>CM056598.1:2177998-2482998 GCA_029721355.1 Tegillarca granosa | reverse complement strand
TCTGTGGTTACTCCATATTCCTCTACCATTCCAGAACTGACTTTTTTTATATAATTTGAATAATTGTGACTGACTTGGTGTTTAAAACACCTTTCAGTCATCAAGTGTATTTACCATCATCTAGACTCAGGTACGTTTAAGACCTTAATTTAAATATATGTCTGTTAGATATTTAATATCTTTTGGTAACTTTTATAATTTCTTAAACCATAGAGAGAGAGAGAGAGAGAGAGAGAGAGAGAGAGAGAGAGAGAGAGGAGAGAGAGAGAGAGAGAGAGAGAGAGAGATTAACCTTTGTAAATCTTGTATTGCAGAATTAAGTACACATTTTGATTAGTGTTTTAAATATAAAAGGTTTCACGGTGAACTTGTCAAACTTTGTGAAATTATGTAAATACCTAGAATCAATATTTTAATCCAATCGTCGACATTAAAGGCTGAGTGTTATCAAACTTCTGATGACAAATTCTTACTTTTTTGTTGTTTACTTTGATCTAATCAGACTTAAAGCTAACTTCTTTTCTTAAAAAAAAACTAAAAGTAATATATAACTGATATTGGTTTGAAGAAACTTTATTGAATTTAAACCTAATGCAGTAGGTTATGTTTTATTGAAACTATTTCACCAGAATTTTATTACTGGTACTCAGGTGTTTAAAATTTCATAAATTCTGTGATATTTATTTCTTTTGAATTAATTGTTACTTTATATATGTTTTTGATATTTTATTTTTATTTACATGTGACTGTTTTATTACTTGCGGACAACTTTAAATATTGTTATATTATTTCATTTTTATTTCATCTACATGAAAGGGCAGAAGATCTTCTTTCATATCTTGTTGGGGATGATCAGCAAAGACTGTCAGTGTTTAGATTTTTGATGACCTTCATAATCTGATGTTCCTATTTCTCTTGTTGAATATTTTTTTTGTCATAAGTAAGAATTTGGTTGCTGCAATCTAATAATAACCTCTTTTTTATTCAACACAGAACCGGCCATTAGGTGAAATAGAAAGTAAACACCGTTATACACCACCACAACCTGTTCTATCTTGTCGTACAGTTGACATTGACGTAAGTGGTACCAGGACCTACAGACCCAGATCCACTACAGATATACTTGCAGAACAACACAGGCTAATACACAACATCTATACAAAACAGAGGTAAGAAAATCCTAAATAATCACAACAAACAGCAACTAATAAACAACATCTAAACATTTAAATAGAGGTAAGAAAATATTAAATAATCACAACAAACAACAATTAATACACAACATCTAAACATTTAAATAGAGGTAAGAAAATCCTAAATAATCACAACAAACAACAACTAAAACACATCATCTAAACATTTAAATAGAGAGAGGTAAGAAAATCCTAAATAATCACAACAAACAGCAACTTATACACAACATCTAAACATTTAAATAGAGGTAAGAAAATCCTAAATAATCACAACAAACAACAACTAATACACAACATCTAAACATTTAAATAGAGGTAAGAAAATCCTAAATAATCACAACAAACAGCAACTAATAGACACCATCTAAACATTTAAATAGAGAGAGGTAAGAAAATCTTAAATAATCACAACAAAAAGCAACTAATACAAACATCTAAACATTTAAATAGAGAGAGGTAAGAAAATCCTAAATAATCACAACAAACAGCAACTAATACACATCATCTAAACATTAAATAGAGAGAGGTAAGAAAATCCTAAATAATCACAACAAACAGCAACTAATACACAGCATCTAAACATTTAAATAGAGAGAGGTAAGAAAATCATAAATAATCACAACAAACAGCAACTAATACACAACATCTAAACATTTAAATAGAGAGAGGTAAGAAAATCATAAATAATCACAACAAACAGCAACTAATACACAACATCTAAACATTTAAATAGAGAGAGGTAAGAAAATCCTAAATAATCACAACAAACAGCAACAAATACACATCATCTAAACATTTAAATAGAGAGAGGTAAGAAAATTCAAAATAATCACAACAAACAGCAACTAATACACATCATCTAAACATTTAAATAGAGAGAGGTAAGAAAATCCTAAATAATCACAACAAACAGCAACTAATACACAACATCTAAACATTTAAATAGAGGTAAGAAAATCCTAAATAATCACAACAAACAGCAACTAATACACAACATCTAAACATTTAAATAGAGAGAGGTTAGAAAATCCTAAATAAAAACAAGATATATCCTTGTATAGATTTGTTTTATCAGTATAAAAATTGGATACTTTAGTGGCCAAGTTGTCTGAAACATGTGCTTACAGATCAGAATATCTTCCAGCTTTAGTTCATAATCCCACTGAAAACAGATTCTAGTGTACATGTGCAATTCTTCATGAGACAGATCTTTGTGGGAGAATTTCAAAGTTTTGCCAGCTTACTTGATGAAGCTCTGTTTTTTTCAACAGGTAACTGGGTGTTTAACATCATTTCTTTCCCTCTAATCTTACTCCATCTTTCATAAACAGAAATATTATTTTCTCTGTGAATTTTCTGAGTGCTTTTACACTGGACCACAATGTCACAGACCACAGCAAAAAAAGTTATTATACACCTTTTATACTGGTACAGACCACAAACAGTAAAGGTTTAGATGACATCATCAGGGGATAAACAGTCTAATAGTTATGGTTTAACTGATTCAGAAAGCACACATATCAGTGATTGAGAAGCCTTAAAGTTTAATTTTTTTATCACTTACATTTATAGTTATTCTTTAAACATTCAACAATTTCCTGATAATATAACTTATTGTAATTTTTTTTAGAAACATTACATCTGCTCCTGCTCAGAGGTCAACAAGGACAACAGCTACAAACAGAAATGAAGATTTCCATCAATATCAGCGATTAAACAGTAAGTAATAATAGGGAATGGTGGATAACTCTCAGATCTCAATCATCACTTAATAACTGTCACAATCAGGTTGTCCAACCATCCAACATTTATACATTATATGTACAATATTTAATTGTTAGTTAAACCACTATGTTAGCTCATTTAGTAGAGTGCTTGCTTTGTATGTGGGAAGTCAGGGTTTTAACCCTGACTGGATCTGACCAAGATTTGAAAATTAGCCCTACCTGCACATTGCCCTTTTAGCACACTGCAAAAGTAACAATTTTATGCCAGTTCACCCCTATAGCTGGTGATTGGTCAATATAAGTGATTTATTTTTAACTGGGATGTAAAACCATATTAAATCAATCTAATTAAATCACTAAATTTTTAGTTTATCTTTTAGAACTTTCTCTGTCGTGTTTAGGGTTAAATGATCTACATTTTTTTCTGTCAACTCTTATTTTTCATACCACGAATGGAGAAAAGACATTATGGTCCTACAATGGTACTACTGTTTAAGTGATACAATCATATTCACTTGGTAGTACCTTACCATCCAAATATGGATAGATGACACACAATCATGAGTAACACTCAATTTCTGATTGTTTTAAAATATATTAAAAAAACAGTTTATTACTGAAAACATGTAACACACTGAAGAACATAACATTTCCAAGTTGACAGAACCAACCAAATAACACCCTGAAGAACATAACATTTCCAAGTTGATAGAACCAACCAAATAACACCCTGAAGAACATAACATTTCCAAGTTGACAAAACCAACCAAATAACACACTGAAGAACATAACATTTCCAAGTTGACAGAACCAACCAAATAACACACTGAAGAACATAACATTTCCAAGTTGACAGAACCAACCAAATAACACACTGAAGAACATAACATTTCCAAGTTGACAAAACCAACCAAATACAGAACCAACCAAATAACACACTGACGAACATAACATTTCCAAGTTGACAGAACCAACCAAATAACACACTGAAGAACATAACATTTCCAAGTTGACAGAACCAACCAAATAACACACTGAAAAACATAACATTTCCAAGTTGACAGAACCAACCAAATACAGAACCAACCAAATACAGAACCAACCAAGTAAAACAAGAAACAAAAACAACACTCTTTATAGAAGTTTTGACATAAGACAGACATTGGAATTTTGAATTAGGACAGACATTGGAGTTTTGACATAAGACAGACATTGGAGTTTTGAATTAGGACAGGCATTGGAGTTTTGACATAAGACAGACATTGGAGTTTTGAATTAGGACAGACATTGGAGTTTTGACATAAGACAGACATTGGAGTTTTGAATTAGGACAGACATTGGAGTTTTGACATAAGACAGACATTGGAGTTTTGACATAAGACAGACATTGGAGTTTTGAATTAGGACAGACATTGGTGTTTTGACATAAGACAGACATTAGAGTTTAGTCACACAGGACAGTCATTTCCAGTTTTGACAAAGGACAGATATTTGAGTTTTGACATAGTAACAGACATTTGACATAGGATGGACATTGGAGTTTTGACATAGGATGGACATTTGACATAGGAAAGACATTGGAGTTTTGACATAAAATGGACATTGGAGTTTTGACATAGGAGTTTTACATAGATAGGATAGACATTGAAGTTTTGACAAAGGACAGACATTTGAGTTTTGACATAGGATGGACATTGGAGTTTTGAATTAGGACAGACATTGGAATTTTGACATAAGACAGACATTGGAGTTTTGACATAAGACAGACATTAGAGTTTAGACTTAAGACAGGCATTTAGTGTTTAAACACAGGACAGTCATTTTAAGTTTGACAAAGGACAGACAATTAAGTTTAGACATAGGAACAGACATTAACATAGGACAGACGTTGGAGTTTTGACATAGGAACAGACATTTAACATAGGACGGACATTGGAGTTTTGACATAGGATGGATATTTGACATAGGACGGACATTGGAGTTTTAACATAGGATGGACATTGGAGTTTTGACATAGGAGTTTAACATAGGATAGACATTGGAGTTTTGACATAGGACAGACATTGGAGTTTTGACATAGGATATACATTGGAGTTTTGACATAGGAGTTTAACATAGGATAGACATTGAAGTTTTGACATAGGATGGACATTGGAGTTTTGACATTGGACGGACATTGGAGTTTTGACATAGGATGGACATTTGAGTTTTGACATAGGAACAGACATTTGACATAGGACGGACATTGGAGTTTTGACATAGGATGGACATTTGACATAGGACGGACATTGGAGTTTTGACATAGGAACAGACATTTGACATAGGACGGACATTGGAGTTTTGACATAAATGGATATTTGACATAGGACGAACATTGGAGTTTTGACATAGGATGGACATTTGACATAGGACGGACATTGGAGTTTTGACATAGGATGGACATTTGACATAGGACGGACATTGGAGTTTTGACATAGGATGGACATTGGAGTTTTGACATAGGAGTTTAACATAGGATAGACATTGAAGTTTTGACATAGGGCAGACATTGAAGTTTTGACATAGGACGGACATTAGAGTTTTGACATAGGATTGACATTGAAGTTTTGACATAGGAGTTTAACATAGGATAGACATTGAAGTTTTGACATAGGACAGTCATTGAAGTTTTGACATAGGACGGATATTGGAGTTTTGACATAGGATGGACATTGGAGTTTTGACATAGGAGTTTAACATAAGATAGACATTGAAGTTTTGACATAGGATGGACATTTGACAAAGGACAGACATTGGAGTTTTGACATAGGAACAGACATTTGACATAGGACGGACATTGGAGTTCTGACATAGGAAGAGATATTTGACATAGGACGAACATTGGAGTTTTGACATAGGATGGACATTTGACATAGGACGGACATTGGAGTTTTGACATAGGATGAACATTTGACATAGGACGGACATTGGAGTTTTGACATAGGATGGACATTGCAGATTTGACATAGGAGTTTAACATAGGATAGGCATTGAAGTTTTGACATAGGGCAGACATTGAAGTTTTAAAATAGGACGGACATTGGAGTTTTGACATAGGATTGACATTGGAGTTTTCACATAGGAGTTTAACATAGGATAGACATTGAAGTTTTGACATAGGACAGACATTGATCGTGAAGTTTTGACATAGGACGGACATTGGAGTTTTGACATAGGACGAACATTGGAGTTTTGACATAGGATGGACATTTGACATAGGACGGACATTGGAGTTTTGACATAGGATGGACATTTGACATAGGACGGACATTGGAGTTTTGACATAGGATGGACATTGGAGTTTTGACATAGGAGTTTAACATAGGATAGACATTGAAGTTTTGACATAGGGCAGACATTGAAGTTTTGACATAGGACGGACATTGGAGTTTTGACATAGGATTGACATTGAAGTTTTGACATAGGAGTTTAACATAGGATAGACATTGAAGTTTTGACATAGGACAGTCATTGAAGTTTTGACATAGGACGGATATTGGAGTTTTGACATAGGATGGACATTGGAGTTTTGACATAGGAGTTTAACATAAGATAGACATTGAAGTTTTGACATAGGATGGACATTTGACAAAGGACAGACATTGGAGTTTTGACATAGGAACAGACATTTGACATAGGACGGACTATGGAGTTCTGACATAGGAAGAGATATTTGACATAGGACGAACATTGGAGTTTTGACATAGGATGGACATTTGACATAGGACGGACATTGGAGTTTTGACATAGGATGGACATTTGACATAGGACGGACATTGGAGTTTTGACATAGGATGGACATTGCAGATTTGACATAGGAGTTTAACATAGGATAGGCATTGAAGTTTTGACATAGGGCAGACATTGAAGTTTTAAAATAGGACGGACGTTGGAGTTTTGACATAGGATTGACATTGGAGTTTTGACATAGGAGTTTAACATAGGATAGACATTGAAGTTTTGACATAGGACAGACATTGATCGTGAAGTTTTGACATAGGACGGACATTGGAGTTTTGACATAGGATGGACATTGGAGTTTTGACATAGGAGTTTAACATAGGATAGACATTGAAGTTTTGACATAGGACAGTCATTGAAGTTTTGACATAGGACGGACATTGGAGTTTTGACATAGGATGGACATTGGAGATTTGACATAGGACTTTAACATAAGATAGACATTGGAGTTTTGACATAGGACGGACATTGGAGTTTTGACATAGGATGGACATTGGAGTTTTGACATAGGAGTTTAACATAGGATAGACATTGAAGTTTTGACATAGGACAGACATTGAAGTTTTGACATAGGACAGACATTGAAGTTTTGACATAGGACGGACATTGGAGTTTTGACATAGGAACGGACATTTGACATAGGACGGACATTGGAGTTTTGACATAGGAGTTTGACATAGGATGTACATTGAAGTTTTGACATAGGACAGACATTGGATTTTTGACATAGGAGTTTGACATGGGATGGACATTGGAGTTTTGACATAGGAGTTTGACATAGGATGGACATTTGAATTTTGACTTATGACAAACTTTTAGAAGTTTAAATTAAGACAGACATCAGAGTTAATTTCCAATGGTGTGTGTTTTACTTTGTAAGGCTCCCACCAGTCTGTTTATTTCAAAACTGGTGATCTATAAATGTGCATATTTAAAATTCCAAATAATTCATATTTTAACCCCCCCCCCCCCCAAAAAAAAAAAAAAGGGGGGGGGACCACTATCTTCTACATGTATATATTACTTCTGTTTATACTATTAATTGTCTATAGAAGTATTTAGTCTGTGGTGCACTATTGATTCCAAAGATTTCTCCAATATATATTTTTCATTTTCTTGGTGAGGGCATTGGTCATTTTTACAACCTATCTTGTTAAATTTTCAGTTATACATTGATAAATTGCTACCTGGAAGTTTTAAATGATCCACCTGAGTTAATTACAGTTTTATTTGTATTTTAGATCAATTTCATACTTTTAGAAATTGATTTCATTTTGTAAATTGTATTAAAAGCATTAAATTTTCCATTATGTTTAGTTATTTTTGTTTATTTCTTGAAAGCAGTTTATTGATTTAAAATTAACTCTATTTATATAATGATTCTTCTATCTTTAACAAGATATAATTATCATTTTATTAAGCCCTTAAAAAATGTTTGTTTCCCTTTAACTCTCTAGTCCTTACATCATATCTTAAATAAACTTTCTAGTGTTTTGTTTTTAGTCCCACTACCATTTTCAATTTAACAATTACTATTCTAAAACTTGTATGTTAGATTTAAATCTGCTGGTACTCTTGTTGTCCATAAAACCTTTTTTTCCAGAATATTTTGTTTCAATACTATTAACATCACTTGATGCCACTTTTTTATAAACAAGAATTATAAATTTGTCAAATGTAGAGTTTTCAACACTGATATCCATTTCTTTTGGCACAATTTGAAACTACCTTAGATAAATTGTTGAAAGATTAAGAAACACTCCTATAATACATACTGGTATAAACATAAAAAAAGGTACCATCTGTATTAAATGTAAGCATTCTTTTTTTTTTTTTTTTTGAATTCCCATGTGGAAATATAGAAAGAATGGAATAAAATTTCTTTTTCGTTTGGTTTGTTGGGTTGGTTGGTTGACATGTTTAACTTTGCATCAGCATTTTTTCAGCTATTTGTGACAAGAGCAAGATTATAAATCTAAGATTAATCTAAGAGCAAGGTTATGTGTGTTCAGGATTTGTAAGTGTGTATTAAGGTCTGCCATGTACTAGAGAGTACCAAGGGTGACTTTTGTTTGGGTACTTGCTCACTGAGTCTATATAATGCTGATTATGGTCTGCCATGTACTAGAGAACACCCAGGGTGACTTTTGTTTGGGTACTTGCTCACTGAGTCTATATTATGCTGATTATGGTCTGCCATATATTAGAGAGTACCAAGGGTGACTTTTGTTTGGGTACTTGCTCACTGAGTCTATATTATGCTGATTATGGTCTGCCATGTACTAGAGAGTACCAAGGGCGACTTTTTGTTTAGGTACTTGCTCACTGAGTCAGTATATAATGCTGACAGACATATCACCCCCACCACTCATCCCCACCCCCAGTTACATTATCCTGGCACCTGGTAAACCAGGGTCTTAACTAAAAACATAAAAATGATTTATTTGGCCTTACAAAGACTCAAACAAGAAAATTTATTTTAGTAGACTTTACAGACAACTCGGTATTTATCTACAATTTACGGTTTTAAACGTTCCTTTTGTCTAGGGAAGATATTGATCAATTTCATTTATAAATGATATATTTGAACAAGTTTTTGATTAAAAATTATTTAAAAGAAAAGTCCATTAAAAAATTAGACAATTCTATGTAAACTATACATGTATGATGTATATAATACACTCTTTGAAAGTTAACACTTACTTCTTCTTGTGATTTTAACATTAACAGGTGAGTAAAATGGAGACTTTATCTCCTGATCAAAATTATTTTTTATCAGTTATTTTGAGATGTCACCAGTTTATAATAAATAACTATCAGGAATTTTCTCATCAATCAAAATGCTCATGAAAAATGATTTTTAAATTGTTAAATATGTGTTTATTTTTAACATATCGTGAGTTCAAAAAAGTTGATGGTTTTTATTTAAGGATGGAAAAGGAATTGTAAGTAGTATTCATTATTTTTGAGAGAGTAGTAGGGTAGGAAATAATTATTGGTAAGGTGGAAAGTAACAACCAGTATCTATAATTAGTAACCTTTTTTAGTCCAGGTTTCATATAATATTATTAATAACAAAATTATTGTTTTTTGTTAAACATGTTATGCTATAGAGGAAAATTTATGATGTGTAAAGACTGAAAAAAGTTTCTAACACTATAGTAGAAAAAGAATTTGAAAAATGTAGAATTCATTTACCGTAACATTTGTTTTATGTTTGTATTGAGTAAATACAGCATACTTCAGTTTATAGAAAAAAAGTTTGAGGTTTCACTGTTTCAGTTGGTTTTTAATGCTTTCTTAAATTTTCAAGAAGCATTTTAGATAATAATTGAAAATTTTTTTTGGATCATTATATAAAATTTAAAAAAAATTATTGCATTTTAAAAAAAAAATTCTTATTTAAAAAACCCCAAGGTATCAGAAATCAAAACCTTTGAATACTTTGTAAAATAAAACTTTTTTTCGTTAATCACAGTTATTTGTATTTTAATATAGCAATTTTTTTAAAAATAAGAATAAATACAGTCAAACCTGTGGTAGCGGTCACTTGTGTAGAGCGGTCACCTGTCAGTTACGGTCAGTCTGAAACGGTCCCTAACGTTTTTACTATATAATGAACCTCTGTAGAGGGGTCACCTGTCTGACGCGGTCAGCGGTCACCCTAACAGCCGCCAAATCGGAAAAATTACCTGTGTACAACGGTCACTAATCCTATTCTCGGGAATATTTTTTGGGGGAAAACAGCCATAAAATCCATTGAAAAAAATGGTAAAACTCAAGACATAATGATAAAAACTAATAAAAATAATTTTATCAATCTATGTGTTCTATGGAAAACTTGTAAATCGGGAAATAAAGAAGTCAGGACAGTAGTCATTTTTGCCGATTTCTTCTCAAATTTATAAAATTAACACTTGAAAATAATTAATCCATTAATTAGAAGCTTATAATTATATCCTCTGAAAGATTGTTCATCAATTATCCACAATAAAGCCCTATATTAACGGTAACCTGTTACAGGTAAAGATTTAAACACTGTCAAAAAGTTGGCTATTCAAGGTGAAGTATTGATTTTTTTTATCACCTCTCAGTGGGGCTCACAAAGGGGTTAGGTTACCTGGACATGTATTACCGGTAAAAACAATTTTTTATATTTTATTAGTCCTCTTGTTTCTTAAATACAAGTTTTTTTCTTGTCAGTCATAATTATTTTTGAAGTGAAAGTTGTCCAGATTTTTTTATTTTTATAAACAAAAAATTCCCCTTATTGGCAACCCTGTTGTCGGGACAACTTCTAGAAATGGGAGATGCAGATTATTAGGGGTTTAGGTAGTGTAAGAATGGTACAAATGCCAATGCAAGGCTTTTTGAAGCTCACCTGATAAACTGGTTTTTTCAGAAATATTTTGAAAAAGATATATGGATGCATAGAAAATTATATATTCAACAAATGACACAACGCCAATAATTTTTCTTGCATTTTAAGAGTCCCTAATATTAAAATAAAAATAATTGTCCATTTTAATAATATACATTTATACTGGTGTTTTGTGCATTCATTTTATAATTTTAAATTCGAGAAGTTATATGTCAAATGCAAATCAAGGGGCATAACTGGTCTTTAGAATATCAACCCTGTCTGCAAAGGTCACCTGTCAACAAAGGCCACTTTTAGCCAGTCCCTCAAGTGGCCTTTGTAGACAGGTTTTACTATTGTTATTTTAAAATTATGCATGCTTTATTTTGATCCAAGACACTGTGACAAAGTTTTGTTAAAATATGTACTGCTATATCTTCATTAAATGAAAATAGATGGTTATATTTGATAAATAAATTTAATAATTTTAGAAATTTTAAATTTATCAGAAAATCAAACAAAAATGGGGGGGATGTAAACATTGAAGATTTTGTCCTTTAGAAAGTTTTCTTTTTTTTTTTTTTTCAAAAAGAAAATGTTATTAGCTCATTGTAATGTAAAATAATGTTAATATTTTTTTAGTTGAAATATTGAGAAAATGTAGTTTTCTGTGGATAGTATTATTTGAACTTGATTTAAAGTCAAGATAAAAGAAAAGAGTTTGAATTTTTAAAATTGTTCAGAACTATTTTAAAATTAAATATTTCATTCAGTTTTTTTTAGTAATATGTAGAAGATTTTTAAAATACTTCTAAACTTCATAAAATAATGACATTTGATGCTTAATTCTTTCTTTAACATGAGATAACAAGTAAATATTTATGGTGATGGATATTTTAATAAATTAATAAATATTATCATACAAATATTAAAAACAATAATTATGGTTGGTCAGAACATAATCAGCAGTTTAATTCATATGAAGCGGATTTAGAACTGTTTAAAAATATACATTTCTGTGGTGTTTTAAAATTTTAATTAAAAACTATTAACAGAAATGCAAAATTTTATATTATATTGTAAAAGAGGTAAAAATTTACATCATTTAAAACATAAATACCAATTTGTGATTCAAGAGAAAACATGAATAAGGATTATTAAAATAAAAAATAAAGTGCAGTCAAACAAATGTAAAATGAATACCCATGATTCATGGCTAGATGCACATCTCCAACCAAACTATAGATGATATGCACACACACACACACACACACACACACACACACACACACACACACACACTACAGTACATTAAATCATAATTTCAGAGACTTTCCTAATTATTTTTATTTGTCACTTTTTTTTTTGTTTATTGCTACTGGACATATTTGTAATTTTTCTTTGTTTGTTATCTGCTACTGGACATTTATAATTTACAGAAAATGGTGTATTCTTAAAGTGTTTGTTGATTAACATTCATCTTGATACTGATAGTTCAGTTTCACTGACCCCATGTGTTAGTTCATCAATAATCGTCTTTTTTGTATATTTTTAGTTCAAGTTCATGGACGTCCATTAACATCTCAATCACAAGCCACAATATCTACAAACAATAATGCAAGTCAAAGAACAACAGTTCGCAGAAGACCTAACTCTACAGGTAATTATATCCTCTGATTCATGAGAGAGGTGAGAGGGTTAAAAAGACATGACATGAAGTTTTATAAAGTCATAAGGCTATAGCTAGCCAAAGTTATGGCATGGTGAAAAGTGTGTCCATCTGTCCCTGCATCTGTTCATGCCTGTATAAACCTTTGTCATCTCTTCTATAAAACCATTTGAAAACAAACTTGGTGTTGACAGTCCACAAGTTGGCTAGATTAATGTTTCTACCAAGTGACTCTGTGTAACATCCAATATGGTCACCATTACTTTAAATTTCACAAATGCAAAAATAGCCATTGTTGATTAAATTTTCAACCGATTTTGTCCAAAATTGAAATAAAAAGAGTAGATAGCTCCATGTGAAATATTTGACAGGTTTTTCCAAGAACCCTTTGTTTGACTTAAATTGTTGAAATATGCTATTTAGCTATTTCTTTGAAAACCTACTCCTCTGAAAGTTACAGAGCCATTTAGAATCCAATTTTGTTTAGGAAGTCCACTTTAGATGGACCACTTTAGATGGACCAGATTTAAATTTATACTCAGTTATTGACTGATGTGAAGGGTGTTTATAGATCAGAACACCTAGGCTGAAATCTCACAAGTCAGATTCTAGTGTGAGATAGTTTGTTTGTTCCCTTTCTGAAGGCCTTTACTTCCTCCATGCTTGGCACTTTGGTTTCCTCTACCATCCCTCAATTTACTGCCTCATTATAAGTTCTTTACTGTTAATTATCATAGATTATTGGTTAATTGATATTTACAATTTAAATTAGTATGTGAATGATATCTTATAGGTTAAAATTAATTCAAAGTTTGACCTTGAACTTTAAGATTTAATGGGAAGTTTACTTTCAAACATTGAATTTCATTGGTGTATATTGGAGTTTTATAGTTATAGGCTAGGTATTAATGTTCAATTGAACTTGTCCAAGTACTTAAAAAATTAAAGACCGTTGACAAACTTTTTTACGCAAAAGGTCTGCTGAGTTGAATTTGGATCCTCATCTTTAAGAGATGCTGTGAATCGTAAGAGTGCAATTTAGATAAGCCAACAACCATGCCCTCTTGTGTTACAATGAAAGATTAAGCACTTGTCTCTGTAATGAGGAAATCCTTATTTCTTTGACAGGTGCTATAAAACAAGCCAACAGGAAGAATTATATGGTATTAAGAGTTGATCAAGATTTATTGGAAACCAGTCGATCAACCAAAGAATTAACCAAGGTGATACATGAACAGTGGTTACCAGATAAACACGATTTAAACCAGGGTAAATTTCAGCGGGGTCAGTCTAAGTCAGAAGTACCTTCTGGTCAAGATACATGGCTTACATTTGGAGGGGCACCAACAGATGATTCTTCTGGTGTAATAGATGCTTTTGCTAGTAAGCAATTTAGATTTTATTTGTATATTTGTGTGTAATAATTTATATGCTGTCTGCTAGAGATTTTTAGAAATAAATATAGAAGCATTGTATTCACTTTGATTTCATGAATTAATAATGGGTAATCATGCAATATTTATTTCATTCGTGTGGAATACATGTATATTGAAAAGAAAGAAAAAAGATTGACTCACATTAGTTTTAAATAGAAAAAATAGACTTTGGGACTTAGCAAGGTTGTGATATTATTAAGTGACATTATTATGATTTTCTCTCCAGTATTCTCATATACTGACCAGTACATTTATAATTCTTATATATTGACCAGTCCATCCAGTCTTTTTATCACCTTGTGTAAAATGTAGATGCTTGTGCCATTGTTTCATTACAGTTGTGTGACTATGAGTTGCACCCCCCCTCCCTTCCTGGAATGAACATAGGTATGAGAGTCTTTATTCATGTAGAAATCATATATTTTCTTCAGAGTTTAAAGAGAATGAAGACTTTTACACTATTGAGGGTAATGTTGGAAGCTGTGTTGCTCAGAGAATACAGACAGGCGACAAGATACGCATTGGTATAAATGGCCGACTTCAGTCTGAGAATCTAAAGGTCAAAAAGTGGATCAAAGAAAAGAAGGATAATTTAGAGTAAGGTCACTTCTATAAAGTGAAGCATGTTTAAACCATGAATAAACCCAGTTTGATTTTTTGACTTAAAAATGAATTTTATATAAATAAATATGATTTATAAATCTGTCAAATGTGTCCAGAATAAATATATAATATTTAGGTACAAGAACCAATAACTGCTGTTCTTATATCAGTTGTATGTAATTTTTATTTAGTTTTCACCTGGTTTTCTGTAAGGAACTATAACAGGTGAAATTAAATGAAGGTGGTGAAATAATCAAGGGACATTTTAATTTCTTTTACTTTTATAAATATTGATTTAACTATTCCAGGCCTGTTGAAGAAAAGGCTGAAAAGGAAAATATGGAAAAGAAGATTATTCCTCTTTGTTGGGAGGATGAAATAACTGGTGTGACTTCAAAAGTCATTTCGCCTCGTGAACAGAGAGATGATGGACCTAAACCAGTGAGTAATTTAACAAAAGAATGAGTTATTTCTGAAATGAAGTGTGTGACATTCCTACTCTTTACTGATGCTTTTTAAATCACTGGATAATAAGATGTTCCATTGTTTGAGAATTCGGAAAAATGCCATTTCTGAAAGACAGTATTGATAGATTAATATGGTATCTGTCATGAAGCATAGAGTATGTCATTTTTAAAAATAATAAATTTATTTGATGTTTTATTGCTTTTTCTTCGTAATTCAATATTTTTACTTACATACAACCTGTACAAAATTCAAAGGGGGATAACTTATGTTAGAGACGTTACAAAAGCATTTAAAAAAAATTATTTAATATTTTTCAGAGTCTATGTGAGACACATCCAGTGTTTTTTACAAATGAAAAGGAAAATGAAAAACAAAGACCAAAAATAATGAGCCGACAAGATGGATTTAAAGTGAAACATCGTCCAAAATCAGGAGCCAGTATTGATGGGAACGAAAAGGAAAATAAAATAGTTGTCATAACAATTGATAAAAAATCACAAGAAGAAGAGAATAAATTAAATGGTATATCAGTGGAAGATGTGCTAAAAAACTCCCTGTCTGCAAAAAATGCAAAAACATCACAAAACAATGCTACAGATGACAAAGGTGAAATAAAAGAGAATGGTGACATTAATGAATCAGCAGATGGAGATGATATTCATTTAGGAAATTTACGATCGTCCAGTAAAATAAGCATGGCAGAGTCACAAATCAGTGTAACAAGTGATCATTCAAGATCACCAAAATTTAAATCTGTCTCTACTCAGAATTACTCTCGGCAATCAACTGCTGATCTTAGTGTTGGACCAATGTCAGGATCATCTGCAAGAATTGATTCTGCAAAATCAAATCGGAGTGGAAGTGAAAAATCTGTTTCTTCAAGCAGAGTGAGTATGGATAAATTAAACAGTAGACAATCATCCAAGAAGCAGGGTCAATCTAAACCTGTTTTTAGGGCTGTTTCCATGGCCCCATTTGCACCTCAGTTTGGAACTGAAGGTGAAACAGAATATATTCAAATAGCACAACAACTCAGGAATCCTAAACCGCACCAGAAACATGATTCGTACATTACACAATCAGTGTCTGATGAAGCTATCAGACAAGTCGGTAGGAAAAATAAAATTGGTTCAGCAGATAGTCGAAAAAGAGCTCCACCATCAACGCCAGTTATACCAGTAGAAACACCAAGGGAGTTAATTAATGAAGAGGTACCAGAAAATACTGCAGACAGCCCAATACCTTCACCCACAACAATAAAGCCAAGTACACCAACAGTTTCAATTAGTATTCCCACTGCAGAAAGTATTCCAGAACGTGATTCAGGACCAAACTCACCATGGCCCTCGCACAGAGAAAATTTTGACTCTGATGACATGTTATCAAAACAACAAAAACGAGAGCTTTCAATGCGGGATTCACAAATTGACCATCTGACTTCATTGCTGGGTGATGCTCTTATTGCTTCAGAACGTATGTCAGAAAAAGAAAATGGTGTGCAAGAAAAAACTGTGACCTTTAAGGAAGGAAGTTAATCTATTTTGAAGCTGTTACTAATTAGTGAATGTTAAATATTTATGTGGTAATATTTGGACACCATAAAAATTTTTGGACACTTTTTTGTTGATGAATTTTAATTTTTTTTATTTTAGATAATTTTTAACAAGAACCCCAATTAGTTTCAGACAAGATAGAATTTCTACTTTATTTTTTTTACAGAAAATCTCAAGCCATTATAATTTAAATTGATTTTAAATTCCCAAAATTTTCATGTATTTAACTTTTAAAAAGGTGTTTGATAATGGGTTTTATCATTACTATTCACATATCATGTTTTATCTCTTAACTCTATCTTTTTCCGTTTTTGAATTATTTCCCTTTGATTGATTTTTATAGAGCATTTCTTGTCCGGAGCATAACTTTGGTGTAGTATGTTCAAATGACTCCAAACTTGGTGTACATGTTTCTGGCAATGACTTGAAGTGCAGTGCACAAGAACCACAACTCTATCTTGTTCCGTTTTTGAATTATTTCCCTTTGATTTGTATGCAGTGTCAGGCGACACATCTGTTTCAAGGAAACATATCTAGTTAAAAAGTGGTAAGCAAAATTTGATATTATAGAAAGAACTTGTTTTCTTTTAATTTATTGCATGGACAATGTACTCCTTCAGGGTATGTCACAATTTTGGTTTGGAAATATTCTGTTTGTAATATTTAGTAAAAACTTTTTGTAATAAAAAAAAATCTGGTCAAATCTTTGATGAAATAACAGCTAATAATATACACCAAATAGCTTTATGTAAGATATAAATCTCTTTTTCAAGAAATAACAAATATTGTTGCCAAAATTATATATAAATAGGTGTTTCTAATAAGTCAATTAAATAGAAATATATTTTTAAAATATTTTTTTAAATACTGTTTATTTGCCAAACATTACAGTTGTGTTTAAATGTAAAAATTTTTTTTATCAGCTTATGATATAGGTCTGAAATAGTGTGCATGCTTGTGATATAAGTCTGAAATTAAAAGTAACACACACACACACAAACACACACACATACACACACACACACACACACACACACCCCTATTAAATTTAATGCCAAAAGTAAATTATTCCTGTAACCCATGTACCTGTAAAACCTAACCCTTACTACTGAGTATACAAGAAATGAAAACTGATATTTATTGTCTGAAAGGAAAGTGTTTGTTTACACCAAAGCAAAATCTGTACACTTCTTGATGGTGTTTGTTTACACCAAAGCAAAATCTGTACACTTCTTGATGGTGTATATTTACACTAAAGCAAAATCTGTACACTTCTTGATGGTGTTTGTTTACACCAAAGCAAAATCTGTACACTTCTTGATGGTGTTTGTTTACACCAAAGCAAAATCTGTACACTTCTTGATGGTGTTTGTTTACACCAAAGCAAAATCTGTACACTTCTTGATGGTGTTTGGTTACACCAAAGCAAAATCTGTTCACTTCTTGATGGTGTTTGGTTACACCAAAGCAAAATCTGTACACTTCTTGATGGTGTTTGTTTACACCAAAGCAAAATCTGTACACTTCTTGATGGTGTTTGGTTACACTAAAGCAAAACCTGTACACTTCTTGATGGTGTTTGTTTACACCAAAGCAAAATCTGTACACTTCTTGATGGTGTCTGGTTACACTAAAGCACAGTCTGTACACTTTTTGACGGTCTTTGGTTACACCAAAGCAAACACTATACAATGTCTTGATGGTGTTTGTTTACACCAAAGCAAAATCTGTACACTTCTTGATAGTGTTTGTTAACACCAAAGCAAAATCTGTACACTTCTTGATGGTGTTTGGCTACACCAAAGCAAAATCTGTTCACTTCTTGATGGTGTTTGGTTACACCAAAGCAAAATCTGTACACTTCTTGATGGTGTTTGTTTACACCAAAGCAAAATCTGTACACTTCTTGATGGTGTTTGGTTACACTAAAGCAAAACCTGTACACTTCTTGATGGTGTTTGTTTACACCAAAGCAAAATCTGTACACTTCTTGATGGTGTCTGGTTACACTAAAGCACAGTCTGTACACTTTTTGATGGTCTTTGGTTACACCAAAGCAAACACTATACAATGTCTTGATGGTGTTTGTTTACACCAAAGCAAAATCTGTACACTTCTTGATAGTGTTTGTTAACACCAAAGCAAAATCTGTACACTTCTTGATGGTGTTTGGTTACACTAAAGCAAAACCTGTACACTTCTTGATGGTGTTTGTTTACACCAAAGCAAAATCTGTACACTTCTTGATGGTGTCTGGTTACACTAAAGCACAGTCTGTACACTTTTTGATGGTCTTTGGTTACACCAAAGCAAACACTATACAATGTCTTGATGGTGTTTGTTTACACCAAAGCAAAATCTGTACACTTCTTGATAGTGTTTGTTAACACCAAAGCAAAATCTGTACACTTTTTGATGGTGTGTGGTTACACCAAAGCACAATCAGTACACTTCTTGATGGTGTTTGTTAACACCAAAGCAAAATCTATACAATGTTTTGATGGTGAGTGGTTACACCAAAGCAAAATCTATTGAATGTTTTGATGGTGTTTGGTTACACTAAAGCAAAATCTATACAATGTCTTGATGGTGTTTGTTAACACCAAAGCACAATCTATAGAATGTCTTGATGTTGTTTGGTTACACCAAAGCAAAATCTATACAATGTCTTGATGGTGTTTGGTTACACCAGAGCATAATCTATAAAATGTCTTGATGGTGTTTGGTTACACCAAAGCAAATCTATAGAATTTCTTGATTGTGTTTGGTTACACCAAAGCAAATCTATAGAATTTCTTGATTGTGTTTGGTTACACCAAAGCAAAATCCGTACAATGTCATGATTGTGTGTGGTTACACCAAAGCAAAATCTATACACACTGTCTTGATGGTCTTGTTTAGATAGGCTTTACTGTATATGTTCACAGTAAAGGTAAAGTAGTGCCAAAGATATTTCACACAGTATTACATTATATAGATATAAATATGATTTAATTTCTTAATTAGGTTATATCATACTGTAGTACAAAATTAATGTAAACTCATGCCATCATTTTTCAAGCTATGTTGCATGCATTATGAAAAAGTGTGCACATGGTTTTTCAGGTTCAGACTCAATAAACTTGTTAAAAACACAAGTTGTTATTTATATATATGTTATAAGGTGAGGAGGCGTGTTAACTGGTTTTTTAATTTACTGATTATCCAGTATAATTGAACTTGTTTTAAACACAAGTTGTTTTACTTGTACTGAAAAATTGAATATGGAATAGGAACAAAAAAGTTTCCTAAAAATATGGTTATAAAATATTTGAGAGAAAATTTTGTTAGGTTAAGGCTATGTATTTGAACTTATAATTAATTATGTACCACAAGCTATCACAGTATGTAACAGTTTAAAATTTTCGTACAGTATATTGAGTGGTCGAAAGCACACACTTACGGATCACAATGCCCCTCACCACCTGGGTTTGAATCCCACTCGGGACAGATACTAGTGTGAGAAAGTTTGTCAGTTGACTTGCTGAAGGTCATTGGTTTTCTCTGGGCACTCTGCTTTCCTCCACCATCCAAGAACTGACCGCCTCGAAATAAGTGAAAGAATCTTGACTGGGGCGTAAAACACCACTCCACTCGTACAGTATGTAACAGTTTAACATTTTCGTAAGGTTCAGTATTGAGTTTCCTATGATCACAATTTATCAATAATGGTTTTAATAACATATCATAGATTTGATTTGAATCTACTTTAAACGTTTATAAATTACTTTTTATTAACAAATATTTTTATTGAAATTTTCAGGGTACAGTATTTAAATTATATTTTATTGATTTCTTGTTGGTTAAAAGTTAATACATTGACTAAATTATCAAACCAACCCTATTGAAATCATACCCATGCCAATCCAACCTTATATTGAACTCATTGATTAACAAATGCTCAAACTGGATAAGCCAAAAATATTAAAGCACAAATAAATCATGATGTAATTAGGTATTTCAACAGGTTATTTATAAAAAATTTGTCCCCTGGTGGGCCTTTGTTTCAGATATCATTGATACTGTCTGTGATTATAATTTAAATCAAGTGCTGATATCATCAGGGCAATTTTAAAATAAGTGTTGATTACATCAGGACTTTTGTTTAAGGTGACCATAAGATTCCATTTGAAGTATATAGAATGAAGTAATATTTAATAATTATAAATTTTATGGATTTGATTTTAGATTTGTTTATTATGAAATATTAATTAAAACGTTAAAGATTAATTAATCTTTTTAAATTTTACAGTAGTTTGCCTTTAAGCTTCAAACAAAATGTTAATTTTGTTTTTGAGAAAAATATAAAAACAAATTTTTTTCATTTTAATCAAGTTTTCTATTTATTCATGTATTCTGGAAATTATAATTTAGATTCACTTTATTAAACAGCTAAATAAAAAACTTTTCATGGACTAACATATTTGACTGTAACTTTTCTTATTGGACAATTGGATTATTCCCCTTTGAATAATGAACTAGGCACAGTGCAGCATTATCAAAGAATATATTGTATATTATATTTACAAAGAACAACAGAAGGAAGATGTGTATTGTTTGTATCTTACATATTTATGGTTTTATTGTTCTTGTAAACAAAACAAACACTGTATCAAGAATTTAAAAATAATTTAACTTGTTTATGGGGATACCTTAAAAGGTAGATATAATTCTGTATGAAATATTTAAATGTGTTTAATTAATTAAGGAGAATGGTTTTAAAAAAATATTTGATGGACCAGAATCATAACTTATAATGCAAATAAAAACTAATAATGTATTGATGAGGCCCATAGGAAATGTATGTATTAATAATGTTATAAATTGTTTGTGTTTCACTGTTTGATAATCATTAATATTATAGATTTTTATTAAAGATAATCATGATATAAGTTTGTTATTAGTAAAGATCTGTTTGTTAGTGCTTATTTAGGTAATATATGTTACTTTGTATTTTGAACTATGCATGTTGAAATAAATCAAATTTCATGTTGCTTAAGATTTGTTTCTGGATCTGATCTCAAATAACACAACTTTAGAATAGAATATATTTTGAAGCTGTGAAATATGTACCGAACAAAAGTCAGAACAATTATAAATAAAAGAAACAAGGCACAAAAACACATTGTTGTACTATTGAGCCACAAAATCACTTAATCACCACTGAGCCATAAAATCACATTGTTGTACCACTGAGCCACAAATCACTTAACTACCACTGAAACACAAAATCAATGTGCTAAACCACTGAACCATAAAATCACATTGATGTACCACTGACTCACAAAAAAATAACTTTACTGTACCACTGAATCACAAAATAACTTTACTGTACCACTGAGTCACAAAATGACTTTTCTGTACCATTGAGTCACAAAATAACTTTACTGTACCACTGAGTCAAAAATAACTTTAATGACCACTGAGTCACAAAATAACTTTACTGTACCACTGAATCAAAAAACAACTTTACTGTATCACTCAATGGTACAGTAAAGTGGTACAGTAAATTTATTTTGTGACTGCATTGCTTACCACCAAGTCACAAAATCACATTGTTGTACCACTGAGCCACAAAATCACACTGTTATACCACTTAGCCACAAAATCACATTGCTGCATCACCAAGTCACAAAATCACATTTCTTTACCAAGTCATAAAATCACATCGCTGTATCACGGAGCCACAAAATCCCATTGCTGTAACACTGAGCCACAAAAGCATATTGTTATACCAAATCATAAAATCACATCGCTGTCTCACTGCAGCATCAAGTTAAATTGCTGTACCAAGTCACAAAATCACACTGCTGTACCACTGAGCCACAAAATCACACTGTTGTACCACCAAGCGAAAAATCACATTTAGTGGTACAACAATGTGTTTTGTGGCTAAGTGATTCAGCAAATTACTTTTCTGTACCACTGAGTCACAAAATAACTTTACTGTACCAATGAGTCACAAAAAATTTTTACACTGTACCACTGAGTCACAAAATAACTTTACTGTACCACTGAGTCACAAAGTAACTTTTCTGTACCACTGAGTCAAAAAATAACTTTACTGTACCATTGAGTCACAAAAACATTACTGTACCACTGAATCACAAACTTACTCTACTGTACCACTAAGTCAAAAAATGACTTTTCTGTACCATTGAATCACAAAATAACTATACTGTACCACTGAATCACAAAATAACTATACTGTACCGCTGAATCACAAAGTACCTTTTCTGTACCACTGAATCACAAAATAACTTTACTGTACCACTGAGTCACAAAGTGACTTTTCTATACCACTGAGTCAAAAAATAACTTTACTGTACCATTGAGTCATAAAATCACATTACACTGTACCACTGAGTTACAAAATAACTTTACTGTACCACTGAATCACAAAATTACTGTACCACTGAATCAAAAAATGAATTTTGTGTACCAATGAATAACAAATTAACTTTACTGTACCACTGAATCACAAAGAAACTTTTCTTTACCACTGAATCACAAAATAACTTTACTGTACCACTGAGTCACAAAGTAACTTATCTGTACCACTGAGTCAAAAAATAACTTTACTGTACCATTGAGTCATAAAATCACATTAATGTACCACTGGATCACAAATTAACTTTACTGTACCACTGAGTCACAAAATGTCTTTACAATGTACCACTGAGTCACAAAATATCTTTACACTGTACCACTGAGTCTCAAAATGACCCTTCTGTACCACTGAGTCACAAAATATCTTTACACTGTACCACTGAGTCACAAAATGACTTTTCTGTGCAACTGAGTCACAAAATATCTTTACACTGTACCACTGAATCACAAAATAACTTTACTGTACTACAGTATTACAAAACAACTTTACTGTACCACTGAGTAACAAAATGACTTTTCTGTACCACTGAGTCACAAAATAACTGTACTGTACCACTGAGTCACAAAATAACTCTACTGTACCACTGAATCACAAATTAACTCTACTGTACCACTGAGTCACAAAGTAACTTTTCTGTACCACTGAATCACAAAATAACTTTACTGTACCATTGAGTCACACAATCCCATTACACTGTACCACTGAGTTACAAAAAACTTTTCTGTACCACTGAATCACAAACTAATTTTTCTGTACCACTGAATAACAAAATAACTTTACTGTACCACTTTGTCAAAAAATGACTTTTCATACCACTGAGTCAAAAAATAACTTCACTGTACCATTGAGTCATAAAATCACATTACTATACCACTGAATCACAAAATAACTTTACTGTACCACTGTGTCACAAAATATCTTTACAATGTACCACTGAGTCACAAAATATCTTTACACTGTACCACTGAGTCACGAAATGACTTTTCTGTACCACTGAGTCACAAAATAACTTAACTGTACCACAGAATCACAAAATAACTTTACTGTACCACTGAGTCACAAAATAACTTTACTGTACCATTAAGCGTTACTATACCACTGAATCACAAACTTACTTTACTGTACCACTGAGTCAAAAAAATGACTTTTCTGTACCATTGAATCACAAAATAACTTGACTGTACCATTGAATCACAAAGTGACTTTTCTATACCACTGAGTCAAAAAATAACTTTACTGTACCATTGAGTCATAAAATCACATTACACTGTACCATTGAGTCTCAAAATCACATTACTGTACCACTGAACCACAAACTTACTTTACTGTGCCATTAAGTCAAAAAATGACTTTTCTGTACCATTGAATCACAAAATAACTTGACTGTACCACTGAATCACAAAGTGACTTTTCTATACCACTGAGTCAAAAAATAACTTTACTGTACCATTGAGTCATAAAATCACATTACACTGTACCATTGAATCACAAAATAACTTGACTGTACCACTGAATCAAAAAATAATTTTACTGTACCACTGAGTCACAAAGTGACTTTTCCATACCACTGAGTCAAAAAATAACTTTACTGTACCATTGAGTCATAAAATCACATTACACTGTACCACTGAGTTACAAAATAACTTTACTGTACCACTGAATCACAAAATTACTGTACCACTGAATCAAAAAATGACTTTTCTGAACCAATGAATCACAAATTAACTTTACTGTACCACTGAATCACAAAGAAACTTTTCTGTACCACTGATTCACAAAATAACTTTACTGTACCACTGAGTCACAAAGTAACTTTTCTGTACCACTGAGTCAAAAAATAACTTTACTGTACCATTGAGTCATAAAATCACATAACTGTACCACTGGATCACAAAATAACTTTACTGTACCACTGAGTCACAAAATATCTTTACAATGTACCACTGAGTCACAAAATATCTTTACACTGTACCACGGAGTCACGAAATGACTTTTCTGTACCACTGAGTCACAAAATATCTTAACACTGTAACACTGAGTCACAAAATAACTTGACTGTACCACAGAATCACAAAATAACTTTACTGTACCACTGAGTCACAAAATGACTTTTCTGTACCACTGAGTCACAAAATAACTGTACTGTACCACTGAGTCACAAAATAACTCTACTGTACCACTGATTCACAAAATAACTTTACTGTACCACTGAGTCACAAAGTAACTTTTCTGTACCACTGAATCACAAAATAACTTAACTGTACCATTGAGTCACAAAATCACATTACACTGTACCACTGAGTTACAAAATAACTTTACTGTACCACTGATTCACAAAATTACTGTACCACTGAATCAAAAAATGACTTTTCTGAACCAATGAATCACAAATTAACTTTACTGTACCACTGGATCACAAAGAAACTTTTCTGTACCACTGAATCACAAAATAACTTTACTGTACCACTGAGTCACAAAGTAACATTTCTGTACCACTGAGTCAAAAAATAACTTTACTGTACCATTGAGTCATAAAATCACATTACTATACCACTGGATTACAAAATAACTTTACTGTACCACTGAGTCACAAAATATCTTTACAATGTACCACTGAGTCACAAAATATCTTTACACTGTACAACTGAGTAACAAAATGACTTTTCTGTATCACTGAGTCACAAAATATTTTTACACTGTACCACTGAGTCACAAAATAACTTTACTGTACCACAGAATCACAAAATAACTTTACTGTACTACTGAGTCACAAAATGACTTTTCGGTACCACTGAGTCACAAAATAACTGTACTGTACCACTGAGTCACAAAATAACTACTGTACCACTGAATCACAAAATAACTCTACTGTACCACTGAGTCACAAAGTAACCTTTCTGTGCCACTGAATCACAAAATTACTGTACCACTGAGTCAAAAAATTACTTTTCTGTACCACTGAATCACAAACTAACTTTACTGTACCACTGAATCGCAAAGTAACTTTTCTGTACCACTGAATCACAAAATAACTTTACTGTACCACTGAGTCAAAAAATGACTTTTCTGTACCACGGAGTCAAAAATAACTTTACTGTACCATTGAGTCATAAAATCACATAACTGTACCACTGAATCACAAAATAACTTTACTGTAACACTGTGTCACAAAATATCTTTACACTGTTCCACTGAGTCAAAAATAACTTTACTGTACCATTGAGTCATAAAATCACATTACTGTACCACAGAATCACAAAATAACTTTACTGTACCACTGAGTTACAAAATAACTTTACTGTACCATTGAGCATTACTGTACCACTGAATCACAAACTTACTTTACTGTACCACAGAATCACAAAATAACTTTACTGTACTACTGAGTCACAAAATGACTTTTCTGTACCACTGAGTCACAAAATAACTGTACTGTACCACTGAGTCACAAAATAACTACTGTACCACTGAATCACAAAATAACTTTACTGTACCACTGAATCACAAAATAATTTTACTGTACCACTGAATCACAAAATAACTTTACTGTACCACTGAGTCAAAAAATAACTTTTCTGTACCACTGAGTCAAAAATAATTTTACTGTACAATTGGGTCATAAAATCACATTACTGTACCACTGGATCACAAAATAACTTTACTGTACCACTGAGTCACTAAATACCTTTACAATGTACCAATGAGTCACAAAATATCTTTACACTGTACCACTGAGTCTCAAAATGACCCTACTGTACCACTGAGTCACAAAATATCTTTACACTGTACCACTGAGTCACAAAATGACTTTACTCTATCACTGAGTCACAAAATGACTTTTCTGTACCACTGAGTCACAAAATAACTGTACTGTACCACTGAGTCACAAAATAACTCTACTGTACCACTGAATCACAAAATAACTCTATTGTACCAATGGTCACAAAGTAACTTTTCTGTACCACTGAATCACAAAATAACTTTACTGTACCACTGAGTCACAAAATGACTTTTCTGTACCACTGAGTCACAAAATAACTGTACTGTACCACTGAGTCACAAAATAACTCTACTGTACCACTGAATCACAAAATAACTCTACTGTACCAATGAGTCACAAAGTAACTTTTCTGTACCACTCAATCACAAAATAACTTGACTGTACCATTGAGTCACAAAATCACATTACACTGTACCACTGAGTAACAAAATAACTTAACTGTGCCACTGAATCACAAAATTACTGTACCACTGAGTCAAAAAATTACTTTTCTGTACCACTGAATCACAAACTAATTTTACTGTACCACTTAATCGCAAAGTAACTTTTCTGTACCACTGAATCACAAAATAACTTTACTGTACCACTGATTCAAAAAATGACTTTTCTATACCACGGAGTCAAAAATAACTTTACTGTACCATTGAGTCATAAAATCACATTACTGTACCACTGAATAACAAAATAACTTTACTGTACCACTGTGTCACAAAATATCTGTACAATGTACCACTGAGTCACAAAATAACTAAACTGTACCACAGAATCACAAAATAACTTTACTGTACCACTGAGTCACAAAATAACTTTACTGTACCACTGAGTCAAAATATAACTTTAGTGTACCATTGAGCATTACTGTACAACTGAATCACAAACTTACTTAACTGTACCACTGAATCACAAAATAATTTAAATGTACCACTGAGTCACAAAATAACTGTACTGTACCACTGAGTCACAAAATAACTTTACACTGTACCATTGAGTCTCAAAATGACCCTTCTGTACCACTGAGTCACAAAATATCTTTACACTGTACCACTGAGTCACAGAATAATTTTACTGTACCACAGAATCACAAAATTACTTTCTGTACCACTGAGTCACAAAATAACTTTACTGTACCACTGAATCACAAAATAACTCTACTGTACCAATGAGTCACAAAGTAACTTTTCTGTACCACTGAATCACAAAATAACTTGACTGTACCATTGAGTCACAAAATCACATTACATTGTACCACTGAGTTACAAAATAACTTTACCGTACCACTGAGTCAAAAAATTACTGCACCACTGAATCACAAAATAACTTTTCTGTACCACTGAATCACAAAATAACTTTACTGTACCACTGAGTCAAAAAATGACTTTTCTGTACCACTGAGTCAAAAAATAACTTTACTGTACCATTGAGTCATAAAATCACAATACTGTACCACTGAATCACAAAATAACTTTACTGTACCACTGAGTCACAAAATGACTTTTCTGTACCACTGAGTCACAAAATAACTCTACTGTACCACTGAATCACAAAATAACTCTACTGTACCAATGAGTCACAAAGTAACTTTTTTGTACCACTGAATCACAAAATAACTTGACTGTACCATTGAGTCACAAAATCACATTACACTGTACCACTGAGTTACAAAATAACTTTACTGTACCACTGAGTCAAAAAATTACTGTACCACTGAATCACAAAATAACTTTTCTGTACCACTGAATCACAAAATAACTTTACTGTACCACTGAGTCAAAAAATGACTTTTCTGTACCACTGAGTCAAAAAATAACTTTACTGTACCATTGAGTCATAAAATCACAATACTGTACCACTGAATCACAAAATAACTTTACTGTACCACTGAGTCACAAAATATCTTTACAATGTACCACTGAGTCACAAAATATCTTTACACTGTACCACTGAGTCACGAAATGACTTTTCTGTACCAATGAGTCACAAAATAACTTTACTGTACCAATGAGTCACAAAATGACTTTTCTGTACCATTGAATCACAATATAACTTTACTGTACCACTGAGTCACAAAAAAAACTTTACATACACTGTACCACTGAGTTACTAAATAACTTAACTGTACCACTGAATCAAAAAAAACTCTTCTTTACCACTGAGTTAAAAAATGTCTTTTCTGTACAACTTAATCACATAAAACTTTACTGTACCACTGAATCACAAAGTAACTTTTCTGTTCCACTGACTCACAATATAACTTTACTGTACCACTGAGTCACAAACTTACTTTACTGTACCACTGAGTCAAAAAATAACTTTACTGTACCACTGAGTCACAAAATGACTTTTCTGTACCACTGAGTCACAAAATAATTTTTCTATACCACTGAATCACAAAATATCTTTACAATGTACCACTGAGTTACAAAATAACTCTACTGTACCACTGAATCATAAAATAACTCTACTGTACCACTGAGTTAAAAAATGACTTTTCTGTACCACTGAATCACAAAATAACTTTACTGTACCACTGAATCACAAAGTTACTTTTCTGTACCACTGAATCACAAAATAACTTTACTGTACCACTGAGTCACAAAGTGACTTTTCTGTACCACTGAGTCACAAAATAATTTTACTGTACCACTGAGTCACGAAATGACTTTTCTGTACCACTGAGTCAAAAAATACTTTTACTGTACCATTGAGTCACAAAATCACATTACACTGTACCACTGAGTTACAAAATAACTTTACTGTACAACTGAATCACAAGTTACTGTACAACTGAATCAAAAAATAACTTTTCTGTACCACTGAATCACAAAATAACTTTACTATACCACTGAATCACAAAGAAACTTTTCTGTACTACTGAATCACAAAATAACTTTACTGTACAACTGAGTCACAAAGTAATTTTTCTGTACCACTGAGTCAAAATATAACTTTACTGTACCATTGAGTCATAAAATCACATTACTGTACCAGTGAATCACAAAATAACTTTACTGTACCACTGAGTCACAAAATATCTGTACAATGTACCACTGAGTCACAAAATATCTTTACACTGTACCACTGAGTCACAAAATGACTTTTCTGTACCATTGAATCACTAAATAACTTTACTGTACCACTGACTCACAAAATAGCTTTACTGTACCACTGAGTCACAAAATATCTTTACACTGTACCACTGAGTTACAAAATAACTTTACTGTACCACTGAGTCATAAAATAACTCTACTGTACCACTGAGTCACAAATTATCTTTACAATGTACCACTGAGTCACAAAATATCTAGACACTGTACCACTGAATCACGAAATGACTTTTCTGTACCACTGAATCACAAAATAACTTTACTGTACCACTGAGTCACAAAATAACTTTACTGGACCACTGAATCACAAAATAATTCTACTGTACCACTGAGTCAAAAAATGTCTTTTCTGTACCACTGAATCACAAAATAACTTTACTGTACCACTGAGTCACAAAATGACTTTTCTGTACCACTGAGTCACAAAATAATTTTACTGTAACACTGAATCACAAAATTACTTTATTGTACCACTGAATCACAAAATAACTTTACTGTTACAATGAGTCACAAAATAACTTTACACTTTACCAATGAGTTACAAAATAACTTTACTATACCACTGAGTCAAAAATTAACTTTACTGTACCACCGAGTGACAAAAATGACTTTTCTGTACCACTGAGTCACAAAATTATTTTACTGTACCACTGAGTCACAAAATATCTTTACACTGTACCACTGAATCACAAAATAACTTTATTGTACCACTAAATCACAAAAAAAACTTTACTGTAAGTCACAAAATAACTTTACACTATACCATTGAGTCAAAAAATAACTTTACTGTACCACTGAGTCACAAAATAACTTTACTGTACCACTGAGTCAAAAAAATGACTTTACTGTACCACTGAATCACAAAATAACTCCACTGTACAACTGAGTCACAAAATGACTTTTCTGTTCCATTTAGTCACAAAATAACCTTTCTGTACCACTGAGTCAAAAATAACTTTACTGTAACACTGAATCAAAAAACAACTTTACTGTATCACTCAATAGTCAGTAAAGTGATACAGTAAATTTATTTTGTGATTGATTGCTGTACCACTAAGTCCATAATCACATTGTTGTACCACTGAGCCACAAAATCACACTGTTGTACCACTAAGCCACAAAATCACATTGCTGCATCAACTGAGTCACAAAATCATATTGCTGTACCACCAAGTCACAAAATCACATTGCTGTACCAAGTCATAAAATCACATCGCTGTATCACGGAGCCACAAAATCGCATTGCTGAAACACTGAGCCACAAAATCATATTGTTGTACCAAGTCATAAAATCACATCGCTGTATTACTGCGGCATCAAATCAAATTGCTGTACCAAGTCACAAAATCACATTTCTGTACCACTGAGCCGAAAAATCACACTGTTGTACCACCAAGCGAAAAATCACATTTAGTGCTACAAAATGTGTTTTGTGGCTAAGTGATTCAGCAAATGACTTTTCTGTACCACTGAGTCGCAAAGTAACTTTACTGTACCACTGAGTCACAAAGTAACTTTTCTGTACCACTGAATCACAAAATAACTTTACTGTACCATTGAGTCACAAAATCACATTACTGTACCACTGAACCACAAACTTACTTTACTGTGCAATTAAGTCAAAAAAAATGACTTTTCTGTACCACTGAATCACAAAATAACTTTACTGTACCACTGAGTCACAAAATGACTTTTCTGTACCACTGAATAACAAAATAACTTTACTGTACCACTGAGTCAAAAAATGACTTTTCTGTACCACTGAGTCACAAAATGATTTTCTGTACCACTGAGTCACAAAATGACTTTTCTGTACCATTGAGTCACAAAATAACTTTACTGTACCACTGAGTCAAAAAATATCTTTACTGTAACATTGAGTGACAAAATAACTTTACTGTACCACTGAATCAAAAAACAACTTTACTGTATCACTCAATGGAACAGTCAAGTGGTACAGTAAAGTTATTTTGTGACTCAGTGGTACAGTAAAGTTATTTTTTGATTGCATTGCTGTACCACTTAGTCTCAAAATCACATTGTTGTACTATTGAGCCACAAAATCACACTGTTATACCACTGAGCCACAAAATCACATTGCTGCATCACTGAGTCACAAAATCACATTGCTGTACCACCAAGTCACAAAATCACATTGCTGTACCTAGTCATAAAATCACATCGCTGTATCACTGCGGCATCAAATCAAATTGCTGTACCAAGTCACAAAATCACATTGCTGTACCACCGAGTCACAAAATCACACTGTTGTACCACCAAGCGAAAAATCAAATTGTTGTACCACTAAGCGACAAAATCACATTGTTGTTTCACTAAGTCACAAAATCAAATCGTTGTACCACTGAGCTAAAAACAAATAGCTGTACCACTGAGCCTAACGAAAATTGTAGTAAAAAGTTGATACCTGTCTACCACTGATGCATATAATAATAGATTTTTTGTATCTTTCTCGTAACATTTCAGGCGAAACAACAAAACCATTCAAAAGACTTAAAAGACCAGGTTTGACACGTAGTATGTAAGATTTCAAAATTTATATCTTGTAATCAAGACATGTGTATTATCAAGTACTGACCTTACATCGATGTCAATTTCACCCTTGACTTACAATTAAATTCCCTGTATGGTTTTTTATTGAGTGTTCGTTCGACAACGAGCAGTCGTTGATTATATAACCCCACTCGGGTCATACATAAAAATGTAAAACATAAGACTGTAAAATTTGAAAATTCTGCTTCCTAGCCATGCACTCTGCATGAAAACGACAGTGTATTGACTGGTTTTCCTGGTGCCAAGATAATCTGCTTTGTTCTGAGGCATACTGACTATATGAACCAGCTTCTTAACAGAACTGTAACAATTTTTATTCTTGTTACACACTGAAGATGTTAGTAATACAGGAAAAATCTCCAGTGATACATGTTTAGAGTGTTTCATGTTACATGCCGCATGAGCCATATTCTGTAACATAAACTGCTATCCCAAACTGCGCCCACTGATAATAAAACTTCCAACATTCGTTAGACACTGGATTTGTTGACTGCATAATATCCAGTGTTGGCTATAGTATCATAGGATGACCCTCTATCATCCCACAACTGACCGCCTCGAAATAAGTGAAAGAATCTTGACTGGGGCGTAAAACACTATTTCTCCACTCCACTCCACTCCACTCCACCCTCTATCATCCGAATCATTTTACATCACACGGGTCCTAAATACACACATACATCTAACGATTTTAAATAAAGCCGGTTTTAATGAAAATGGACCAAACATCCTTGCATATTTATGTTAAAAAACAAGAAAAGTTCAGGTAAATTTAAATGCCTTTAATGATTTATAATTGCGCCTACATCTGGGTAGACTATACAACAGCTACTTTTCTACAATCCTTAACTTGTTCCTTTTATTTCTATTGTATAATTTCGAATTCTTTATCATTGTGCCAAAATATGAATAATTGATTATTTTAACACACTTATCTATTGCAAAAAAAAAAAAGAATAATTCAGAATAATTTAATTTCAATTCTGGAAGTCTTTTAATTGAAATTGTTGTCATCCATGTTGGACATACATATTAGAATATAAGAGACACGTTTATTAACCGTCAATGTTCATTCGTTTATTCATGATAACTCTATTTCGTGGTGATTCTCGCTAGAATTTCTAAATGCAGCTACAATTTTTTTTCTGGCCAAAAAACACAAGGAAACAAAGAAGCCATGAAGTCCTGCTAATAAAATATACATATATCTAACGATGTTTTGGTCTGTTATTTCTGCGATGATGCCCAGGATCCATGGACATGCGCTTATAACACAGAGTCGGGTATATAAAGGTATGTAAGACCTTGAAATCTTGAGAGATGGGGCAGTGACATTATATTCTCTGAGAAATATGCAAGCCAATATAAATGACGTCATGTTGATAACGAGAGACACGAGAACCGGAAGTGTAAATACAATCATGTTTCCCGGATAACCTGATGGGAAACAGATATCGCCAGAATAGGTAAGATTTATAGACGTGCAGTTACAAAGATCTAAAGCTACACTTGGAACAACGATAAGAAATGGAACTGTGTAGCCAATCATGTAATCGCGAAGGTTGAGGTTTTCTGTAAAGCTATACGCAGGCGTACATTTAATTGTCCGCAACATAACAGTTACCCGCACAATAAAAACGGAAATCCACGTAAAAGCACTCAACCATAGATAATGTGAAAGAATGCCGATAATTAGACATAAAGTCTTGTATTGAGTGGCTCCGACGCCAGACATGAACAAAAGCTGTGAAATTAGAATGTTACCCATCATATTTTGTGAAATCTGGCCAGGGGAACTTGATGACAACTTTAACCAACTATATATGATGATTGTACCGAGAAGCATTAAACACGAAATGGCCATAGTAACATATGTCAAAATTACTTGAAAAGGCCAATATTTATCACCAGGTATTTTGTCTTCAGAGATGGTTTTGTTATAAATTATTTTTAGTTTCTGTATGGTCATATTTGGCATAGAATTATTTGTAGGTCCATTAACGAAAACTTCAGCCTCAAAACTAACAGGGATTTCATCGAAAGTGTGACTACTACTAGAAACGTGAAATATGCTGTTCATTTCTACTATTTCTTTCTTTGTATGTACATAGCGTTTTGCACGATATCCTGTACACATTTGAAATTTAGAACTTGTTTCTTCCATTTTGCTTCCGTTTTCATCAAAGTTTTTTGCTTTAAAGGTGTAATTTACTCCCGTTTCAGTATAGGACCAAAGTATATCCTGCATTTTCATAGATAAGGACTTGATGTATTCGCCATTTCCTTCTATTCCAATTTTTATTTGCAAATTTCCATACGCGGCGCAACAATGGTTAGAATTTGAATTGTTGTTACCATTGTTACAGGTTACTTCATTGTTAGCAGTTAAATAGCTTAAACTATATTGTTCCTCTGGCAGTACATACCAAAACACAAACACTAAACGCTTGAAAAATAATGAATCGACAATTCCTTCGGTGACAAAATTGGAGCGAATTTCAAAGAAGAAGTTTACCACACGAACAGGAGAGCAAGACGAGTCATCAATACAATCTGTTGTTGCACACATACCCTGTAAAAGAAAGGCATAACTATTCAAAGTTTGTGAAGTTGTGCTTGGAACTAAAGATATTAACAAACCTATACGTTGATTTCAACTATTACCAGGATATGTATGTATTTGCACTATAAATATGTGCAACTGTCATATTGCAACTTTTTAAATTTTCTTAATAAATATAGAAAAATATAATATTACAAAACATATTTTTTTCTAATATGAAATTTTTTTTTATCTTCAGAATGATAATTGTTGTATGAATAGCTAAATAGTGCTTAAACTTTTAATTTCTAAGAAAGCGAACTGAATAACGCACCAACCATTTTAAAATACTTTTTTGTTTCTTTTTATTTAAACATTGTTGCCTACAACATTAATGTTCAGTTGGAGCTGGAACAGCCATTTTTATAACGTCACACGAAAAATGGAAGTCACGTGATTGAGTAAAGATTCATTTGGTCTAAAAAAATTACAGAACAAAAATGTTGTTGTAAATGTAACTATTTACTGTTAATCTATTGTAAAATTGCTTTAATTTCTTTTTTTACAATTATAGATGGTTAATATATATATAATACAAATATCAGGTAAATTTTGATGTGCCAGATGTGCAGATTTTGGAAATTAATTCCTCATCAGTGGCACTAAGACCGAAAAGTTATAAGCCAAACAGTTAAAAATAATGAACCTAAAGTTTCAAAATTATATAAATCCAAATCCAGCTAAGGAATGCTTTGCATGAGGGAACAAACCTTAGTTTGAAATAAATTTCAAATTTTAAACGACTGAAAATTTTGATAAATTGTACATTTTCTGACAGCACAAAGTACTGCCTACTAAGTTATGGATACCCTCGGGGAGTTTTACTCCACCAGCAGTGGTACCCGCTCAGGGGTAGTAAATATATAATACAAATAACATGTAAATTTTGATGTGCCAGATGTGCACATTTCGGAAATTGATTCCTCATCAGTGACACTAAGACCGAAAAGTTTGATACATAAAAAATATAAGGCAAAGAGTTAAAAATAATGAAAAAATTACATAAATATTGAATAAAATCATAAAATATGGTATATTAGTAGAATCGTCTTTATGTAATTTGTTGTTTCTGCTGCCAAGAGAGGGCGCTCAAAAATGCTCCTAATCTTTATATTGAAATAGTTAAATACGTCTTCTAAAAATATTTAATTGATATTTAGTTTCAAATGATGATATGAAAAGTGGTTTTTTTTTTACATGTTTGATGACTAGTAACATATTTTCGAATTCACAAGAAAAAACAAAAGGCTGACTGCGGATGACAATTGTTCCAATCATTAAAATGATTCGCAAAATTTACAAAAATGTACATACCGAGTATGGATCAAAAACGTCGGAGTCATCCATGCAAACCTGATTTCCAGAAATCTTCAATGGTGGTCGAAGTTGAAACATAACTGTCATTGCTTTTCCATATGTCTTGAAAATTCTGTGTATAGATCTTAAGCAGACAATACTATTGTTAGCTATTTCGTCTGGAACGCAAAATAAGTTCTTGTATATAACTCTGGGTTGGTTTGTAGATTTAACAGCGACGGGATTTGTAAAAGCTGAACATTTTTGGTTATCCTCTAGAGAATTGTTTAGATACTCTATATAGGTATTACATATACGAGGAAATGGATAAATATCCGGAGGAACAAAACGGCCAGAACAATCATCATGTTTTGCTTTATTCATTTTCTCTGTCATTGTCATATTAGGGTTCAAATAGTCGAATGGATACAAACATGTACCCAATGCGTTTAAACGTACGGTGAAATGGAAATTCCAAAAGAAAACTTCTTCCATCTTGTTGCATACTGCACAATACATGTTAGAATAAACTAGACCATCCCGGTCAGTAACTGGAAACGTTAGTTCATTGCTGTAACATTTTTGTTTTATTTCGGTATTTGGAAATGTTTCTGGGCATGTCGAAATAACATAATATCCATACGAAGCAAGAACTGTGTTAATCTGATGAAATTTTTTCTGAAAAAGTTCTATGTCACATTTTGCCATTTTCATTCTTTCTGCCCTCTCATCGCTGATCTCATCGTGGTTGGCTGAAGATAAATCTGGATTGCAACAATCCCCAAAATATACACAAGCCTTATCACAATGACAAATTGGAATTGATACATTCTCATTTGAAGAACAGTCAGCATACATTTCACACGCATTAGCCTTTTCAGATGTTTCTGACGATCTCTCTATTCTCGTGCTCTTTATGAAATCGGAGCGTGGCACCGGTTTAATAAAAACACTTTTAGTTTTGTTTTCTTCTGGACTGTTTCTTTTGTGCGAACATTTAAGATTTAGAACATTATCTAATCTGTAAAAACTTCGCCTTAAAGAACACAGATCTCCGCTCAACAGTAAAACTGTATAAATAAAACGTAGCTTTAGTGAATATACTGCCATCGTTATGAAAGTCAAACGCTTAACTGACTGATCGAAAGTAAAAAAAAGTTTAACAAGAATAATGATAGATTTAAAACTTACCTTCCCAAAACAATTAATAATGTTACACAATAAAATAAATTTTAATAATCATAATAATAACTAAAGAAATTACCGGTTAAAGTTTACCAAAGAAAACCGACGAAATGCCTCATTATACTGAAATTGTACAATTATTTTACAAAAAAAATCGTACGTATAACATTAAATCAAAATAAAAACGAGATTTTAAAATATAATTTAGACACAAATTGAAAAAATAAAAAGTCTTCTGTTATTATTTGAAAAATTAATGACTTATTCTATTCTTGTCATAAACATGTATTAACTGGCTACAAAATAATCTAACATGAAATAAAAAATTTAGTCACAAAATAGTTTCAATTACTGTTCATTTTATCGTATAATTGGTTAATGTTTTTAGGAATTTTGGGCGTTTTTAAGTTTACTTTTTTTTTTTTTTTTTTTTTTTTTTTTTTTTTTTTTTTTTTAAAAAAAAAAACTTTTGTTAAGTTTATTTTAATGGTTAAAGTTGCCGAGAAAAAAACTAATATCACAAGATACAAGTTTACAGATTTTATAAATGTACATATATCAAGTACTTCTTAGTAACACTTTGTTACTTTACAACCAGGAAACATTACAGCAGGACCTTACAGAATACGAGAGTACAACAATGAATACAAACAGTATAGACTCTTTCGGTACCATACCTACTTCCACAGTACAAATATTGATAAATGGAGTGCGAGAATTATCCCAGAAAATATTTTCGTTATGAAATTCTTCTGCATCTTTAGGTTAGTAATAACAAGTTTTGTGTCGGAGACTTATGGTCTCAGACTGTTTTTTTTTATTTATTTATACAGGCGAAATTTCGAGAGTCAAAATTTTTGTTCGAGTTAACGGACGTAATTTTTCTAGAATTTTCATTCAAGAGAACGACAAAATTGTTCGATATATCCGGAAATTCGAGATATCCGAGTTCGCGATAACCGGAGCTATTTTGTGTGAATAAAGAACAACTCTGTCCCGACATTTTCAAAAAGTTCGACCTACCCATAAGTTCGATATATCCGTGTTCAAGATAAAGAGATTCAAATGTACATATTTTTAATAATCATGTAGGCTTTTGAGCCAAGCTGTTTTTTTTTACTAGATACTGTATCTTCCTTCCTTAGTCAAGTAGATGTCATTGTCCGATTTCGACTGGTTCAATCAGCATGACTCGGGTTATAATGACGCTTTCTGATTTCTTCCATAGAAAAAAAAGACTCGATAGATCCTTTCCAGTTTCTGATTAATAAACACCTTCGACTTGGACAGTATTTGTATTTTTGTGCAAATTAATGTTACTTCAATGAATTAATATGATTTAAAAAATCGTCTGGATTCGGACGGTCAGCATCGGTTTATCCATACACTTAGGTCGGAGGATAAATTCGTATAGTTTGTTTATTTTATTTTATTTTTTAGAGCAATTTTGCGTCTGTATTGAGAAGCCGATAGTAAGCAAGACATTTTTTTTTCTTGAAACATATTTTGCATTTTGAAGTAAAAGCGGTATTGATCGCCTGATTTTAAATTTGTAATGTTCTAACTTATTTATTTCTTTTTATGATTCGTGATGAATCTAGGTCGACTGCGCAGATTGAATTTCATATAGTTATAATATTTCCTGATGAATGTACAACTACATAACTACATTAATACATTTTACTTGAATGAAGTATTCATACCAAAACGTATCCTTGGACAAAACAGCATCTACGGTACAAACATATCGATAATTAATCAGGTACCCAACGAAAAGTAGTCGAAGCTCGAATGACGAATGGCCGAAAAGTTACTCGTTTCTCAGCCCCTCGACAGCCTGAATTGTCAGTATTGATTTCGCTCAACAATATCAGGTTTGTCAACTACGAATTTCTTATGCAGCTTAATTATACAAAGTCACTAAGTAACTAAATTAATATGGCGTAAACCGTACCAGGAGACAGCAACCAAATTAAAATTGCTTAAAGAATAACAAGTCACTCATCAAACAAATGGACTTTGTTGATGTTTGTTAGCACGTTTAAATGACTTTCAAACAATTTTACATGGTTTTGGTCATATTCAGTCATTCTTAACCAAGTTTAAATATCTACGGCCATAACCGTAGTTCAACAACATTGTTATAAGGCTTTGACCATACACAATCAGTCAACAACCAAGATTTTACAGCTACAGTCATACTCCGTGATTTTCCAACCATGTACTTATGGCTATGACTGTACCTCGTCAATCACCAAGCAAATATTCACAAAACAGGTATTTATGGATAAGACCGTACACCGTCATTCACCAACCAATCAAGAAATTATGGCTACGACCGTACCCCGTTATATACCAACCATGTACTTATGGTTACGACCGTACCCCGTCATTCACCAACCATGTATTTATGGCTAGGACCGTACCCCGTAATTCACCAACCATGTTTTTATGGTTACAACCGTACCCCGTAATTCCCCAACCATGCATTTATGGTTACGACCTTACCCCGTAATTCACCAACCATGTTTTTATAGTTACGACCGTACCCCGTAATTCACCAACCATGTATTTATGGCTAGGACCGTACCCCGTAATTCACCAACAATGTATTTATGGTTACGACCGTACCCCGTAATTCACCAACCATGTATTTATGGCTAGGACCGTACCCCGTAATTCACGAAACATGTATTTATGGTTACGACCGTACCCCGTAATTCACCAACCATGTATTTATTTTTACAACCGTACCCCGTAATTCACCAACCATGTATTTATGGTTACGACCGTACCCTGTCAATCACCAACCATGTATTTATGGTTTAGATACCCCGTCAATCACCAACCATGTATTTATGGTTTAGATACCCCGTAATTCACTAACCATGCATTTAGGGCTACGAGCGTTTTCTGTCAAATTACCAACCATGTATATGTATTTTTGGCTATGACCTTTCCCCGCCATTGTGGAACATAATTTTAAAAGTATACAACCATTATCCTGAAACCTCACCAAAACATTTAGAAACGATTTAATTTGTTTGCAAATGAAGAACAAGATGTTCTTGTAAAATATGATTTTTCGAACGATGATTTGCTCGTGGGTTTACCTGTCAGTATCATCCAGTCTCTAAATCAAGACTTATTTTGATTAAGATTTATATCTTTGAGCTTTACATTACAGAATAATACCCACTTCATTTTCTATACATTTTCTATAGAATCTAGTTTACCTGTGTTTATATATACTTAATATATTTTTATAATAATACGTATTATATCTTAACTGTTGTTAACAAATAAGTTACTTTTAATAACAGAAATGTCAATATTCAGATAACCAAAAACTGATTCATGGTATTAACTCACTTATTTTATAGAATTTTATATTCAAAACGTTGATGAATCAACACACAGAACCCGCCATTGGTTTTAGAAATAATACTATTTGTTTCTTCAAAGTAGTATAAATGTTTTGAAAAGCATGAATTAACACACTGGAGTGAAAACAAGAGGTGATGTGTTCAAACATCTAAAAGAGAAAGTAAATAAACGCGATTGGTTTATCAATCAACGATTTTCTATTACTTTGTAAATATTTACTGTAAGTAAAATCCTTTTATTTACTAAATAGGTTATGATTTATTTATAAGTTAAACGATTTTATTTGAAAAAAAATCTAACCAATGAAAAGATAAGAATTCCTGATTCGTACAGAATTATCCTCTTTTATAATTAAAACAAGGGATTAAATTCAACCAAAAGATATTTCAGCACTGGAGCTTAGAAAGATAACCGGTTTATTATGCTAAATGTAACCAATTACTAACATTACCAATGAAGGATAATTATTTGACATTTTTGTATCTATTTTTGGTAAGTTTTTTTTTAATTTTTCATTTAAAAATTCTTATTTTTTAAAAACAATTACATGTATTATTATTGATATATATTTTGCACACACTGAACAACATATACAGAAAATTGCTGTTTTTGAATTAATAAACAAAATAATGAATCACATTAACAGTTAAATCTATAAACTTAATTGATTAAAAATTGAACTCTGTAGGAGTATGATACATGTTTGGTTTTATTTATTTATTTATTTATTTATTTATTTATGCAATAGCTTAAACATCCGAGTGCATACAAAACAAATAAATAAAATAACAAACATAATTAACACATATTGATATCAATGACTGATAAAATAATAGTTCGAGTGTATGTATGTGTGTGTGAGTGCGTGCATTTGTATTTTGCTGGACGTTCCTTATTTAACATCTACGTTTGACAAGACGTGCGTCTGTTTAGGTTTAATTCCGTAGGGCTCGATTTATAAAGAGAAATGATTTTGAATAATTAGAAAAACAAAATATGTACAAAAAATGGTGCATTTACATCGATTTATTTTAAGCCAATCGAATTGGAATCAAGTGAGTAATTAAATATCCAATTAGACAACAATAAAATTGGTAACATTTTTACGCATACTGCATATGTAAAATGTTTTTAAAAACTAATACTTTGAAATTGTTTACAGATATAAGACTCATTAATTACAGAGTTGAGCAAACAGATCGTAACAGGAATCGATGTGATCACAATTTCGGATTTTTTTCTTGTTTATTTTTGCATCATAATCGTCCGAATCGATGTGATCACAATTTCGGATTTTTTTCTTGTTTATTTTTGTATACTCCTAACTTCATGTTGTTTGTTACAGTATTTGTAAATATTTATAATTAATTACAGCTCTTCTATGTTCACCCGTTATAGTACCCTTTAATGTAAGATTTGAGTTAGATTTGAAATACAAAGTTAGACCGATAAAAAATGGCATTTGAAAAAAAAGTTGAACAGCTATCCATTTAGCAACTTTTACATTGTCAATCATTATGACTTGCGTGATGTAATACCCTCTTTTTTCATTGTTTCTGTGAGTCTCTAGATCTCTGTCTGTCTGTCTGTCTTTCCAGGTGTTAACAAGATGAAAAGCCGAAAGCTAAGCACAGGATCATTTTCAAACTTTATTGAATAGTTTTGTACTATATATTACAGGTTAAGTTCGATTTTCTGTAAAAAAAGAAGATATAAAATCCAAATTAATTATTTTATAAATAAAAACTTAAGATAAATGGATAAATAAATAAATAGATAAATAAATAAATGAATGAATGAATGAATGAATAAATAAATAAATAAATAAATAAATAAATAAATAAATAAATAAATAAATAAATAAATAAATAAATAAATAAATAAAACGTGCTATACATTTTTTATCTAAAAGCTTTTTTTAACATCAGTATTTCAGAATTAATATACCTACGCGTGTAATAGTTCTGAATTATTTTGAAAGCAAAGTCTTGACACATCATAGTATAAAATTTTTACTTCCACAACAAGGTATTCATCTATGATTTAAATCTGAACTATGTATGACTTAACTATTATATCAAATACAACTTGAGTAATAAATATTTAGAAACTTACAAAATTCCTTACTTATCTTAACGCAGACCTTTCTTATGAAACATTGCCATTTAAAATAGAAATTTTGCCATTTAAAATAGAAATTTTTGTTAGTCAAGATACAGCCATTTATGGTTTGACAAGGCTTAGACTGGCACTGGACCCCCTTTAATAAATGAATAAAAATAAATAAATAAATAAATAGATAGATAAATAAATAAATAACAATTTTACGGGAGTAGGATGCGGTCCAGACTTTAAAGGGAGTGTTATTCGTAAGTCAGTGTTTAAGAACATTTGTTCCTGGATGATTTAAATGGCTTGTTTTCCCTGTATATTACCAAAAGATAGAGATGTTTGATATAATATGGTGAACCATTAATGACTGTAGGGTCAAAAGGTTAAAGACAATACTAATGATTGTATTGGTTTTTTAAAAGTTGGTTAATGATTTTGGGTCTTTGTTAAAATTTTGGTCAAATAAATGATGTCAGAATTTTAACTAATGTGCTATTATCAAGCAATAGTGTTTAATGACCATTATAACAATGTAACTATTACTACGATTGATCTTAATATATTCCTCTTGTTATCTGAAGCAGAATTTATTTATTATTTGTTTTCAACGGATACAATGTAAAAATATAAACATTTTAGAGTAACTGTATAATTCATTTCAAACACCATATCCTATATTGTCTGTTTCACCTAAAACATTAAAAAATAATAACTAGGTTTGAAACTAGATTTTTATTTTTTGAAAATAACGCCATTATAGAAAATCAATTCTACTAATAAATAATTGGACCGGATGCTAGTTATTATCATATATCATAAATAAAGCCGTTTGAAAGGACGAATACTATGAATTAAATACTGGAGGCAATTGCAGTTCAATTATGCTGATTAATTGCGAACATTAAAAATGAGGAATATTTATTTCACGTTTTCATATTTATTTCTGGTAAGTATTTATTTGTTCTTTTAAATTATTTTGAGACTATCATATGTTTTAGTATTTTTAACAATCATTATCGACATCAACGAAAGTAACACTTTACAATGTAAGAAACAAATTGATATTCTAAACAAAATAAAAGATAACACTTAATCGTTTAAAAATGACATAAATTAAATTTACAAGATTTTGATGTTATTTTTTTTTTTTTGAATTTAAAATGAAAAAGGGCTTGTACTGACAGTATAGAATATTTTGTTCAGTAATGGTCTGGGCTTATATCAGTTTGCTGTCAAATCTTTGAAGACTTATTGGGTTTTACAGTAATTTTTGTTATTTTATGCATTGGCTTATTTTACATTTTAAAATATTAGTTGGAAATGAAAAGGAAATATTCATGTACATGTAAAACTTCCTTTTAATCCATATATTATTGTGGCATTAATTTTTAACATGTTCCAATGATGAATTGTTTATAAGTTTTGAAATTAACAGGATAATGGCTGCCTAAAAAATGCATACAATACTCTTATTTAAAATACATGTACTTTTGTCAAGCAACTGCACAGCTAAGCAACTGTTATCACAGGATAGTCCATAATGAATAATACATCATCTGTAAAAAAGTGTTTTGTAACACATTTAAAAATTTGTCATGCAAAAATAAATAAAAAAAATGATTAAAAAATGAAAATGAAAATTAATAATAATAATAAAAATTAAATCTTGGTGTAAACTTATAAATATAGCTCTATGAATTATAAAATTCTTTAGAAACACCTGGGAATTGCATAAAAAAAAAGCATGTTGCTATTCCATACTTATCATGTATTCAAAATATTTGTTATCGTTGGCTGGTTATTACTTAGTACATGATTTTCATTTACAATTGTTTCTTTTTCTTTATATAAGAAATTGTTACTAAAATCATTTACATAATATGAGCATTCATTAAAATTTGTAGCAGAATAATATGGTCCTGTCCTTCACTTAACTGATAAATGGTCTAGGGTGGAGTGGAGTAATGGTGCTTTACGTCCCAACAAGATTCATTCACTTACTATTATATAGAGGCGGTCAGTTCAGTTACGGTGGAGGGAACAAGAGTGTCCGGAGAAAACCACCGACCTTTGGCAAGCAAAATGACAAATATTCTCACACTAGGATTTTGCCCAAGTGGGATTCAAACCCAGGCGGTGAGAGACGCTGTGATACGTAAGCGCGCACATAAGACAACTCTGCTTCCGAGGTTCCTGATAAGTGCTCTAGGTTGTACGTTGTACGCCCCCTTCATGGGGCAATTGTTTTAGCTGGTAAAACTACTTCCGCTACTTTACGTTTGTTCACTGCAAAAAGAATTTTGGTGGGCATTTAATTTCCTCTAATTTAAATTCGTCAGGAAACGAATTAGTCAATGAGAAATTAACTAGATAATCTTGTGCGGTTTATTATGTATTTTAAGGGATACCACAGTGTAAATACAATAGTTTTCTATTTAGATAATGATTTTGCTGTGTTTATCATACGATAGAACAGACTATTTTAGTAATTCTAAAACACAATAGATAATTTGTTACACTTACTTGCAGTTTAAATCATCTTATTTTGAAGAGCATTATTTGTCGAGTTACGCTTATGTTAAAAGTGTAATTATATCGAGGAAGTTTGATGTTTGAGGAAACCGTAGTGCTCTGAATTAAAAAAAAAAAAAAAAAAAAAAAAAAAAAAAAAAAAAAAAAAAAAAAAAAAAAAACATCCTTAACTAGGGCTTGTTCTGATTGGATTCGAACTCATCATGTAAGAGAAATTGTGACTGGAAAGCAAAAGCCTTATATCATTCCAGCACCAAGCCCCTACCCCTTACAACAATTAAAAACATATTGATACATATGAATAGCAATTAATTTTTTATTGGTATAAAATCTTGCACTTTGGGATTAATCAGTGAGACCACAAAAACTAGTCTCGTCTCCAATGACTACAAAATACAGATGCTGTACTCAAGTCTGTCTGTTTTGCTTATCAAGATCAGGTTTATTTAGATTAGTTTTCAATGTACCGAAAATATTGAAATGGTTTTATTTATTGCAATTTAATGAGCAAACATGAGTGCGTTCTTGCATGCTTCAAAAGAATATGAGTGTAGCAACGACCGAACATCTCCAAGCAATATATATATATATATATATATATATATATATATATATATATATATATATATATATATATATAACAATTAACAATTAAACTGTCTTTTTTAAAAAGTTTTTATTAGGCGTATATTCCAATCAGTTATTGGTACTGTCATTGAAATGATTGGCGTTAGCATCTGGTTAGAATATTAAAATAATCTCTTGAAAATCCAAAATTGTTGGCTCAACGTTAAAAAAATACTAGTATAGAAATTATACCAAAATGTATTGCATCTTTTACATGTAGGATTTCATTACGATTAGATAAAATATATTACAATCCCAAAAACCTGCTTTTTGTCACAGGGGTTATTGTAAACTCCCTTTATGATATTCTTTACAACCTTCATCTTTTACACTAGTGGAATGTTAAAGATGGAAATGAAATGAATGTATTAAAAGTAATCAAACTCCTCATCTAAATCATCTGGATTTTATACTGTAAATTTTATATCTACTTTTAAAACAAAAATTGTAAATTTTGACGTACATTTTATCAAAATTTAAGAAAAAATTTAATGATTTAAATTTACTCTTAACTAGTTTAAAAAAATTAAAAGGATACAATGTACTAATATTGAAGGAAGCCTAATAATGAGAGTTGCTTTTATATATATATATATATACTGCTCAAGTGCATATAAAGGTCTACCAACAACAATCCGTAAAAAGTCTTAATGGTTCTTGAATTCTAGACCAGGTCTACCAAGAACAAACCATAAATAAAAAGATTTAATGGTTCTTGAATTCTAGACCAGGTCTGCCAAGAACAAACCATAAAAAGATTTAATGGTTCTTGAATTCTAGACCAGGTCTGCCAAGATCAAACCACAAAAAGATTTAATTGTTTTTGGATTCTAGACCAGGTCTGCCAACAACAAACCATAAAAAGATTTAATGGTTCTTGAATTCTAGACCAGGTCTGCCAAGAACAAACCACAAAAAGTCTTAATGGTTCTTGGATTCTAGACCAGGTCTGCCAACAACAAACCATAAAAAGATATAATGGTTCTTGGATTCTACACCAGGTATGTCATAAACAAACCATAAAACTATTTAATGGTTATTAGATTCTAGACCAGGTCTGAAAAGAACAAACCATAAAAAAGTCTTAATGGTAATTGGATTCTAGAACAGTTCTGCCAAGAACAAACCATAAAAAAGTCTTAATGGTAATTGGATTCTAGAACAGTTCTGCCAAGAACAAACCATAAAAAAGTCTTAATGGTTATTAGATTCTAAACCAGGTCTTCCAAGAACAAACCACAAAAAAGATTTACTTATATTAGATTCTAGACCATGTCTGCCAAAACAAACCACAAAAAGATTTAATTTATATTAGATTCTAGACCAGGTCTGCTAAAAACAAACAAAAAAGTTTTAATGGTGGTCTAGAATGTAATAACCATTAAAAGTTTTAATGGTTTGTTGTTGGCAGACCTGGTCTTTTACCCCTAAAAAGTATATTTATGGCGAGTCTGATCAAGAATCCATTTTGTTTGGACAGTTCTTGATTGTTCTGTTCATATTTTTCATTTTAAAATATTCGCGTACTTTTATTAGCGCGTCGTCGGATGCTGGACAAAGCAAATTCATTTAAAATTGATCAAAACAAAATATTTCCTAACGGTGTATTTTCACCTCTTATTTCACTTTTCTCGCAAATTAACGGTTAGAGTTAAATGAACGGTAATGATTTTTTGAATATCGGTATGTTGTACTTTTTGTTTATTTATTTATTTTTAAAGAGAATATAAAGCAATCGTTGTTAAAAGATGAAAAAATACAGCCAATTGATTGCTTTAAAGATCGAAAATTTAAAAGTAAAAACATCATGAAGAAAAATTTAGTATGTAACGATAAGAAATATTTAGGATGTTATAATACATATATGCTTCAATGAAGGAATATAACACCGCTATAACAAATCTAGATATGTGTAACTCATGAAGCATGTACTGATATATAAAAATATCAATTAATAGTGGACTATTGTACAACAGAAAGGACATTATATACAAAAGTGGTATTCACAGGTTTCTTTGTCTTCTATAAATTACAGAATATTCAAAGTGAATTTGGACAATTATTTGATATATTACCTGAGAACTTGCATATCATATTGTTTAAAATTGTAGGTTGACGATTGAAAAAATATTGATAGAAATAATAGATTATGTAACTTATGTGATGCTAATTCTACTGGAGATGGATTTTATATTTTATTTGAATGTTCCTATTTTGGTTACCTCAGAAAAAAGTCATTTACAAAAGATTTTATTTGCAAAATATTTTATTTATTTCACTATACATTTAAAATGCAAAATTGATGAATAAATAGTTATGAATTGAAAACATTTAAATTCTTTATCAGGGAAGGATTAAAATTTTATAACTACATCTATCGTTATCGATTTTTAACCAGGTTTTCGTAGAAACCTGGTTCTTAGATAGCCGAATGTCGGCGAGCGGGCGGGCGTCAAAAATGGTTTCCGGATAATAACTTGAAAAGTAAATGACATTTTTGAAAAAAACTTGGCACATACATGTATTGTGATAAGATCTTGGTTTGGATTGCTTTTGGGATAAATACATCAAATGTCAAGGTCACAGTTGCTTGGTCATTTCACAAAATAAGCAACCTCTAGCTATATCTTGGCCATATGTTAAGATAATAACATGGGGTTTTCAGTTTTTATATTTTCTAGCAATGCTGATAGAAATAAAGCCAAAATCAAAGGTCAAGGTTATGACCTTCATTTTGACCTTTGTGTTTTCTGCACTAAAATGGCTATATATGTAAAGATAATGACATGGGGTTTTCAGTTTTCATATTTTCCAGCAATGCTGATGAAAATAAAGCCAAAATCAAAGGTCAAGGTCATGACCTACATTTTGACCTTTGTGTTTTCTGCACTAAAATGGCTATTGTTGCATGAAATTTACAATTTTTGGCATGAAATTGGCTAATTTTATGATATTTAGACGTAGAATTGACTATTTATGAAAATAAAGCCAAAATCAAAGGTCAAGGTTATGACCTACATTTTGACCTGTGTGTTTTCTGCACTTAAATGGCTATTGTTGCATGACATTTACAATTTTTGGCATGGAATTGGCTATTTTTGATGATATTTAGACGTAGAATTCACTATTTATGGAATTTTAGTTTTGTAAAATGATTATGGTGGCAAAATATTTTAATGTTGACTATTTTTGCATTAAATTTCCGAATATATTTAGGTGCAGATGCCACTATGGATCTTTTCTTAAATGAAATTATATTGAAATGAAAACACAACATTCAGATTTCTAAATAATTTGTCATAATTGCAATCTTTTAACATGTTCTGTTATATGATGCTTATATATATATATATATATATATATATATATATATATATATATATATATATATATATATATATATATATATATTAAATCTTAACCCATTACGAGTATTCCTTTACTATCAACCAGGTCCCTGCGAGACACATGATCACCCAAAATTATGTTAACTAGGTACCATTTCTCTCTGAAACCCCCTTCTCCGAAATACGAAAACCTGGTTTTTACGGAGTTTCCGTGACTCTTGTTTAATATTCGTATGAATTATATTTATTGATCAGGATTTCATTTATATAAGCATCTTTTTTTAAAAATGACAAGCTAAACTATTATCATTTAAGTTTTATACTTATATGAATGTGTCTGTATATGTGTATGTTTATATTTGCATCAACTATGTTTTGTTTGTTTGTTTGTTTGTTTGTTTGTTTGTTTTTTTTTTTTTGTTATGTATACATTGTACGCCAAGAATTTATTTTTTGTTTATAGCCTCATATATATCCCATCTCTAGTGGTTTTATTGAAGTAAATGAATAAAAATTAATTAGAGACAAAAGTGTAGATAACAGTTTTCGCCTCTAATCTAAAACAGAATTTATAATGATATGTTTCATTATTTTAAAAGCACATCATCATATCTTTTATATTTTTCTGTGAAGCTCGCGGCTTTCTCATTGCGGTTTTAAAGTTAATTGATATTGATCAATAATTGATATGTTGGTAGATTAAACATGAAGTACAATTCCTAAACTTATCTGTAAAATAAAGATAGAAAAATATTAAAATATTTTGTGAAACACTCGGATTTCACGTATTGAACGTACTTGTAGTTATAATAATCAAATAAAATGTATCTATCAGTATACGATTTCCATTATCAAATAATTGTAATATGCGAAATTTTGAATTTTAAATTGATATAAAAATATTAAAACTTTTGCATATGTCATAATTATTATTGATTATAAGAGCATTTAATGGCTTTTAAAAAGTTTCTTTTCTGAATTTTTAGCTCACCTGAGCTGAAGGCTCAGATGAGCTATTGCTATCCATCTTCGTCCGTCGTGCGTCGTCCGTCGTCCATCGTCCGTCGTGCGTCGTCCGTCGTGCGTAAATTTATTTACATTTTAATCTTCTCCTCCAAAACCACTGGGCAAAATTTGATGAAACTTGCTAACCATCATGCCTGGGTAAAGCCTTTTTAGATTTGCACAAATGAAGGAGTTATGTTCCCTTGGGGCCCCATAAGGGGGGAATAGTAAAAAACTATGAAAATCTTCTCTGAATCTACAAGAGATATACCTTAGTTATTTCATTTATAACATCCTTAGGTCATTTATTTTCAGATTTGCACAAATGGTAGCCATGGGGCTCAAAATAGGAAAATTGCAAAGCACTTAGTGGGGAAATTGCTAAAAATTATAATATTTGTCACTGTTTCTCGAAAACTATTATCTTTTTGTATAGGCATGTATATAAGAATGTTGTAGGAATTGCGACAACAATAATTTTGATATATGGTTCAAGGTCATATGTTGAAAGGTCAAGGTCTCAGCTGCAAAAGAAGACTTAATTTGCTAATTATGTTGAAAACTATTAACTTTTTGTATAGGCATGCATTTTAGAATATTGTAGGTATTGCAAAAACAGCCATCTTGATATATAGTACAAGGTCATATGTTGATAGGTCAAGGTCACAGCTGCAAAAGAAGACTTGCATGTTTATTAGAATATGGTAGGTATTGACATGACAATCATTTTGATATATGGTACAAGGTCATATGTTGAAAGGTCAAGGTCACAGCTGCAAAAAAAAGACTTAAATTGCTAATTATATTTGAAAATTATTATTATTTTAGCTCACCTGAGCTGAAACCTCAGATGAGCTATTGCTATGGTTAACCGTCTGCCGTCTGTCGTCTGTCGTGCGTCGTCCGTCGTGCGTTAACTTTTTACATTTTAATCTTCTCCTCCAAAACCACTAGGCCAAATTTAATGAAACTTGGTAACCATCATGCCTGGATGAAGCCCTTTCAGATTTGCACAAATGAAGGAGTTATGTCTCCTTTGGGCCCCAAAAGGGGGAAAAGAGTGAAAAACTTTGAAAATCTTCTCATCTGATTCTACAAGAGATATACCTTAGTTATTTCATTTATAACATCCTCATGACATCTATTTTCAGATTTGCACAAATGGTAGCCATGGGGCTCAAAATGGGAAAATTGCAAAGCACTTAGTGGGGAAATTGCTAAAAATTATATATTTGTCACTATATCTTGAACACTATTACTTTTTAATATAGGTATGTATATCAGAATGTTGTAGATATTGACATGACGATCATTTTGATATATGGATCAAGGTCATATGTTGAAAGGTTAAGGTCACAGCTGCAAAAGAAGACTTAAATTGCTAATTATCTTGAAAACTAATAACATTTTGTTATAGGCATGTACATTAGAATATTGCAGGTATTGACATGATGATCATTATGATATATGGTACAAGATCATATGTTTAAAGATTAAGGTCACAGCTGCAAAGGAAGACTTAAATTAATAATTATCTTGAAAACTAATAACATTTTGTATAGGCATGTATACTAGAATATTGTAGGCATTGTGACATTGATCATTATGATATATGGTACAAGATCATATGCTGAAAGGTCAAGGTCACAGCTGCAAAAGAAGACTTGAATGACTCTAATTATCTTGAAAACTAAAAACGTTTTGTATGGGCATGTATACCAGAATATTATGACAACGATCATTTTGATATATGCTTCAAGGTTATATGTCCAAAGGTCAAGGTCATATCAACATAGGAATATTAAGATTATTAATTATCTTGAAAGCTATTAATTTTATGCATAGGCATGTATATTAGAATATTATAGGTATTGACATGACAATCATATATGGTTCAAGGTCATATATGTTCAAAGGTCAAGGACATAGCTGCATAAATATACTGAAATTGATTAATGATTTGGAAATTATTCTTTGCACTACAGTTACTTCATGCATATTATATAAGCTACGTATGAATGAAATGTGATTGGATATATTTCTGATTAAGTTTTGTGGTAGTTCTTAACTTGAGAAAACTTTTAAAGTTTCTGTACGTAATATATTGTCTATTGCACTTTGCAAACAATATTGGACATATCTTCAGGTGAGCGTTAAGGCCCATGGGCCTCTTGTTATTTTTCATATCCAAAATACGAATGATTGTTTTTTCTTTTATCCTGATATATTTATAAAAAAGCCTATTTTGTCATCTTCCTTCGACAATTGTTGATTTGAATTTAGAATCTTCAGTCTGATTTCGAGACTTAAAAGGAAATAAAGATTAAAATAGTTTTATTTCCAAAAAGCCTGTATGTTTACCATTTGAAAAAAATCTCTACAAAGGTTTTTGGTTTAATTATAAAAGGACGTCATGATTTATTGAAATGGTGGTTTAGGTTCTTATTTTCGTATTTGGTGTCTATCGAGGCTTTTCGAGAAAAATTATCACTTAATTTTAATTATACTGCTTTTTTATTTTAGATATTGGCGGGGTCTGTTCACGGTTGGCATGGTTTTGACAATGCACCTTACCATTGCTGGGAAATAGCGACAGCATCAGCCTCTAACACAGCCCCGATACCATCGTCAACATGTAAAGGTATTTGTTATAACAACATAATCTTTCTTTACAACCAAAATACATTATGTAGACACGTTAATCACTATATGTTTATCATTGTATATGACCAATCCAATGACAAATAAGCCCTTCTGATTTTAATTAAAGTTTACTTTTAAGCGGTGATTTCATAACATTGTTTGTTTTTAATAAATTTTATGCATTTATTCTTGAAGAATTATTTGATTGATTTCAATTTATTTTACTGTTTTACTATTTTATAAATTTTCCAAAAATATAAATGACTTTTAAAAATTTGTTTCATTTCATATTTTTGCAACATCGATGTTGAACAGTTTTATACTACGTTAAAAACGATAATTATATGACAATTGTAGGTAGTTATTATAGCTATGACAATAATTAATTTTACGACAAGTAAAATGTATGAAAAATAGTAATTTAAAAGACCAAAAGAGGTTTAGTGAAAAGTTTCCAACCTGATATACGGCGCATTATTTCAAAAATGTAACTTCGTCAAAATACATTCCTTGTAAACGTGTTCTCGACAAAAGAAAACATTGTATATATATATATAATTTATTTATTGAATCTATGTTTAAAAAATCTCCCAAGCATTTGATGTCTTTTGGGTATGTTTTAAAAGGATCACCATACAACTCAACTTTTCTTGGTTAGCAGTTTGCGCGATTGCCATTCCCGTTTGTTTCAGTCTGTGTTTTTCAAAATGCTTTTTGTGAATATAATATTTAAAACAAAAATGGAGATCTAAATACATATGTGATTCTATATAAACCATTTATATTAATATTTCACTAATGAAAGTGAAGAAAACATTCATTTCGTTAACTAAGGTAAACTAAAGATACCTATTTAGGGATACTACTCAAGATCACATCTGAACGTTTTTTTTATTATAAATGTCGTGTTTACAAATATTGATTTTTAATACTTGTACAGAAATATCATTAACAGAAGTAAACAAATGTTCATTTTATTGTAGACGTACGGCGGATGTTTCCGTAGTCCCTTCCGAACATAAAATGTCCATGTAAATACGAATGAAAGGGCAGCGGAAATTACTATATAAATCACGCTATTATCGGGATAATGATGCTTTAAAAGAAACATGAATCTATGTTTTAAATGCTACATGTATATACAAATGTTCACGTAAATTAGAATTATAGAGACCAATTCTTTGCAATAATCAAAAGCACGTTAATAAGCATGAGGGATAACGTGGGTCAATACATTATTTTGACCACCCAAACGGTTAAAGAATAAACTGTATACATGTTACAATATTCCTGTGAATTAATTTTCCTTTGTTCTGAGAAAATTAATTCAAAAATTAAAAATTACCAAATCTTACTGTTATGAAATTATGCCCGGATAGAATACACGTGTCATATGCAAAATTAAGAATTTTCATAAAATAAATGAATTAAAATTGTGCAAATTTTTATTGTATAAAACTTCAAAATTCCGCATATGATACACGTATTAGTAATCAGTACATTGGTACTGAAAGGAAATATCTCAATTATTCGCACTTTGTTCATGATCACGGGTTATAGTAAACGCATTTTACGAAGCCATATTACCACAATAATTTAATATATCATATTTTAATTTAATTCCTTTGAAATAATATTTGCAATGCACAAAGTAATGTCCTAAAAGTCTAAATTTTAGACCAAATGTATTTAAATAAGCTGCAATAAGCACATGGATACACGTGAAGTGCCATGACTTGACATACACGCCACAACTAAAGGTAATTCCTCAAAGAAGATGGACATTTGTGTTTTAGAACAGTATAGCGTTAAACTGCTCAAAAATTTTTTATTCGAATTATTGTTTAAACCGTCATTCTTTCCATGTAATAACTTCATATTCTCATAATTTTTGTTATTTTTTCATGTGTAGATCTAATCGCATAAAACATGTTCATACGTTATTCTGACACAATATCTGATAATTTTAGGTGTAAATTTACGATGGATCGTTCCACCACCTTCACAGATTAAAGCTGAGTCTCCATTTGACACCACATATGAACTTAGATTAGACAGTGCGTTTTATGACTGGGCCGCCCCCGCTGGCTATTTTAGTCAAGCCGGGGGCTCAAGTATAACGTAAGTTAAACCTTCATGTCTTAAAAACGTGCGATTAACTAATCTTTATTTTTTATTTCTTCATTTAATGCACGTTTTGAAATGTTTGTTTGCATATAAAATACTAATCTTCTGTGACTGGGTGATCAGAACATCTGGTATGCGGTTCATGGGCCTCTTTTAAAAATTATTTGGACCTGCAAATTCTTCTTTGAGAGAAAAATGATAATTTTGCTTTCTTTAGAATACTGAGTGAATCAATACCTTTAACTTATCTTTATGAAAACTTACATTTACAAACTGTATTCTCTGTGTCATTTGATAAATTTAAATCTTACGTCAGACTGATTAAATTATAAAAACTGATTGGTTTTCCTAACATAAACTTTATAGATTTATGAACCATAACTTGAATCTTTAAAGAACTATAATTATTTGTAGAAATTCGACGGAAGCCAAAACTTGGTGTGAAACAACAAATTGTCCAGCCGCATCGTCTGCTACTGCAATTAATTGTTGTGTCCATCACGTTAATGTCCACTCCTGTCCACTAGCACAAACAACAAACTCGCTTTGTGGACCATGGATTCCAAATGATGGCCAGGTTTTTAGTCATTCCGATGTTCTTGTTGGTCCCGTTACACAGGGGAACTGGACCAGTCATATATCTGGTTTATACGAAGAGGGTTTGACATCAGTGATTGCACATTTTAAAGTAGCTGATCTTCATTTTGCTCTTGAAATGGAAATAACAGTTTTACCTAAAACCGGTGAGTATGTTATAGTGAAACTAGTGTATAGTTTTCTGCAAATGAGTAGGCTATATTGGGGGTGGGTAGAATATTATTTTGAGACTTTAGGTAGGTTATACACTAACCAGAGAGCAGGTGAGTTGGTTATAGTAAAACAACTATAAAGTTATAATGAAGCCAGTGAACTACTCATATGCTGTAGAAAAGGCGGTGAAAATGTAAGGAGGAGCTATTGAGTAGTCGGTCAGGAATAATAGTGGAACTTGTGATAACATTATAGTGAAGCTGGTAATAAGGTTATAGTGAAATCGGTCAGTAGGTTATAGTGGAACCTGTGATAACCTTATAGTGAGGCTGGTAATAAGGTTATAGTGAAGTCGGTCAGTAGGTTATAGTGAAATCGGTCAGAAGGTTATAGTGAAATCGGTCAGTAGGTTATAGTGAAACCTGTGATAACCTTTAGTGAAGCTGGTAATAAGGTTATAGTGAAATCGGTCAGTAGATTATAGTGAAATCGGTCAGTAGGTTAAAGTGAAACCTGTGATAACCTTATAGTGAGGCTGGTAATAAGGTTATAGTGAAGTCGGTCAGTAGGTTATAGTGAAATCGGTCAGAAGGTTATAGTGAAATCGGTCAGTAGGTTATAGTGAAATCGGTCAGAAGGTTATAGTGAAATCGGTCAGTAGGTTATAGTGAAACCTGTGATAACCTTATAGTGAGGCTGGTAATAAGGTTATAGTGAAATCGGTCAGTAGGTTATAGTGAAATCGGTCAGTAGGTTATAGTGAAATCGGTCAGAAGGTTATAGTGAAATCGGTCAGTAGATTATAGTGAAATCGGTCAGTAGGTTAAAGTGAAATCTGTGATAAACTTATAGTGAAGCTGGTAATAAGGTTATAATGAAACCGGGAAGTAGATTTTAGTGAAGTTGGTGAGTGGGCTATAGTTGAACCTGTGATAACATTATAGTGGAGCTGGTAATAAGTTTAAAGTGAAATAGGTTAGTAGATTGTAGTGAAATCGGTCAGTAGGTTATAGTGAAATCGGTCAGTAGGTTATAGTGAAATCGGTCAGTAGGTTATAGTGAAATCGGTCAGTAGGTTATAGTGGAACCTGTGATAACCTTATAGTGAAGCTGGTAATAAGGTTATAGTGAAACCGGGAAGTAGATTCTAGTGTAGTTGGTGAGTGGGCTATAGTGGAACCTGTAATAACATTATAGTGGAGCTGTTAATAAGGTTATAGTGAAATCGGTTATTAGGTTATAGTGAAACCGGTGAATTGGATATAGTGAAGTCGGTGATTAAAGCAGTCTGATTAATTCACCACATTGTTTTTCCACAGACTTCATGTCCCTGATCATTTCATTTATAACCATATCTAATAGAAGACAACAATTTCTAGTTGAAAAAGTAGTAATAGTGATAGGAACTAACAGAAGTAAAATAGTATCTAGTTAAGGATTGTTACTCAAACACACTCGATGGACAATGATCAGGACTACCTTTGACCAGTTCATTTATTTACTACAATATAAGTAAGTGTACAAAAAAGTCATCAAAGTTGGTTAATTTCTTTAGTTTTTCCACACTTTTTAATGTAAATTAAGATTATGATTAAACATGTTTATATTCGGTGTATTTCTGTTTAGTTACTTGATTGTTGTTGGGAAAAATATGTAAATAAAATTCTATAATTACATCAAATACTTCGCCAGTAGGATTTACAAGAACATCTTGGATAATCTGGTAGAAACGTCTTGTGCTTCTTTGGATATTTCATGAAATAATACATTTCAAAAGTTGCACATGACAAAAATACATTAGAAATCGCCGATTGAATTTTGTCTTTGTGTTGAATATCTCTTGTAACTTTTTAAATTTCTGTATAAAAGGAATAAAACGAATAAAAAATTATTCAACGATTAATCAAATATTTCATTGCTTAAAATAAAATAAAACAATTTTAAAAAGTGAGTACAAACAATTTTTTTTAAATTATTTTTTAGAATATTTTTTAAAGAAATTAAAATTGAAAAACGAAAGTCACAGTTTGTTTTGAAATTTCAAAAATAAACATATTCAAAAACTTTTTAAAATTTTTTTTTATTCCTTATCAAATTCATTGCAAGTCAAATCTATACTTACCTACATTGAAGACAAATTTAACTCCATACAGAAAGTTTGTAAAGTTAGACACTTTAGATCGTGTAAGAGGTCATTTGAAATAATAAACAATGGGTGTTGAGTGTTTACGCTATCCAAAACCTTTACATACAAAAATTTAATTTCGTTTTCAATTTCATCTAAAGTTCCTCTGTGAATTGTATTTTCTCAATCAAAGTGTTTGATTAACTTCTTGCGTTATATATTTTGTGTTTAATTAACTTCACTTAAAAATTTAATTAGCCTAGTGCTCAACGTGATTTTTAGAGTTAAACAATCTTAAATAAAACATTTTGTATCAAATAATATTTCCAAGAGTACAATGTTTTAGATTTAATAAAGTTAAATGGTTTAAAATCAAACAATATCAATTATAACATAGTTCTTTAAGTTTATGTATATATAACACTGGGTTGTTTATGGAAGTACGTATAGCACAGATTTATCGTTTAAATGTAACTATTACAAACAGTTATGCAGGCGCCATTAATTTGAATTTTGATTAACTTGTTACATGAACAAGTATATAATAGCCTTTATCTATTTTAAGCTATCTTTATACATGTATATGTTTCTCCATCAGTAAAATCGTCTTTACTAAAATTACTGAAAGTAGTAAAAAATTGACTGATTGCAATGGCAAATATATAACAAAAATACCAGATAAATTTTGATGTGGCAGATGTGCACATTTCGGAAATTTATTCCTCATCAGTGACATAACGACCGAAAAGTTTGATACATAAATAATAAAAGCCAAACAGTTGAAAATAATGAATCTAAAGTTTCAAAATTATATAAATCCAAATCCAGCTAAGGAATGCTTTGCATAAGGGAACAAACCTTAGTTTTAAATAAATTTCAAATTTTAGACGGCTAAAATTTTGCTAAATGGTACATTTTCTGACAGCACAAAGTACTGCCTACTGAGTTATGGATACCCTCGGGGAGTTGTACTCCACCAGCAGCGGTACCCACTCGAGGGTAGTAAATATATTAAAACAAAAAACATCCCATTTAAATTTTGTTGTGCCAGTTGTGCACAATTCGGAAATTCATTCCTCATCAGTGACACTAAGACCGAAAAGTTTGATAGATAAAAAACATAAGCCAAACAGTTGAAAATAATGAATCTAAAGTTCCAAAATTATATAACCTATCTTAACGTATCAAAACGAATGATCTTGAAATTAAGGAGGTGCATGTGAGCGTTTGGTGTCCAAAAAAAAAAAAAGATACTAAGCGATTTCGTTTATATAGAATGTACGTGAAATACCTAGATTATTTCCGAAAAGCCAAAGCAACCAAGAACACGACACAAAACAAGTTAATTTGTTAACTTGAGTTAACAAGAAAATGTTAATAAGTCTAATTGAGTTAATAAGTTAAACAAGAAAACACAGGAAAGATAGACATATCGGAACCACGAACTATTTAAAAATCCCTCGGACGGACGATGGAGTAAATTTTAAGTAGTTTAATTATAGTAACAATGAAGGCTCCCAACGACCACACTAAATTTAAAACTAATAGTAAAAATACCCACAATTACAAATACTAAACAAACCTTTTTAATAAACAGTTCTAACGTGTATATATAATCAATAAAAAGATAACTACACTGACGTCAGTTGTCAGAAATTTTAATCAAACTATACATAATACTTTTTTTCAGAAGCCGTCACTATAAGTAATGAAACATTGGCTCGAAGCCAAATAATTACATTTTCAAAGGTGCGAAAATTGATTAAGGTCTTTCGAGAGAAAAAATTATGATAACATTGCTGTTCAAAACTTTCTAGATTTTTAACGCTTTAAGAAAGGTTAAGCTATCGTGGTCAGCTGAAAACAAATTTAAATCTTTATAAAATACTCGTACTAAACGATCTGAATGTTTCTTTCAACATTCAAGGCGCCATTTGTTTGATTTTTTAATTAAAGCGTTTTGGTCATACATGTACTTTATTTATATCCGTTTGTCAACAAAATTCCCATGTGTAGATATAATATGCCATAGCTATAATATTTCTGTAAAATGAAAGAGTCTTGTTGACAACAAATGCTGGCATTAAAGCTAAAAAGATAGATTAAGACTTATTCAAATCTTATCCAAAAACACAAACCTTTTTTAAACATAAAATAAAAAAATATTTTCTTAAAAACTAATCATATAAAAGTATAGAACTTTTACCTTAAGAAGTTTAACTTGACAAACGTTTCATTTCCTGTTGTATTCCCTTGAAGGTTTAAAGTGTAAATTATATCCAGTTCCTTCCAAACATTTGTATTTTTTGATATGGTAAATAAAAAATTAATTTCGCTTAGGTAAAAAGTACGTTCCAGAAAGCATTACGTAATTTTTTCAAACAATCTTTGTTTCGAAAATAGTTGAACATTCTAATAATTTTTTGATAAAAAGCATATTTTAATAAAAATGTATTTCTTGTCTCGTTTTTAGAGTTTCTATTATTAAGATACATTTAAAGTTAACTAGGGTGTTGATACATTACTTAGTTTCTCTTCTTGTATGTTTTATAATTAAACCTGAAAATAATTTCAAAAATGGTGTTTTCTACCTTTGCGTCGGAGTTATATTCTTTTCTTAGATGACTTGTATTTTTATGATTTTTTATCATGCGATGTTTATAACATTTTACACGTATTTATAATTTAGTTATAAATTTTATTATAGTATGTGGTGATAGTAATTGCGAATCTAGTGAGGGAGAAGATTGTGAATCATGTCCCAAAGACTGTGGTACCTGTCCACTTAAGTCATGGCAATTAGCGCTGATTGCAGTGTTTTCTGTCCTTATTGTTGCCGGCATTGTAGGAGTGATTATAGTGAGTAAAATATTCTTTCTTTCGTTATTAAGTAATTAATTTATATATTTTTTATTTATCTATTTATCAGATGTACAAAAAGTTTGTTTAAATTACATGTATATTTGCGTAAATTGTATAAACGCTTTTTAATATTATATCATGTATAATATCCCATCCCGTTCTTTTGATAGATCGTTAACTTTTCAGCAAAATAATCTAGAATTTAAAGGATTAAAGGTAAAATATTGATTAGATTATCTTTCAAGCATTGATATGAAAATCGATTTTTTTTGCATTATAAACAAAGATGAAGAGATGGTCAGAAATGTTTATTGAAGATTTAATAACATAATTTTTCCACATTTTAACTTGACAATAAAGTGGATTAGAAAAACAATTAGAAGGACAAAGAATTACACTTTGGGCGGGCACTAGATATTATATTACATGTTGTCCAGTAATGTGGTAATATTACTTACACAAGACCTCCATAGTTATATCACATGTACTTCATTATATTATTCTTTTAGTACTTTCAATATCAGAAGAGAAAACTTTTATTCGACGAGTCTTGGATCATACCTTACGATCAGGTGAAGGAGGGTTAGTATACTCATGTCTTGTTTATTTTCTTATTCTCGATTTATATTTGTTTATACACTTTTAGTCAACATATAATGGGTTTTCTATAATTTGTCATTTGGACTAGTATTCTCGATTTTAAGGTAATAAATAAAACATAACGACAGTTGTCAAGTTATTATTTAAATTTCAAATAACGGTACGTAGGCATATTAATATAAAAGCCGCATTTTTGAGATTTTTTCTCACAATAAGGGCTAACGTTACAGTTATATAGATTTAATAACTACCTTTGTAGAAAACTCTTTTTTTAGTTTTTATTCAAAACCATCCATGCTTTATTTTAACGAAAAGTTTAACTAAAACCTTTTCTTAATGTTATATTTATATATATTTGTTATATCAGATGATGGTTTACGTGGAGCGTTTGGCAGTATGATAAGTGTAAATATAAGTGGCAGCCAATCAGAAATGAGTGGAACCGCAAGTAGCATGGCGTTGTCGGCAATGAGAAAACAGGTGTTTGCCAAGACAGCTTTTTTGTACGTTTATATTCTAAACTTCCCTTTAGAAGTTGCAAATAACAAAATGTAGGATTATCCTCTTCTCTGGAAAAATGACAGCAAAACACGAAAACATACACAATTACATAAAATGTAATGGATGCTTGTTTACATTACTTTTTTGGTAGTGCTGTTGGGTTCTAACTATTTGTACATGGTTTCATAAAATGACATCATTACTATTTTTACATTATACACGTCTATTTGCCACTTATAAAATTAATTAATGGCTCGAAACAAAAAGTTCTAAAACAACATCACTGGATAGGTTTTTCGTTGTTCCATAAGATCCGTTGTCGGTATAAACTAGAGCAATTTGTTTTCTGCGAATCTTTTATATTTGTATACAAGCCTTGTTTCGTTTGATTTTTGCATCGTGTTTTGGTTGGTATCATTTACATCGTTTTCGTTAAATCATAAAAATGCTTATATAATTTCTTATCAATTTTATTGATGCAAAATTATAGGGATGGAAAGACTGTTGCCATTCGAAAAATCAAGAAAAAAGAATTTTCGTTAACAAAGACAATACGATGGGAAGTCAAATCAGTGAGGTAATTATAAAATTAAAGACATTAAACAGATAAATTTGGGGTCAAAATATTTTATTGCAAAAATATTAAGCATTAAAATTTTTAATACAAAAATAAATTGCCACAAATGAACAAGTCAGAGGAATTAGAACGAGGAGTAAGCATTTAAAACTTGGTTTTCCAAAAATATTGCTTTGGCACAAAGATCTTTACTGCATACATGTTAAAAAACAAACAGGATATATACAGTCTTCGCCAAAAGCGTTTATCACTTAAACATAAATTCCTTAGCTGGATTTGAATTCATATAATTTTCGAACTTTAGATTCATTAATTTTCAACTATTTCGATTATGTTTTTATATCCATCAAACTTTTCGGCCCCTAGTGTCGCTGATGAGGAATGATTTTCCGGAATGTGCACATCGAAATTTAAGAGGTATTTGTGTTATATATTTACAAAACCTAAATACAGGGATAATTTGTTTTTTCTAATCTATTGATATGAGTAAAATGTTGAAATGTTTTGTCAGGGAAATGGATCACCAAAATTTATGCAAATTTGTTGGTGGGTGCATTGAAGTTCCGGATGTTTGTATCATTAGTGAATATTGTCCAAAAGGAAGTCTTAGTGACGTGCTACTGAATGATGAAGTTCCACTTAATTGGGCATTCAGGTAGGTTAACAGTAAAACATAATTTTCCTTGATGGAAGTTCACGTGCATTACTAAATTTGCTAGCTTTCAAAGTTTTTGCTTTGTTTATGGGACTGTGATTTGGACCAGAACTGGTATGCTTGTGTTTTATTTATAGCGTTGATGTCTTATGTATATTTTGCTGTATGTTTTCAATCTGAAATCTGTTCAGTGTACCTGCAATTGCTGGTAAAACTTGCATGACATTTTATAACTTCTATGTGGCATTGTTTGCTGGTGCATTTGAATTTATATAGTGTATACAATTACTTTTATTATACGCAAGTGGTATGTATTGCATAAATATTATTTTTGTTATGTGTATGCTTTTTGAGAAATTTAAGTTGAAAATATGTAACATTACTAAAACATTTTAGTCGTAGGTTTATAATTTCTATTTTATAATCTGCGTAAATTGAACAGAAGTGTTAGAATAATTTTGTAGGTCAGACGTATACATACATTTGGAATTAACTTTATTTCTAGTAATATAACTACCACTTGTGAAATATTCAAAAATATTATTTTCTACAATAATGATAAAACAAAATTTATAAGTATGGTTTATTTTTTTTAAATATATAACATATTATATATAAATCATTTGATTGTTGATGCTTTGTTATAAACACATTTTCATACCAGTGTTTGAAATATATTAATAATAATAATACTTTAACCCCAGGATCAGATACAATTAAGGTAATTAAACAAGTGCAAGTCCTAAATAGAAATTTTGTAATTATAAATAAAACATATATTTGTATTTGTTTTTCTTTGTTCTTTTTTTTTGCTGCCTGCCTTTGATGTTTTATATTTTTAGAGGCATTTACTACTGCCGGTAACATAGTTTCTGCTGAAATCTTTCATGGTTTTTCATGTTTTCTAATTATTTTTATAAACGTGTTGTTTAAGAAATATATATTGAATTTATATTTATTGCTATCATGATAAATAAACGAATAACTCTCAGGGTTATTAGAAATTATTAAAATATATTGCAGATTTTCATTTGCAACTGATATTGCACGGGGCATGACTTATCTCCATTCCCATAAAATGTACCACGGGAGATTGAAAAGTAATAACTGTGTTGTGGATGATAGATGGACCGTAAAAATTACAGGTGAGAAAAATCAACAACTCATTAAGAGAAATTGAGGACGATAGGGTTCACTGCACTTATGTACATGTTAAAAATTATTATCATTTAAAATGTAATCGAGGAGGTAAATACACCGAGTCTCATGTGAATTGAAAACTGAATGGTTTAGATTGTGGATGAACAGAGATATTACAGTCCAGTAAATAGACATCTAGAGTTCCTGTTTTATAAGTGTGAATAACAAGGCTTAACTTAGAAAGATATGGTTACATTATTTGTTGTTTTTTTTGTGTTTTCAAGTGATTTAAAATGTAAAATCTTAAACTTATAATTATGGTACGTCGATAATAAAATAGGGTACACTCTATAATGTTCTAGTTAATTCAGTTTAAACTGTTCGAATTTAAGTTTGTTCCTTAATATTTATAAGTATTTATCACAACAAAAACGAATCGCATATAATAAAATGTGAAAGAATGGAATTTTAAGAAAGAGAGCGACTTGAAAGCAAATAAAATTGCTTACACGTTTATTATTTCTGTAAAAATCATTGTGATTTTTTTTACTATCAGAACTAGAGTGAATCTGACAGTAAATCATATGTTAATAAACATGACTACTATCGACTGGTCTTGTTTTAATTCAAATCTGATAAAATGTAAATATCTGTAGTTTAATATCAATGTTTTAAAACCAAGCTGTACGTTAATTCTGTTTAAAACCGCATTATTCTACTTTTTTTCTGAAACATCGGATTGTTGACAACAGTCTTGCCCGTCTTGCCCGCCATTTTGTTAACAATTTACATCCAGAAGCTTTTTTTTTACATATACTCCCATATTTTCATTTAATTTGGTAATATTATGTTAAAAACAATTATCGTAGAAGGTATATATAGTGATTAAACTAACTTTGTAATAATTGTAACTTTAGTAACTATATATATCCTATATAATAACTAGAGATCGGTCATATTTGGATCTTCCCGCATTGTCTACTTAGTGACTATGATGAAGGCGAGTGGATTCGCTAATTGGTTAACAGTTGTTTTTGATCCGTGATGACTCGATCAAAAGAAATCTTCTCACCGCATGTGAATTTTGGCGACATTTTTGAGCATGTTTTTTGTTGTTATATATAATTTAGAAAAAATATAAATATACCGTTTTTTGGAACATCTTAAATTGTTTTGCGCGCAGCTTTTAAGACCATAGTGGTAGCGATTTTTCAACACAAGCTGTTAATGCAAAAATTTGGTATAAAAAGTCCCAATTTCTTATGCGCCTAAATCGAAACTTCAGCATGAGCAATATTTTTGCCGAAAATGGGACATTGCTTAATCGCTAGATTGCACCTGGTTTCATAAATATAGAAAATGTCAAATCGTTCGTCTATTTTGTTCGGCCTGTTTTTGTAAATTTAGTGGTTATAATCATTTCATTTCTGACGAGATGTTCCGAATGAATTCGGGACCTTTCTAAAATTTCATTTTCTATTACGATAACAGTAGGATCTTAAAAATAGCCCTAAATGTTTTTTTCGGTTGAACTTATTTAAAAACATTTTGTTTTGTAGATTTTGGTCTGGAAGAATTCCGAAAACGAGACGAAATGCTTGTGGACGACGATGACGACGATGATGATAGTTTTTATCAAGAAAAACGTGCACGGGTATATAAAGCTCCGGAATTTCGGAACATGGAGGTTTATGTGCCAACTCCTTCGGGAGATGTTTATGCCTTTGCAATTATATTAATTGAAATTGCAGTTCGAAATGATCCCTACGGAGTAAGCATGTTTTATATGTTTTGATTCGTTTACTTTCTTTTAAGTAATTTTTGTCAACTAGAAATTTTAAATTCTTATAAAAAATTTTACAAGTTTTGTATAAAGCAGCAAAATGTTAGACGGGATTTTAACTGACTAGATAAACAGCTCCAAAAAAGTTACAACGGCGAGTGATATTGTTCTGTTAAACGTTCACTTTTGACGGTTGATTACTCCTAAAATGAAAATCATAAAATGCAATACTATTTTGAATTGTAAAAATAAGCCTGAATTTGGATTAATTTGTTATATGTATAGTTTTTATCAGTATTTTTTGTATCAGCGTGACCATGTTGGTACAAATCATTGTAGTAAGTTGCCAGTAACATTCTTTTTGAAGTCTAAATATTTAACAAAAATACTTGTACTATTTTGCTGTGCAATATGTGCACATTTTGGAAATCCATTCTGTATTATTAGGGGCCAAAAAGTTGACAGCTAAAAAGCTTATAATCCAAACATTAGAAAAATAATGAATCATAAGTTATGAAATATTTTGAGAACTGTTGATTACGGCATATGTTTTATAATTCTTTCTCTTTTCTAGGATGAAGATCCATTTTTGGTAGAGGATGACTGGAAACCGGATTTACCTGACCTTTCATGGGAAATGGGTGACGATGCTGACAGCGCATGTCCATGTCCTAAAGACTACATTGCAGTAATAATACAATTAGAAAACTCTTTTTGAAAAACAAAGCAATATATATGATAGTATACTATGTATTGATGTTATCTACCTAATATTTAACTTTAAATTACATAAAACTTTTATTTTCAAATTAGTACACAAAAACGTTTTAAAAATTCAATACTTTTATTAAGAATATGAATGGCGTAATTAAATTAGAAGTCTATAATCAAATTTGATAAATGTTTGGCCTTAATATTATATTTTAACATCAATAAGATTACAGTAACTTTTTGATTTAGATCTAAAATCTTAAAAATGTTGATTTGTTAAGTTGTAACAATTAATTCCTTTAGAAATTATTTAAAATTGCTAATATTGAGATACAAGTTATAACGTTATATTTAGCTTAAAATGTCCAATTATGTTAATAAGATAAGCAAAAATTATTAGTCATCCCTATCTGTTGTTTTACTTCGATCATGTACAAAAATTATAAAAAAGTTAACAAAGAACATGACCTCCGCAACTTTTGAGAATCAAATTAATTTATTGATCGTTCTTCACTTTTCGCCATCACTTTGGGCCTTTAACCTCAAAAAAAAATAAATAAATAAATAAAAAAATAAAATAAAATAAAATTTCGATCAACCTTTTTTTCGTTTAGTCAATTTTAACTATTTGAAATGAATCTTTAAATTTTTATGATGAATTTTATTACAAAATTGGCCTCGGGTCACACATTTTTTTAAGACTCTGGTTATAACAAAGTCTCTAATAAAAAAAATCAGTCTGATAAAGTAGTCATGAAATTACCCCCTAGTAAGGAATGAAAGTAAGTGTATCTTGCAATTACGGCTGTAAAGAACTTAATATGCTTGTCCCCTGGCACTTTGTTGTAAACAGACTCCACTGTAAATGATAAATCTCCTGATCTGAATTTAAATGGTTATGATGTTAATGTAATCGGAGAACCCTTCTTATTTACAAATTATTTTAGCTTAACAGTTTGATAAAGTCCGCAACAATATTTGAAATTATTTGAACAAAAATTCAAGTAAGATTAAGATTTCCAATGTAGCCTATACAATTTATAATACAGTATAATTTTCAGGAAAATGTTATTAACTTCTTAAAAGTTAAAAAAACCCTTAAAAACCCTTTATTCCAATTTAAGCTTTTGAAGGCTTCATTGTCTGTTGTTTGTAGGTATTTATACATCTTACGAGAACACTTTTATTTGCTCTACTGTCAAATATTATTCTGTCCTTCATAAGCATTTTAATCCAATACAAATTTTGTAAGAAGTTTCTTAAAAGCGCTAGCAACCGAAAGAAAACTTTTTTTTCAGAAGATCGTCTAGAATGAATAAAGCATCTTAAGCAAATATGTATTAGATTGCTTTAGCTGTAGAAAGTGATACTAAAGGTAAATATTTTTGATATTCAATAGTTGATAGAAGACTGTTGGTGTGACGAACCGTACAAGAGACCTACAATTGATGCAGCAAAGAAAACTCTTCAAAGAATTAACCCGAATAAACTGAGCCCGATAGACCTTATGATGGCAATGGTAATACAGTCTTAAACAGTTATCTTAAATGCATTTATTATTTCCCATACATGGTTTTATTGAGTCCATCTCAGTACATAATTCCATGTAGAAATACCATATCCATCTTTAAACAAATTAAATACCAAATATTGCAATCATTTTGTTACTTTGATCGAAGGAAGATTCTTCGGAAATCTATATAAAATTTGTCTCTATGAAACCACCGTCATTTTTTATATTATGATAATATATATATATATATAAATATAAATATATAAAATAAAACGCACATACTAATCCTTGTCCATATCACAATCCCAAAACAAATATAATAAAAACAAACATACCATTTCTTGTCCAAACCACAATCAACAAAGTAAAAGCATGAAATCTGGAAAATGAGTTATACACGTGAACTCGTTCAAGGAAGTGAGGTCAGGTTGTTCGGAAGGGTAGCACCTCCTGTCTCCCAGCTCAACCGTCACTGCAAGACAATTTTGAGAATGAAAGGAATAAAGAACTGTGGTAAGTCAAATATATCCAGTTTACGTTTGGATACATTGACTACATACTACAATTTAATTGTAAGCAGTTTGCTTCGTTGTAGAAAGTCCCTATAGTGAGAACAAGCTCATATATATATGTTTGTGAAAAATAGATAGGTATTATTTACTGGATTCAGGTGAGTTATCATATTTAGGATTGTAAGGAGGTTTTAAAACGGTTGAATTAGTGAAAAACTTTAGTCAAACATTTGTTGTTTCTTCATGTTGTTGCTTCTTGTTGTAATTTAGATATCATTATTATTGCTACATGTAACTTAATGTCTTTCAGCTGCAAAAATACAATTAATTGCAAACTTTGGTGTAAATTGAAAGATAAATTTAAAAAAAAACTATCTGTTTTTAGATGGAAAAATATTCAAAACATTTGGAATCAACCGTTGCTGAGAGAACACAAGAACTGGTTGTAGAAAAACAGAAAACTGACAAATTGCTTTACAGTAAGTTTGTTTTATGTTTACAAGCTATAAGTTACGTGTCAGAAATTTCTACCTTTGTGGTTAGGACAGTGCGCAGCGAGGTTTCTTTAACGTGCAATGCCTGCAAGGTGCCTTTAGGTCTCTCCAAAAGACCGAATATTTTTTGCCAATGTCTTCTATAATGAACTTACTTCTATTTTTTGCACCGTTTGTAGGCACGTATACGTTGATTTCGGTTTTCGCACGTGATACTCCCTATTAACTGTTCTTTCGTCATCTAATAAGTTTTTTCTTACAACATTTTACATTGTATATCAAATAAATCATTTAACGTTTCTATAAACAGCATTATGTATTTTTTGTTGAGGTTTTTGGGAACTTTTTACAGGAACGTTCAGTTGTACTGGCTACGGGATTAATGTTTATTTGTATTTAATTTTTTTTCGTCTTTTAAAGATAAACAGATGAAATTCTTGAAAATTTAATTGAAAAAATTAGAATTACTGTTGATGAGATTTTTATAATAATAATAATAATAATAATAATAATAATAATAATAATAATAATAAAAACCTAATGTATGATTTATGTTATGAATGTTATGGATTATATGCAAACATGTTTGTTCATATAATTAGGTTAGATTTTTACGTATCGCAAGAAAATACCTTTTATTTTATTATTTAAGGTATGCTGCCAAGAGCAGTTGCAGACGACTTAAAACATGGAAAACAAATAGATGCTGAAAGTTTTGATGCATGTACCATATACTTCAGTGACATTGTTGGGTTTACAAGTTTATCAGCTGGTAGCACACCCATGCAGGTGGTTGCCCTGCTGAATCATCTATATATAACTTTTGATGAAATTATTGATAGATATGATGTCTATAAAGTCGAAACAATCGGTGATGCGTGTAAGTATATTAACTAAAAATCCAAAATTTTGAAAATTAAATGCAAAAATCTTTCATTATGAAGATACAGAAGCCGTGTGTTTTTAAATTTATTCTGATAATCGATAAAAATTTATACAAAATAGTGTGTTTGGCTAAAGGAAAAATTAAAACCTTAAATTTGTAACTTAAACAAGACAAGGACTGGTATGTTTGTTTTATTTTTACATATAACATTTGCTCAAAGACACATAATATAGAGTTTCTTCGTACATTAAATAATACACTCGTATATTTTCAAAGCAGACAAAATTTCCGGTAATTGAAGATGTTCCAATAGTTTATGAAAAATCTCCATATTTTCAGACATGGTTGTATCAGGGATTCCACTAAGAACAACTTTCCATGCTCGTGAGGTCTCCAATATGGCATTAGATTTGGTTGAAGCATGTAAGGTGTTTGTGATTCCACATAAGCCAGGAGAACCACTAAAGGTTCGTGTAGGACTTCATTCTGGTAAGCATAAAAAATCTAATCTTAACTATCGTATCTGACAAGACAGTATAGACTTTTGAATATATGTAAAATTTTAAAGATCACTATGTGCCGATATGTCATAATTTGGTACTAAATTAAAAATCCCTCAATGATATTTCTTGTGCACCAAATTGGAAGGATTTCTAGGGAACAGTAACACTATGTGGTTAATTTTTACATTGTTTAACAGAAATTGAGCTCAACAGCATTTGTTATTTAAGGTAAGTAAATAGTTGGATTATAATGGAAACGTAAGTGAGTAATAAGTAGAGTCTTTTTATGGATGATTTAGTATTTAGCCGTTTTCATAAGCGAAGATGAAATAACCCTGATTCAGGAAAACTGGAATTTGTCCCCGAATCGCGCAAATCACGCGTTTATATACAGTAGTGTGTTCAGTTGACCGTAAATGAAGAAATCAAACAACAGTTTCTATATACTTCTTATAACAGTCGACTGAATGCCCGTGTATAACTGAAAATTATAGCTTTATAGCATTAACTTAAAGGAATAAGGAAGAGTCTGTTTTAAAAGTTTCAGATATGCGGTATCCTTATGGGACTTTTTTCCACAGCAAAACATTTTCAGCAACTGTGTATCAATATATGAATTTCCGCTAATGGTTGAAGAAATAACATACTTAATGAAAATGATTGTATGAGAGAAAATAGTCTAGTCAATCTACAGTTTGACATCAAACTAATTGCAACAGAACAAATTTTGTTACTAATATGCTCTCAAATACATGAAATGTTTATAGGTAAAAAGTCTTCTAAATTCTGACAAGGGGAAACAAGTCTTTGTGAAGTTTTAATTTCTTATGGGGATATCTATAGACAAGGGAGATAACTCCTGTAAAACAGGTGGAGTTTTAGTCCAATTATCAAATTTTTGCTATTTAACAAAAAGTAAAGCAAATACTATAGTGATGAGGAATTAATAACAGAATACTCAAAGTAATGAATTAGGAGTATAGAAAAATGTTTTAACCTAAGATATACTTATTTTATCATTTTTGTGTATAACAAAACATATTTGTTTCAGCGTTTTGCATAAATGCTTTCAACAAAATGACCCTATTTTTTCATAGTTTGACTAGATTAAAAATATATAAAACAAATACCAGTTGAATTTTGATGTGCCAGATGTGCACATTTCGGAAATTCATTCCTCATCAGTGACACTAAGACCGAAAAGTTTGATAATAAAAACATAAGCCAAACAATGACATTACAATTGGAACCAGTTTCTGGCCATTCTGGCATTTCGTTCAACACAAAAAATCCCGATTATTATCATCCATATTTATAAACTGTTGCCAACCCATGGGCAAGCCACAGAAGGTAACAGGAAAGAGAACAAGTGTAGACAAAAAGGCAAATTTATATAACAACTTATCATTTTTAAATGATCGAAGCAAATTACTTACAATTAAATTGTTGACACAAGGATATTGCAAGCCTAGGCTAATCAGGGCCCTTAAAAAGTTTTATGGCCGTCATCACAATATTGTTGATAAGTATGTAGTCACTGTATCCCAACTAATACTGGATATATTTGACTTACCATAGTTCTTTGTTCCTTTCATTCTCTAAATTGACTTGCACGTGACGGGTGTAGCCAGCCAGACAGGAGGTGCTTATCCTTCCGGAACACCCGGCCTCACTTCCTTGATAGAAGTTCACGTGTATAACATATTTTGCCAGTTTGCAAAGTTTTTACTTTGTTTTTGGGATTGTGATATGGACAAGGACTGGTATGTTTGTTTTATTTGAATTGATAAAATTTCTGTGAAAATTTAACTATTTGTTTTATATTGAAAGGTCCTGCTTGCGCTGGTGTCGTCGGAATGAAGATGCCCCGATATTGTCTTTTTGGTGACACAGTTAACACTGCGTCAAGAATGGAGTCGAATGGTGAAGGTAATTAAAAAGTTAATAACTAATAAAACACAAACATACTGTTGAAAAACTGGCCAATGCAGTAATTAATGTAAACTTCCATCAAGGAGTGGGCGGGTGCACCTCCTAAATAGTTACCTACACCCGTCACGTTCAAAATCAAATTTGAGAAAAAAAGGAAGATGGAGCTATGGGAAGTCAAATATATCTAGAATTAGATTGGATACAGTGACTCAAATTACTGGACAATTTTTTGATGACGGCCGCAAAATTTTTTTAAAAGCCTCGATTACCTAGGCTTGCAATATCCTTGAGTCAACAGTTAAATGTAAGCAGTTTGCTTCGTTGTAGAAAGTCCCCGTAGTGGGAACAAGTTTTACAATTTTGTATTAAGTGTGAAACATACACATTGTACGCAAGACAAGCAGGAATATAACTGCAAAGAAAGGGAAAATTGACAATAGAAAAATTGAACACATCACGTTTGTCTTATAGCTTCAGTTGTAACCTTCCGTGGGTGTCATAATTACGGCATAGGTTCAAATGTGAAGCAGATCGTATCCTTTATTTCAAGCTCACTAGGATAAATGGCATTAACATACTCTCCAAATTTGGGTTTTGTAGAGACAGAATGTCATTTAAATATCTGTATGTGAAGTTGAATGATTTAGCGACAGTCTGCTCTCCAGACTTGACGAGTTCTGCAAAAAATCTGATTCATATGATTAAAGCAAGCAAAGTAATAAGTAATAACACTGTCATAATTAAACAACTTACACTCATTAAATGATGACTATTATTCCACTTATCTTTGAATTAGTTTAAGTATAGTAAGGCGTATTTTAAAATGTCCTTATTCAGGGCCCCCTTTTCAGTTTGTGAGATCTGAACCTCCCTAAATCACCTCTATCACATTAGTACATGTACTTTAGCTTTCGTTCACACACGCGTGTTCCATTTGAGATAATCGGTCTTGTTGCTTTTTAAGTTAATTTTGTGTCACTAATGGTTAGTCGTGTTTTCCTAGTACAATTATGCAGCTACAAGTTATCATACTCTTTTATAACGTTCTTTAACCATAAAATATTTATCTTTTGTACAATTAAGCACAATTGAAATGTTATTCTATTTTCTAACACTTGATATTGTAGCTTACAAAATTCACATTAGCAGTTTTACATACGATGAGCTAATGAGACTTGGAGGATATAGAACAGAACTACGCGGAACTTTACCTGTAAAGGTAAACCTTTTTTTATTTGTATTTCACGAAAAGAGATCAATGTTTGGAGTGAAATGAAAAAAATGTTTTATGCAGGTTTTCTGTTAATCATAACTTTATAACAAAAATACCTGTTAAATCTTGTGCCATATGTGCACCTTTCGGAAAATCATTCCTCATCAGTGACACTAGGGGCCGAAAAGGTTGATTGAAAACATAAGCAAAACTATTAAAAATTAATGAATCGAAAATTCCAAAATTATTTGAATCCAAATCTAGGTAAATAATGCATCGCATGAGGGAACAAATCTTAGTTTTAAATAAGTTTTAATACATTAAGACTTAATTCTGAGCTATTTTAAAGCATGGTTTAGTCGAATGTTTGTTTCTTACTGAGTTATTATGAATTATGATTACCAGACTTTCTTCATTGTTTTTTTTTCACTACATATTGCAAAAGCATGACATCATGATAATTTAAGACTTACCATTTTTAGGCTGGAGACAGAAACATGTAATTAATTCTATTTTGATAAGTAGAAAATACGGATGACAAAAATCAATCCAATATCGAATGTAAAACAAAAACGTATCCAAGACAAATTTATTTTCACGTGATGGAATATATAAATATTTTTGCCCTTTTAAATATGTTTCAAAACTATTTCAGGGAAAAGGAGAAATGAAAACATACTGGCTTCTTGGCCACGATGAAAATTACGAAAAAATTCACGGAGTTAAAAACAAAACTAAAGACGCAGAAAATAATATTAAAAATGGTTCAAGAAATGGTTCTAAAACAAGAATTAATAGTCATGGACATTCTCGTACGAGTGTTAAGATTTCAGATAATCCTGTTGACAAAGCATTGAAACAAAGTCAACTGTTTACGCCAGTTGAGTCTACTGGTAAGTATTTTAAAAGAACACATGAAACATAAAGAATGGTAAAAATGTTCAATTTTCTAGTCATGATTTGTCAAAGTTAGTGCTTCCTAATAATGAATTACTTAATAATTTTCACTTTTAAAATAATCTACGTTAAAAGTATTTTAATATGTCAAAAGGATTTAAAATAAATTATACATTTTGTACCATGGTAATGTAAACACGACCTTAGTTGTTATAAACATCACGACTTATTAACGCGTTTTGGGCTGTCGGTTAAAATGTCGATTGGTCTGTAGCAAGAATGATATCATTCTTTAGTACTTTGAACTGAATGGTTTTTCGATAAAGGTACTTCTATACATATCGAACAAATTACGTTGAGACATGTGAGGTGATTAGTGTATACAAAAGCAATATAAATAAATAAATAGAAAATTAATTTTCACGTTGAACCGTGTTTGAAAATTTCATCATAATTGGTATAATCATTAGTTTTTCACATCGCGTATGAATACCAATTTTCGATTTTCCCTAAATGCTCTATTTTTCACCTACAAAACAACGTACGGACAATAATATTTTCTTCCTTTCAACAATTTTTCACATTTTAGAAAAATAGATAATTTTTAAAAAAATTGTTTAAAATGTTACAATGGTTGATGACCTCTTGTGAAGTGGGTGGGTTTTACTTCATTTCTTATGATTGATAAGCTTTTTCCATCTCTGTTTAATAGAAAATGGTTTACAACATTAATTTTTTATTCTATTACAGAGAAAGAAACTGTTAAAAGAAAGATAAGTCAGATAAGCACATCAAATGACTCCGGATATAACGAAAAACAAAGTGACGACAGTCTTCGTGATGTATATGAAATAAAAGTTGTTAGTTTAGAATCACTGAGAGGTAAAAAGAACACATTGTTTGTTAACAATGTTAAAAAGTACACATTGTTTGTTTGTTGTCATCTGCTAATAGCAGTGTGTTCTATACTTTGTCCCCTTTTAGCATGCATTGGTCATGCATTTGGTGCATGAAATTAAACTTATACCTGTAATAGGAGTTCTTAAAGATAAAAAAGAAGAAAAAGTGAAAAAATGTTACGTACTTTGAGAGTTTAATTACCATATCGTGTTACATCGCGAGAATTTAGTATTCATGCAACTCAGACTGAAACTATTTACAATGTTAAGTTCGATTTTCATAATCTATAATAAGAAAGTTTCTAAAAAATGTTATGAATTTATAATAGTACATGGCTTAACATATCAATTTTAGCCGGTCATCATGAAATCTTCACTACACACCATTTTATGAAGTTACTGTATTCAAACTTATACTTGATATATTTGACTTCCCATATTTCTATGTTTTTTTTGTTCTCAAATATAATTTTGCACGTGGCGGGTGTGGCTAGCTAGACAAGAGATGTTTATCCTTCCGGAGCAACCAGCCTCAGTTCCTGAAGAAGTTCAATCGTATAATTAAATTGGTCTTTTTTTCCTTTGTTTAAATAAAATTATGATTTAACATGGACTAGTATTTTTGTGTTTTATTTTTATCGGCATATGCTCGAACACCTGTCGATTGGTCAACAGTGCTAGGTGTAATATCGATAAAATGTTGTTTTTTAATAAACTACGATTGTAAGTGATATTCATATTCATATAATTTTGTGTTAGTGTACAGTGAAAATTATTAACAACAAATAAAAAAACGTCATTTTTTTTTATTTTTCAGATCATGCAGATCAAGAAGAAACGGTGTAAACATGAACATAAAGATAATTTTTTCAAAAAAGGAAATTTGTTGTTAAATGGCCAGTTTTAAGTTAATTTTAACTATGTCCTGTAGCGTTTAATAGTAATATTTATTCATTATGGATGAAAAATGTTATTTATATTTTTGCTTATTCACATTTAACAATAAAGAAAATCGTCATAATCATAATTTTGTTATAGCACCCCTGTTATAAAGATTGATATGGTTAAATATAAACTCTGTTATGATATTGATCTATGAAAATTATAAATGAAAGTTTCCAATTAAATAACAAATTTAGATTTTTTTGAAATAATTATAATGGATAACACGTTTTACATCGACGTATTGTCCTGGATCGATTTTTGGACACGGATAAGAAAGAAGACGGGAAACATTTAATTCATATTTGCCATATTTTCGAACACTGATGCAAAAAGAGGAAAGTTTTATTCATCATTTAATACATCAAAATGTAACTTGTATTTGTATTATATATTTAATAGACCATTTGCCAATTAAATGTTCCGAGTCATCGTGAATCATTTTCCTATTTAGATATTACAATGACGGGGACAAAACCTTTGAATTTTCGATTTTTTCGTACAAGTGTTTTTACCAAGTGTAATTTCTATTTTGTCATTTTATTTAAAAAGTTAACCAAACAAGCCTTAATACATTTGAGACATTATATGCAAAATAAAATGGTTTAAAAGATGAAAATCTTAGTTTTAGCTTTTTGTTTGCCAAGAGAAGTCGTGTTTTATGTAACGAAAAACCCCGAGAACTGTCCGGTCAAGTTATTAAATCTTAATAGAAAGCCGATTCATATTTCGGTCGGAATTTTAATTGGTAAATCCAGTATTGTTTTATGGTCACTGTTAATGTTTGACTAAAACTATATATTTTTTTGTGAAAAATGAGTTAAAAAGTCAACCTATTAAAACAATAAACATATTTCTGTAGTTAAAATTTTTCTTATATTAATCTGCTATAATAATTTTTTGTTTGGTATGTTATCTTTGTTATTTCTTGAGATTTAATCATTTGTTGTCGTTGTAAAGCTAGCAGCTACAACAAACATCTTTAAGTTAACGATTCGTTAACTTATTTGGTACATTTTTTACAAAATGGTATTGGTCGGTTTGGTTATGCAAAGTAACAGCTATTATTTTCTGAAAATACTTTGATTGGTCGGTTGATTGAATATTTTTGATAGGTCACACCAACATTTTTCAGCTTTATGAGACAATTTTAATTAATCTCGGGCAGATAAATTTTAGCACGAGTTTATATGGTGTATGTGTTTGCAAGTGTTTCTGAACTGGATTGTACTAATGAACACTTATGGTGACGATTAAGACTGCTAGCACACACCAGCGATGTGGCTGATAAACATTGTAGACCGCTCAGTCTATTGCACTGGTACAAAACCAACCAATAAAGGCCTACGACAAGAAAAATCGTTTTTTATTCAACCAGAGTAGAACCTACGCTTTACCTTCTTCGCAACCGCGGATTTTCATTCACTTTTTTAATCATTAAGTCTCGAGAGCGATTGACGGCAATAACATATATTAATAGAATAACGACATTTTCAATTTGATAACAATTAAGTCAAACTATAATACATTTCGTTAACAATAAAGTAACTAAAAAGACAAAATAATTACGTTGACTAAGTTGTATAATGTATTATTGTAGATTATTTGTAGTACAAACAAACAAGACGAAATACTTTGACTACAGATTGTAAAGCCCCTTAATTCTGATGAACACCTGTATCAGTGAGAAAATTTTATCAAGCGAAATTTTAAATGTCTCATTTCATACAGAGACCAAAAGTAAGCAGGTTCAAATACTTCTAATATACCTGACCACCCTAATTATGTAACAATCAATGGACCATAAATATTCCCATCAAAATTGTGATCACATCAAGGTTTAGTCATTTATGTTAATCAGTTTAAAGTTGTTAAATTTTTTTCTCTTTTAGAATGTCAAATTAAAAAAAATGGCGTTTGAATAAAGTCGAAGATGTTTTTAGCCAAATTCACTGATATTTCTTTATGTCTTATAAAATCTTTGAATACGGGAACGTACCATGGTTGAAAAGGGGAAAAATGAAACTTGTTTGTTTATAATAATCCACCTTTAATTATCTATGCAGTTAGGAATAGGTTAAACGATCTTAACATTATCACGTAGCTTCTCTGCTTTTATTAACCGCTCAAGTTCCTCATCTACGCACTTTGTATCAGGTTCCGTCTTACTTTCTTGACATTTACCTTTCAACCACCAGGTTTTCATTTCCCCTTTACCCTGAAAAAGAGTTTTTAAAACTGTCATGTTACCATGATCCATTTTTGAAGCTTGAAGCAAAGAGAAAAGAAATACCATCAGCGATTAATGGTAAAGTTAAGAAGTCAGTAAGCAAACGTAAGACAATAATTATTTAGAAAGTCCTTGAAGCCGCAGTAAGTAAGTGGTTAGGGTTTTATCGTTTCACAACTGGAAATTTGATCTTAGTATACCTTATGTTTTCCTTCTAGCAGACATTTACTAGTTGGTTGGTACCATCAGAATTAACTGAAATATTTGCTAACGTTATAGTCGACATGACAGGTTTTGAAGTTTCAAAACTTTGTTCTTGACATAACAGCACAAACTCTCGCATATAAAAAACATGTGTTAAATTATTCATTGAGACCTATTTTAGTTTTAAATTAGGTTTTAAATAAACTTCATACATCTTGTTCTTTTTAACTTGTTTTTTTTACAATTCTTTTAAAGTTTTTTTTTCAAATTAAAAGTAATGGTAAGGGCTAGGATCATCATTAAAATGGGTCATCTCTTAATGGCGCTTGTTTATTTTAAAAATGATATATACGACCTATGAACTGGTGTTACTATTTTTTACTTAACTATGTAAAACAAATAGGTATATTTCCGAATTATTTTTGAATACTTTTACTCACTTTCACTGGTATTGTTCCCCTCTCTTGAAATTCATAGTCGCCTGATTCGATGAGTTCAGAATATGTGTATCACTTATATGGATTCGAAAAGCTAAAAAAAGCATTAAAAAATTCAGTTATCCCTGATTTATCATAAATTTATAGTTGCTGATTCGATTCGTTCAGAATATGTGTAATCACTTATATGGATAAAAGCATTACAAATTTCAGTTATCCCTTATTTATCATAAATGTAAACGAGTTGCTTAACGTCTGATAAGTTATTACATTGCAGTGAAACAAAATGCAAAATGAACTTTTAAGATGAATGAGCGAGTGTTTTATAATATTAAATCGACAAGAAACACAAGAAATGCAATAATCAAAATTTGTCGTTTACAATTCCATACATATATTGCTAAAATGAATAAAATTTAACAGGCATTTTTTATGAGGGCTTAATTATTTTTTATTATGGATTCTGTTGAAGAGTATGCAAGAGGTTGGGCTAAATTAGAAGACGTAGAACTCGATACTTTATCCGACTGGATAAGAACAATTAGAAATTTTGCCAAGTCAAGGATTGCAAAACTTAAAGGGTCTATGGGTTCTAAGCCTTCTTTAGTGCTCAGGGACCCGAGGTTTCTGCAATCCTTGCTGGATAAACATAACAGGTATGTTGTTGTCCCGGCTGATAAAGCTTCTAACAACAACATTTTAGTTTGTAAAAAATTCTCTGTTAGATGTCTAATTAAGGAGCTTGGTTTCGAAAGTATATCGGAGAATCCTACTTATACCAAAACTAATTTTACCAAAGATGAAGTTCTTTCCAATCATAGGGGAGTCCTTGAGTCTTTTGGTTTCAATTTAAAACAGGAAGAACTTGACCTGCCCTACTTGTATTGGATTCCAAAACTTCACAAAAATCCATACAAGGACAGATATATAGCAGGTTCCTCTTAATGTACTAACTAAATCATTATCAGTAATTCTAACACAAATTTTGACAGTCGTCAAAGATGGCCTTCAGACTTATTCAGATAAAGTCTATTCTACATCTGGCATCAACCAAATATGGATTCTCAAAAATTCTCAAAATTCTCAAGAACTACTTAACCAGTTTTGTTTCTATACTCTATCTTCAGTAAAAAGTATAAAAACTTTTGATTTTTCTACTCTTTACACACTATTCCCTCATACTAAATTGACAGAACGTCTAAAACAAATCATTTCTTTTTACAAAAACGGTAAACCAAGATATAAATATCTAGAGCTCAACAGAGATTCTGGTTATTTTGTAAAACACTATACAGACTGCAAACAAAAATAAACTGAAGATACCATTAACAAAATGTAAGAGTTTTTGATAGACAACATGTTTGTTGTGTTTGGCAATATTATCTTTCAACAAACAATCGGTATACCAATGGGCATAAACTGTGTACCTTTGCTTGCTGATTTGTTTCTTTATTCATATGAATCAAAATTTTTACAGAACCTTGTCAAATCTGGAGAAAAAACTGTCGGCTAAATCATTCAACTACACATACAGATATATAGATGACGTTCTATCTCTAAATAATCACAAATTTTGAGAATATGTGAATGTCATCTATCCAAGTGAGCTTGAAATAAAATACACGACAGATTCTCCATGTTCTGCTTCATATTTGGACTTATAACTCAATGGTAAGAGACCCACAAAAGGTTACATCTAAAACTATACGACAAACATAATGACTTCAATTTTTCTATTGTCAAATTTCCGTTTCTTTGCAGTAATATCCCTGCTTCTCCTGCGTATGGTGTATATGTTTCACAGTTAATACGGTACGGTAGAGCTTATTCCCACTATGGGGACTTTCTGCAACGAAGCAAATTACTTACAATTAAATTGTTGACATAAGGATATTGCAAGCCTAGGCTAATTAGGGCCCTTAAAAAGTTTTATGACCGTCATCACAATATTGTTGATAAATATGTAGTCACTATATCCCAACTTATACTGGATATATTTGACTTACCATAGTTCTTTGTTCCTTTCATTCTCAAAATTGACTTGCACGTGACGGGTGTAGCTAGCTAGACAGGAGGTGCTTACCCTTCCGGAGCACCCGGCCTCACTTCCTTGATGGAAGTTCACGTGTATAACATATTTTGCCAGTTTGCAAAGTTTTTACTTTGTTTTTGGGATTGTGATATGGACAAAGACTGGTATGTTTGTTTTATTATATATATATATAACAATAAATTGACGATTATACAAACCTTCTCCGTTTGATTCCATTCGTGAAGCAGTATTAACAGTATCACCAAATAAACAATATCTTGGCATTTTTAGACCAACAACACCTGCACATACCGGACCTTTAAAAGCAAAACGATTACTGAAATATGATATTAATTTTGTAAGCCACAATATCTTCATTCAACCTCAAAAACGAAACATTTTTTCAATTAATAGTTGTTCTTTAATATATGGTTAAAATGTTTATTTTTATTTTCAAATATTGGTGAATTTGCACTGATTGATGTTGTCATCTTCTTAGAAATAGATTTTATTCATGTGACGGTTTAAGTGTTGAATGATACCACCTGTAAAAATGGAATTACTGCAATTATGCATTTAAAAATAAAAATGAAGTTGCTTATATCAAAGAGGTCAAAGATATCTCTTATTCCAGTCATAGCATTTGGTTTCTTTAATGTAAATATATAACAAAATACCTGCTAAATTTTGCTGTGTCATATATGTACATTTCGGAGCACCTGGGCTTATTCCTTGATAGACGATAACGTGTATAAATGAGATAGCCAGTTTTCATTTTTTTTTAAACATCTTTTAGGATAGTGATTTGGACATGGACTGGTATGTTTGTGTTTTAAAATTATTCCAAGAAGAAATATAGTTTTGTTACTTTAAAATCCCGTGCTTAAGGTTCCAACTATGTTATATGTCTATGGTTTATGATTTTCCGAAATGTGCATTTATGGCACATCGAAATCTAACAGGTACTAGTGTTATATATATGTTTATAGGTTATTTTTACTTTAATAACGTAAATCATTCCTCTCAAAAACTTACCCGAGTGAAGGCCTACTCTGATCTTTAGACTTAGGTCAGACAAATGCGGTATTTTAAATACTTTACAATCTGCTATTATATCTATAGCCATATTAGCAATCTCTTTTGCATGTGTCGGTGTTGGCTGTGGAACACCAGAAACCACCATATCTGTTAAAAACAAACATACATCGTATGGGCATATATGTTTCATAATTTCCGTTCCATAAATTTTGATGTTGAATAAGTAAAGTGTATAAATAATTATAGAAAGATAAAAAACCAAATAAAAAGATAAAAAGTCATTGTTGATGCAAAGAAAATTTGTTCTTTTCTGAGAGTTTCTTTGATGATTTTTGTTCTCTATTTTAAATTTTATACTCATCCTACTTACATGCATCACCAATGGTCTCAACTTTATACACCATATATTTTTCGATAATTCCATCAAACGTTGTGTAAAGCTTATTAAGCAATGCTACTACTTGTAAAGCTGTGCTTTGAGAACAAATGGCAGTAAATCCGACTATATCACTGAAGTAGATTGTACATATATCGAAGTTTTCAGCCTCCACGGGATGGCCAACTCTTAGTTTGTCTGCCACTGCTTGAGGCAACATACCTGCAAATGACATTAAAATATAAAAGTTACAAATACACAACCTTTCTTTGTAAATGTTATTAGATACAAATAAAGCATTGTAACTTTAACTTTTGTAATATCTGTCAACGAAAGTTTTTTTTATATTATCTAAATTAAAAGAAACATAAAACAAAACGAAATTAATAGTAGTTGCTCAATACTTACTGTAAAGCAGCCGATCTGTTTTCTGTTTTTCAATTACTAATTCTCTTGTTCTCTCTGCCACAATTGACTCTAAATGTTTCGAATATTTTTCCATCTATAAAAAAATTCTCAATATAAAAAAATTATCGAAAAGAATTGAAGGTAAAAATCTACCTGGCAACAAATAATGCTACTTCAAAACATCATTTAATTCAAGCTTATGCTAAAAACAAAAACGGTAAAATTAAACAAGGCTGTAATTGGATACTTTAAATAGAAACAACTAGAAAATGTTATAACACTTTTACCTGTCGCAAACTGAAAATGTTATTTTTCACATATTATACAATAATGTTTCACATTAGGTATCTTATCGATCTATCTATATTCTCTAAAGTCTCTAGCAATTTAACACATGCTTTTGCAAAAATATTTAATGATAACAATAAATGTAACACATAAAATAATTTCAATCACCACATATCGTAAATGACAAATTAAAGCACTAAATGGCGTTAGAGGAACACATTTACAAGATAAACAGTAATTGATCAACAGTAATTTAACGTTTGCAAAAACACAGGCTATACAGCCATTTAATTGATATTAAATTGGTTTCTGTCGTGTTTAATACGTAATTAAGAAGAATAAAAAAGACCTTTATAAAAATATGCATTGTTGATTTTTACTAACCATTGACATCATGAGATCAACTGGACTTTGTTTATTTGGATTTATTTTCCGTAGACGATTCTTGACAAAATCAAACGACGGTCTTTCTTCTGGAAATCTATTCCAACACATTGATATAAGCTACAAAATTAAAATAAAACAATGAAAATATTTTACTATGTTTCTAATTACTTAGCTTGTTTTTTTACTTAAGAAGTATAGACAAAACCAGTGTAATTTAGTAAAAACCAGACTTTTCTAGTAACTTTTCTAATCCAAATCAAAATGTAAACAGAACATTTTCGACCCCGGTTTCACAATCATTATTAAGATATTCAGGAATTTAAGATGTCATTTTGAAAATAACTTTAAGCTTGAAACATCAGTATTTAGTTTTATCACAAATGTTCATTTGTATTTTAAAAAGAGATTGCCAAAATTTGCTAATTTAAAGTAAAGGAAAATCCTATTTAAGGAATGATTGTGGAACCAGGGCCAGTAGTACTAATATCACTTAAATGTTACTTAAATAAATAAATTTTTCCGAATTGAATAGTATTCGCAATCCGTAAGTATATAATGAAAATAAGTTTTCGCGAAAAAAGATGATTCAGAAAAAATTACGTCGTTTATTAAACAAAAGTGTGTACCTACATTACAATATTCACCCGGACATGGACACTCGTCTGATTCGTAGTTTTTCTCAAGATTAGGAATTGAAGGTTTCCAGCTGTCTGAAACAGATGAAGGATCTTCATCCTAAAATTATAAAATTAGAAGGAATGAATCAAATCAGGAAAAAAATACCACATACGAAATTAAAAATTCACCAAACTTAATCACTTTCAGTTTTATAAGAGATTTTTTCTAGCTAGTAACTATGCATTCTTTAAAACACATAAGCACATCCCACATCAATCAATTTAATAACTTATGTTAAGACCTTGAAAATTTCGTAGAAATACAAATCTAATATACTTATCAAGCAGTTCTGGTGAATATATTCTCAACGGAGTTTTATAATCAATGGTCTAAATATATCTTGTCAAAAACATCTTTTTATACAATAACTTTAAACAAATAAAGCTTAAAGCAATCAAATATGGGAAATTATGTGACAAAAACAAAACAAAAACATTTTATGTGAATTATAGTTTATAGTACACCGTGACAAAGCATAATCAAATGATGGCATGTAGTTTTTTTTTTACTTTTCCTAGGATATGGCAATATTAAACTCGATGACAACCATGTAAGCAGTGTATTTTGTAGGAGGTGATTGGCCACTCTTAGCCTTTAAAAAGTGAAAACGATGATGTTAATTTATGGGACAAGTTTGTCAATAGTACATTTTGCCAATTGTACATTTGCTTAATGATCGGGTTAAATTGATTAAGCTCGGTTTACGTCTTGTTTTTTATCCAACAATTTTGTTTTTATGGATATGTGCATTTGGTAAATGAAAAATCACCTAGTTGAAATATAGATATTTGCAGTCGTATATTGAAGTTTGCAATATTCATGTGTCCCTTTTGTGTAATACCAAGGCGATTAGACGTCTTAAACTTGCTAGATATACGATAATTGCAAATGTAAAATAAACATACACCATATGGTCCATTTCTTGTCGCAATCTCGACAAGTATTATTGAATACGAATAAACATCGCTCTCTTGTCGTGTATACGCCGGGTCTCCATTTGCCTCTGGTGGCAGGTAAACTTTAGTTTTTAAAAACTCTGTCTGTACAATTTCTTCGTCTTCATGATGACAAGACCTCAATGTAGAAAGTCCATAATCTAAAATCAACATAAAAGTATTAAGAGTGTTGTTACTTCAGATCAACAAGTTCATTTTACTTAAAATAACAAATTTACATGCATTAAAGTTAGCTAATTTTGATTGTCGATACCAAATGTAAACTTATAAGTTTTGATGAAGGTACTGCATCTAAACAGAAGTATTTTTCAAAGTTGAAGAAATTTTCAATGGCGACTGATATTAGATTTATTTAACACATACACAGGTTTAAGATAACTTGGATCTTGAAAAATGATCTTTAAACGTACCCTAGGTCTATATTTGACAATTAAGTTAACAGTGTTGATCTTTTCACGATCACCAGGCATAACAAATATATGGTTTATATTAGATATAGGTAAGTAGTTTTGTAGTGTAAATTTCACAATAATTTGTCTGGCCCACAAAAAAATTTCAACAAGTCTTATATATTCACTATTTTTCTAAATAGAAAACTTGAGACAGTCCAAACAACTTGCTTTAGAACTTACCTTTTCAATAGGCATATACATATAATATTTTTAGAACTTACCTGTTATTTTACATGCCCACCTATCATCAAGGACACAGTTGTTAGAAGTTAAACGTCCATGGATTATCCGATGATTATGTAAATATTGCATACCTTTGGCGATATCTGTAGCAAACGAAAACCTACAGAAAGTTTTATAAAGTATAAAATATTAAAGATAGGTGAAAAGATGTTTAAACAAGAAGCTACAAAACTTACTATGTAATACCCGACTTGATTAGAGTATTTATCAATGATGATATGCAATATTATCAAACCGTAAAATATATTGCAAATATTAAAAAGTTTTTAAATTTTTAATTTTTGTAATTCCTATCTCATACTTTATTGTTTTTATAATCTATTTGGCAGCACCGATGCCCGGAGCAGTTTGTCTGTTCATCAATCCCGATAGGGTTAGATGTTAAGAGGGTCTCGGTAACAGAACAGTACCAACACGCGCTTACTGATCAATGGATTCTTAATGTTTGTGTTCGAATCCTACTTAGAACAGGTTTGAATGTGAGAAATGTCAGTTTCTTGCTAAATGTTGGTGAATTATCGGGGCCTTCCGGTTTCCGCTGCCATCGAAAAACTGACCGCTTACATCAATTTTTTAAAAAATCTTTACTTAGGTGTAAACTATATAACTCCATTAAAATTGAACACTGAAATTAAAGCAAGGCTATGACGAGGCCCTTTTCACTCAAACAGGCGGGCCTCAAGTATTATTTCTGATAGATATTTAATACGAATTTGGTCTGAATTAAAAAAAGGTGGCAACCAATTTAAAGCTGCAAAACAATATGTTGCAATCAACAAAATGGCAAAATTTTTACCGATAACAAAATGTATACCTGAATGACCAGCTTAAAGGAACTTCATCATTCATTAAAACATCATTTAAACTGCCTTTACAACAATACTCCATAAGTATACAAACATTTGGAACTTTAATACATGCACCGACAAATCTACACAAGTTTGGATGATCCATTATTCTGAAAAAAAATCAAATAAATATCAATATGAACTTATGGTGGAAAAGCAGTTTTAATGTATAAGAATTTTGATTCATTGTGATTAGGTTGATTGACCATTCACTTATACAACTAGTAAAATAACATTAGATATTCCTCAAATATGTATAAATGTTTGGTATTTAAATACCGATCAATTTCATCCTTTTATTTATTTTACATGCCAAAATGAATTGTCAAGAGCAACTTCTTTCACACATTTTATTATAAATATGCACAACTTGCTCTCTAGATTAGATAAAGTTCACGAACTTACATAAACTTAGCGAAACCATGTAAGTTTTGTAATTTTTTCTGAATTCTGACTAGTCTAATAAAAGTGTAAAGCTTCCTTCCTATACTTTTCAACCTAATTTTCCAACATATGAAATTTTAAAAAATAACAAACTATGTAATGACTATGATCTTTGACATAGACTCCATTTTGAAGGTCATTTCAAGACAAAGTCAAAAGTCGAGACCCTAGAAAAGCTAAATATCAAATCAGATTTTTTCTCCCATCTTCGGTTTCGAAGAGGTTTTTAAAGATTTATGCTCCTAGATCATCATGACATAGTTTTGGTAACCATGGCAACGCCATGAACAAATCTGAATTGTACCAGTCCACACATGCTTCTGATAAAGTATCATTAAAATTTGTCCAGCAGTTTCATCGGAGAAGTTAACGACGCACGCACAAACACACGCTGCGCTATGCCAAAAGTTCTAAAAATATACATTGGTCCAAAAGGTAAACTTGATAATTAAACGACACGTAATGTTTCTTTATGGGTAGTGAATTAAACACCTGGCTTGTCGTCCTCTCTTACTTGTCTTGTAAGTGACACCTGATGTTTCCTTATAAATAGCAAATTCTCTTACCTGACTTGTTTTACTTCCTCTCTCACATGCGTTGTTAACGACATATGGTGTTTCTTTATAAGTAGTAAATCCTCTTACCTGACTTGTCTTACTTCCTCTCTCACTTGCGTTGTTAACGACATATGGTGTTTCTTTATAAGTAGTAAATCCTCTTACCTGACTTGCCTTTCTTCATCTCTCACTTGCGTTGTTAACGACATATGGTGTTTCTTTTTTAGTAGTAAATTCTCTTACCTGACTTGTCTTACTTCCTCTCTCACTTGCGTTGTTAACAACATATGGTGTTTTTTATAAGTAGTAAATTCTCTTACCTGACTTGTCTTACTTCCTCTCTCACTTGCGTTGTTAACGACATATGGTGTTTCTTTATAAGTAGTAAATTCTCTTACCTGACTTGCCTTTCTTCATCTCTCACTTGCGTTGTTAACGACATATGGTGGTTCTTCATAAGTAGTAAATTCTCTTACCTGACTTGCCTTACTTCATCTCTCACTTGCGTTGTTAACGACATATGGTGTTTCTTTTTTAGTAGTAAATCCTCTTACCTGACTTGCCCTTCTTCATCTCTCACTTGCGTTGTTAACGACATATGGTGTTTCTTTATAAGTAGTAAATCCTCTTACCTGACTTGTCTTACTTCCTCTCTCACTTGCGTTGTTAACGACATATGATGTTTCTTTATAAGTAGTAAATTCTCTTACCTGACTTGTCTTACTTCCTCTCTCACTTGCGTTGTTAACGACATATGGTGGTTCTTCATAAGTAGTAAATCCTCTTACCTGACTTGTCTTACTTCCTCTCTCACTTGCGTTGTTAACGACATATGATGTTTCTTCATAAGTAGTAAATTCTCTTACCTGACTTGTCTTACTTCCTCTCTCACTTGCGTTGTTAACGACATATGGTGGTTCTTCATAAGTAGTAAATCCTCTTACCTGACTTGTCTTACTTCCTCTCTCACTTGCGTTGTTAACGACATATGGTGGTTCTTCATAAGTAGTAAATCCTCTTACCTGACTTGTCTTACTTCCTCTCTCACTTGCGTTGTTAAGGACATATGGTGTTTCTTTATAAGTAGTAAATCCTCTTACCTGACTTGTCTTACTTCCTCTCTCACTTGCGTTGTTAACGACATATGGTGTTTCTTTATAAGTAGTAAATTCTCTTACCAGACTTGTCTTACTTTCTCTCTCACTTGCGTTGTTAACGACATATGGTGGTTCTTCATAAGTAGTAAATCCTCTTACCTGACTTGTCTTACTTCATCTCTCACTTGCGTTGTTAACGACATATGGTGTTTCTTTATAAGTAGTAAATTCTCTTACCTGACTTGTCTTACTTTCTCTCTCACTTGCGTTGTTAACGACATATGGTGGTTCTTCATAAGTAGTAAATCCTCTTACCTGACTTGTCTTACTTTCTCTCTCACTTGCGTTGTTAACGACATATGGTGGTTCTTCATAAGTAGTAAATTCTCTTACCAGACTTGTCTTACTTTCTCTCTCACTTGCGTTGTTAACGACATATGGTGGTTCTTCATAAGTAGTAAATCCTCTTACCAGACTTGTCTTACTTTCTCTCTCACTTGCGTTGTTAACGACATATGGTGGTTCTTCATAAGTAGTAAATCCTCTTACCAGACTTGTCCTACTTTCTCTCTCACTTGCGTTGTTAAGGACATATGGTGTTTCTTTATAAGTAGTAAATCCTCTTACCTGACTTGTCTTACTTCCTCTCTCACTTGCGTTGTTAACGACATATGGTGTTTCTTTATAAGTAGTAAATTCTCTTACCAGACTTGTCTTACTTTCTCTCTCACTTGCGTTGTTAACGACATATGGTGGTTCTTCATAAGTAGTAAATCCTCTTACCTGACTTGTCTTACTTCATCTTTCACTTGCGTTGTTAACGACATATGGTGGTTCTTCATAAGTAGTAAATCCTCTTACCAGACTTGTCTTACTTTCTCTCTCACTTGCGTTGTTAACGACATATGGTGGTTCTTCATAAGTAGTAAATCCTCTTACCTGACTTGTCTTACTTCATCTCTCACTTGCGTTGTTAACGACATATGGTGGTTCTTCATAAGTAGTAAATCCTCTTACCTGACTTGTCTTACTTCATCTCTCACTTGCGTTGTTAACGACATATGGTGGTTCTTCATAAGTAGTAAATCCTCTTACCTGACTTGTCTTACTTCATCTCTCACTTGCGTTGTTAACGACATATGGTGTTTCTTCATAAGTAGTAAATCCTCTTACCTGACTTGTCTTACTTCCTCTCTCACTTGCGTTGTTAACGACATATGGTGTTTCTTTATAAGTAGTAAATCCTCTTACCTGACTTGTCTTACTTCATCTCTCACTTGCGTTGTTAACGACATATGATGTTTCCTTATAAGTAGTAAATCCTCTTACCTGACTTGCCTTTCTTCATCTCTCACTTGCGTTGTTAACGACATATGGTGTTTCTTTATAACTAGTAAATCCTCTTACCTAACTTGTCTTACTTCCTCTCTCACTTGCGTTGTTAACGACATATGTTGTTTCTTTATAAGTAGTAAATCCTCTTACCTGACTTGTCTTACTTCCTCTCTCACTTGCGTTGTTAACGACATATGTTGTTTCTTTATAAGTAATAAATCCTCTTACCTGACTTGCCTTACTTCCTCTCTCACTTGCGTTGTTAACGACATATGTTGTTTCTTTATAAGTAGTAAATCCTCTTACCTGACTTGCCTTACTTCCTCTCTCACTTGTGTTGTTAACGACATATGTTGTTTCTTTATAAGTAGTAAATCCTCTTACCTGACTTGCCTTACTTCCTCTCTCACTTGCGTTGTTAACGACATATGTTGTTTCTTTATAAGTAGTAAATCCTCTTACCTGACTTGTCTTACTTCCTCTCTCACTTGCGTTGTTAACGACATATGTTGTTTCTTTATAAGTAGTAAATCCTCTTACCTGACTTGCCTTACTTCCTCTCTCACTTGCGTTGTAAACGACATATGTTGTTTCTTTATAAGTAGTAAATCCTCTTACCTGACTTGTCTTACTTCCTCTCTCACTTGCGTTGTTAACGACATATGTTGTTTCTTTATAAGTAGTAAATCCTCTTACCTGACTTGCCTTACTTCCTCTCTCACTTGCGTTGTTAACGACATATATTGTTTCTTTATAAGTAGTAAATCCTCTTACCTGACTTGCCTTACTTCCTCTCTCACTTGCGTTGTTAACGACATATAGTGTTTCTTTATAAGTAGTAAATCCTCTTACCTGACTTGTCTTACTTCCTCTCTCACTTGCGTTGTTAACGACATATGTTGTTTCTTTATAAGTAGTAAATCCTCTTACCTGACTTGTCTTACTTCATCTCTCACTTGCGTTGTTAACGACATATGGTGTTTCTTTTTTAGTAGTAAATCCTCTTACCTGACTTGTCTTACTTCCTCTTTCACTTGCGTTGTTAACGACATATGATGTTTCTTTATAAGTAGTAAATTCTCTTACCTGACTTGTCTTACTTCCTCTCTCACTTGCGTTGTTAACGACATATGGTGTTTCTTTATAAGTAGTAAATTCTCTTACCTGACTTGTCTTACTTCCTCTCTCACTTGCGTTGTTAACGACATATGGTGGTTCTTCATAAGTAGTAAATCCTCTTACCTGACTTGTCTTACTTCCTCTCTCACTTGCGTTGTTAACGACATATGGTGTTTCTTTATAAGTAGTAAATTCTCTTACCTGACTTGTCTTACTTCCTCTCTCACTTGCGTTGTTAACGACATATGGTGGTTCTTCATAAGTAGTAAATCCTCTTACCTGACTTGTCTGACTTCCTCTCTCACTTGCGTTGTTAACGACATATGGTGTTTCTTTATAAGTAGTAAATTCTCTTACCTGACTTGTCTTACTTCCTCTCTCACTTGCGTTGTTAACGACATATGGTGGTTCTTCATAAGTAGTAAATCCTCTTACCTGACTTGTCTTACTTCCTCTCTCACTTGCGTTGTTAACGACATATGGTGTTTCTGTATAAGTAGTAAATCCTCTTACCTGACTTGCCTTACTTCCTCTCTCACTTGCGTTGTTAACGACATATGGTGTTTCTTTATAAGTAGTAAATCCTCTTACCTGACTTGTCGTACTTCATCTCTCACTTGCGTTGTTAACGACATATGGTGGTTCTTCATAAGTAGTAATTCCTCTTACCTGACTTGTCTTACTTCCTCTCTCACTTGCGTTGTTAACGACATATGGTGTTTCTTTTTTAGTAGTAAATCCTCTTACCAGACTTGTCTTACTTTCTCTCTCACTTGCGTCGTTAACGACATATGGTGTTTCTTTATAAGTAGTAAATCCTCTTACCTGACTTGTCTTACTTCATCTCTCACTTGCGTTGTTAACGACATATGGTGTTTATTTATAAGTAGTAAATCCTCTTACCTGACTTGTCTTACTTCCTCTTTCACTTGCGTTGTTAACGACATATGGTGTTTCTTTATAAGTAGTAAATCCTCTTACCTGACTTGTCTTACTTCCTCTTTCACTTGCGTTGTTAACGACATATGGTGTTTCTTTATAAGTAGTAAATCCTCTTACCTGACTTGTCTTACTTCCTCTGTCACTTGCGTTGTTAACGACATATGGTGGTTCTTCATAAGTAGTAAATCCTCTTACCTGACTTGTCTTATTTCCTCTTTCACTTGCGTTGTTAACGACATATGGTGTTTCTTTATAAGTAGTAAATCCTCTTACCTGACTTGTCTTACTTCCTCTCTCATTTGCGTTGTTAACGACATATGATGGTTCTTCATAAGTAGTAAATCCTCTTACCTGACTTGTCTTACTTCCTCTTTCACTTGCGTTGTTAACGACATATGGTGGTTCTTCATAAGTAGTAAATCCTCTTACCTGACTTGTCTTACTTCCTCTCTCACTTGCGTTGTTAACGACATATGATGGTTCTTCATAAGTAGTAAATCCTCTTACCTGACTTGTCTTACTTCCTCTCTCACTTGCGTTGTTAACGACATATGGTGGTTCTTCATAAGTAGTAAATCCTCTTACCTGACTTGTCTTACTTCCTCTCTCACTTGCGTTGTTAACGATATATGATGGTTCTTCATAAGTAGTAAATCCTCTTACCTGACTTGTCTTACTTCCTTTCTCACTTGCGTTGTTAACGACATTTGGTGGTTCTTCATAAGTAGTAAATCCTCTTACCTGACTTGTCTTACTTCCTCTCTCACTTGCGTTGTTAACGACATATGGTGGTTCTTCATAAGTAGTAAATCCTCTTACCTGACTTGTCTTACTTCATCTCTCACTTGCGTTGTTAACGACATATGGTGTTTCTTTATAAGTAGTAAATCCTCTTACCTGACTTGTCTTACTTCATCTCTCACTTGCGTTGTTAACGACATATGGTGGTTCTTCATAAGTAGTAATTCCTCTTAACTGACTTGTCTTACTTCCTCTCTCACTTGCGTTGTTAACGACATATGGTGTTTCTTTTTTAGTAGTAAATCCTCTTACCAGACTTGTCTTACTTTCTCTCTCACTTGCGTCGTTAACGACATATGGTGTTTCTTTATAAGTAGTAAATCCTCTTACCTGACTTGTCTTACTTCATCTCTCACTTGCGATGTTAACGACATATGGTGTTTCTTTATAAGTAGTAAATCCTCTTACCTGACTTGTCTTACTTCCTCTTTCACTTGCGTTGTTAACGACATATGGTGTTTCTTTATAAGTAGTAAATCCTCTTACCTGACTTGTCTTACTTCCTCTTTCACTTGCGTTGTTAACGACATATGGTGTTTCTTTATAAGTAGTAAATCCTCTTACCTGACTTGTCTTACTTCCTCTTTCACTTGCGTTGTTAACGACATATGGTGGTTCTTCATAAGTAGTAAATCCTCTTACCTGACTTGTCTTACTTCCTCTTTCACTTGCGTTGTTAACGACATATGGTGGTTCTTCATAAGTAGTAAATCCTCTTACCTGACTTGTCTTACTTCCTCTTTCACTTGCGTTGTTAACGACATATGGTGGTTCTTCATAAGTAGTAAATCCTCTTACCTGACTTGTCTTACTTCCTCTTTCACTTGCGTTGTTAACGACATATGGTGGTTCTTCATAAGTAGTAAATCCTCTTACCTGACTTGTCTTACTTCCTCTTTCACTTGCGTTGTTAACGACATATGGTGTTTCTTTATAAGTAGTAAATCCTCTTACCTGACTTGTCTTACTTCCTCTCTCACTTGCGTTGTTAACGACATATGATGGTTCTTCATAAGTAGTAAATCCTCTTACCTGACTTGTCTTACTTCCTCTCTCACTTGCGTTGTTAACGACATATGGTGTTTCTTTATAAGTAGTAAATCCTCTTACCTGACTTGTCTTACTTCCTCTCTCACTTGCGTTGTTAACGACATATGGTGTTTCTTTATAAGTAGTAAATCCTCTTACCTGACTTGTCTTACTTCCTCTCTCACTTGCGTTGTTAACGACATATGGTGGTTCTTCATAAGTAGTAAATCCTCTTACCTGACTTGTCTTACTTCCTCTCTCACTTGCGTTGTTAACGACATATGGTGGTTCTTCATAAGTAGTAAATCCTCTTACCTGACTTGTCTTACTTCCTCTCTCTCTTGCGTTGTTAACGACATATGGTGGTTCTTCATAAGTAGTAAATCCTCTTACCTGACTTGTCTTACTTCATCTCTCACTTGCGTTGTTAACGACATATGGTGGTTCTTCATAAGTAGTAAATCCTCTTACCTGACTTGTCTTACTTCCTCTCTCACTTGCGTTGTTAACGACATATGGTGTTTCTTTATAAGTAGTAAATCCTATTACCTGACTTGTCTTACTTCCTCTCTCACTTGCTCTGTTAACGACATATGATGTTTCTTTATAAGTAGTAAATCCTCTTACCTGACTTGTCTTACTTCCTCTTTCACTTGCGTTGTTAACGACATATGGTGGTTCTTCATAAGTAGTAAATTCTCTTACCAGACTTGTCTTACTTCCTCTCTCACTTGCGTTGTTAGCGACATATGATGTTTCTTTTTTAGTAGTAAATCCTCTTACCTGACTTGTCTTACTTCCTCTCTCACTTGCGTTGTTAACGACATATGATGTTTCTTTATAAGTAGTAAATCCTCTTACCTGACTTGTCTTACTTCATCTCTCACTTGCGTTGTTAACGACATATGGTGGTTCTTCATAAGTAGTAAATTCTCTTACCTGACTTGTCTTACTTCCTCTCTCACTTGCGTTGTTAACGACATATGGTGGTTCTTCATAAGTAGTAAATCCTCTTACCTGACTTGCCTTACTTCCTCTCTCACTTGCGTTGTTAACGACATATGTTGTTTCTTTATAAGTAGTAAATCCTCTTACCTGACTTGTCTTACTTCCTCTCTCACTTGCGTTGTTAACGACATATGGTGTTTCTTTATAAGTAGTAAATCCTCTTACCTGACTTGTCTTACTTCCTCTTTCACTTGCGTTGTTAACGACATATGGTGTTTCTTTATAAGTAGTAAATCCTCTTACCTGACTTGTCTTACTTCCTCTCTCACTTGCGTTGTTAACGACATATGGTGTTTCTTTATAAGTAGTAAATCCTCTTACCTGACTTGTCTTACTTCCTCTCTCACTTGCGTTGTTAACGACATATGGTGTTTCTTTATAAGTAGTAAATCCTCTTACCTGACTTGTCTTACTTCCTCTCTCACTTGCGTTGTTAACGACATATGGTGTTTCTTTATAAGTAGTAAATCCTCTTACCTGACTTGTCTTACTTCCTCTTTCACTTGCGTTGTTAACGACATATGGTGTTTCTTTATAAGTAGTAAATCCTCTTACCTGACTTGTCTTACTTCCTCTCTCACTTGCGTTGTTAACGACATATGGTGTTTCTTTATAAGTAGTAAATCCTCTTACCTGACTTGTCTTACTTCCTCTCTCACTTGCGTTGTTAACGACATATGGTGTTTCTTTATAAGTAGTAAATCCTCTTACCTGACTTGTCTTACTTCCTCTCTCACTTGCGTTGTTAACGACATATGGTGTTTCTTTATAAGTAGTAAATCCTCTTACCTGACTTGTCTTACTTCCTCTTTCACTTGCGTTGTTAACGACATATGGTGTTTCTTTATAAGTAGTAAATCCTCTTACCTGACTTGTCTTACTTCCTCTCTCACTTGCGTTGTTAACGACATATGGTGTTTCTTTATAAGTAGTAAATCCTCTTACCTGACTTGTCTTACTTCCTCTTTCACTTGCGTTGTTAACGACATATGGTGTTTCTTTATAAGTAGTAAATCCTCTTACCTGACTTGTCTTACTTCCTCTCTCACTTGCGTTGTTAACGACATATGGTGTTTCTTTATAAGTAGTAAATCCTCTTACCTGACTTGTCTTACTTCCTCTCTAACTTGCGTTGTTAACGACATATGATGTTTCTTTATTGTCTTTATTGCTACTCTTTTTCCGTCACTACAAAATTTTAAATTGTCTGATAACTCAAACGTGTCCGTAAATATGTAAATTTGCAGTTAACTCAATAGCACAATAACCAGGACATACATGGTACGTTCATAAGTTTTAAGACTTTGTCATTCTTAGTGCATGATAAATTTTTGTGATAGATGCAATGTAATTATTTTAATTTTTATGCCTTTTTTTTTATCCAACATGATGTTCAGACCACATGCTTGAACAGATTGTAAAAAATTTAGATCCCATAAATAAACATGTATACAATATATAGCTCATGCGCTGTTTTAAATACTTGTACATTATGTTTATAAATGTTAAAACCAGCACATTGCGGAAACTTGATACAAAGAGCCAGCGGTTGAATTTTTGTGTGAAAAAAGAATTTAAAAACAAAAGGTTACGAGATGTGATGTTTCTACAGGTACATTTTACCAGCTTTGCACTAATATGCACTCATGGCGTATTTTAGAATTCCAGTACACTTGAGTGTAGATAGACATTGCAGACCACTTAATTCAATAAACTGGAATCTAAGCAACCGGTAGAGCACCCTAGGGTAAACAGACAAAGTATGTAAGCTGTAGTATAGACTTACATGACTCCTGTTTTGATAAAGACTTGGAATTTAGCCGTAGACAAAGTTAATGAGCCAGCACCAATACTTTTAAGATCGTCAGTAGTAGCGGAAAATCCCCGACCAATACTCATCACACTGCCGTAAACATTACGTGGATCTTTATCTGTAACACAAAGCACTTGTTGCATTTGTATCTGATAACTTAAAATTTATTTTTCGAATAAAAATAAAACAACCATGCAGCGGATACAGGTGTAATTTGCAATAATGAGCTGGAAACAGCCAACGACACGATCATAAAAAAGATATCAACACACGTTTCTACTACTGATTATACGTAAGTATTAAACACATTTTTAATTAAACTATCTGAATTTTAATTCGTGCACGATAAATTGGCACTTCCGGGCTTATTCATTTTGTAAATAAACATTGTAACTCTGACTCATAAAACACGGAACTCGGACAACTCACCAATATGCAGGTTGCACTAACATCCTAAAATTTGTTAAATTAAACACTTTAAATACAATAACACTTATATGAATAATTTTCAACCACATTATTTTACTTAGCATTTTCTAATTTTTTTTTTATAAAATTTTTTCTTTAAACGCAAGGTGCTTTTAACTAACAACTTTATTTTCAACGAGATAGGTCATAGTTGTTCTTGGTTCAGTGGTAACGCTTGTCAATTATAAGTCGACAGTATACTTTAGGTACAATGACCAAGTTAATTTTTTTAACTTTCAGCTTTTTTCACATCGAATAATTGACTATTTCCTCCGTTTAAAAATATAATGAAAATGAAATAATAAATTTGTAACTGAAATTTAAAAAAAAAAAAAAATTCCCAAATATATAAAACGTAGTACTCTACAATTAACAGTAAAAATAAATAAATAAATAATAAATAAATAAATAAATAAATAATTTTTTTTAAAAATTGAATGTTGGGTGTACAACAGGAGAACTGAAAATGTCACTATAGATTTAAATTGATTTCTCTAACTTATGACACCTGTATTGTCATGTGCTATCGTGGATAAGTTCGTGTCCGTAAAACCGTAAAAATTCATTCCTTTATAAAAATTTAAATCAAAATAATTAGCATCAAATTTTAGAATTTTAACATTTAAATTCAAATTCTGAATTTTAAATTTTCGATAAAAGATAACGTTTTCAGTTTAAATGCATTACACAATACTTTTGAAACTTTCAAAAGGACGCATCATATCATAACATTGCAGAAGACAAAAATCCTACAGCATCATGGAAGAAAAAAGACATGCAAGAATGGCTCATGAAAACACAAAGTGCAAATTACAGAAAACAATGTACGAGCACAGCTGCTCACTATATGCAAACAACAAATTGTTCCACCTTCTTACAATACTGATAAGTTTTACAAGAACATGGACATAAAAATTTAAGATTACCACCCTATCATGCAGATTTAAATCCAACTGAATTAATTTTGGCTGATCTAAAATCATATGTTGGTTCCAAAAAAATTTAATCTAAATTATCTAAAGTACAACAGCTAAAAGAAAAAAACATTTAAAAGAAATATCATCCGAGAAATTGAAAAAAAAAATGCGTGTAACATATATATAAAATAGAACAGAAATATTGAAAACATGGCATCGCCCGTCGACGACGAGATAGAAAAAAAAAGAAAAACTTGAACGACACAGATTCCATTACCAAAGAAGAAGACGACGATGATGATAGCCGAAGAAGAAACAACCATGTCAGAAGAAGGCATAACGGATACAGCATATGGAATTTTTGCTGTTACTAATTTACATGCAACTAGACAATTAGGAATTTCGGCTATAAAATAATGTAAACACAATAAAAAAAACAAACAAATAAATAAATAAATAAATAAATAATAATAATAATAATAATAAATGAATAAATAAATAAATAAATAAATATTGCGAATCCTTTATCCCTTTCAGCATTCGTTTCATGGTTTGATATAAATAAAATATAAAATAAAATACTTTTTTTTAAATGAGGATGTCATCAAACGCATTATAAACTATTTTTGAGAGAAAAAATATATAATAAAGCAGCATCGAACTCGTTCCCGTAATGAATTATGGGCCAAAACAAAACATTTACTGAACGAGCTACAATGTTAATTTACGAAGTGAAAAATCCCGGATGTGCCAACTTTTCGCGCGCGACCTATAGTACCTTTAGTCATTGTATAATTTTCACCGTTCTCTCAAGCGGTCGTCCAAAGTTGTAAATATCATGTTTTATAATCAATACTTATATCGAACACTTGTTTGTCCCCTGTTTCTTCTCATTTCATCAGTATTGTATTGTTTCATATTGAGGTACATATTTTGTATCGATGTTTGATTTTATCATTAAGTTTAGAGTGAGGAATTTAAAATTAACTTATAAATAGGCTTTTAAAGAGACATATTTAAGCTTGAAAATGATTACATGAAGAACGAAATGGTACAAAGTCTTCGTCATTAACTATTGCAATGGAAAACTGATTAACAATGACAGGATATCCCATTTTGGTTAATTATGCTTTTGAACAAGATTAAAATTTCTTTTTATCAATATTATTTTAATATTTCCTTTCTTAGATTCAAGAGGAAATATTTTGAAAGCAATTTTCCACAAGAATAAACTTATTTTGTTTGTATAACTTGACTGCATGGAGCGATATGACCTTTTAAATAACAATATTGTTCAGACAAATTCGGCTAACTAACGACAACTATACGACGTTAATTTAGATTAATGGTCACTAAATACATTAACCTTCAAGATACTGTTATGTAGAATAAAGCATCTTTAGTATTTTAATCAGTACTAAAGCTCATTAAAGTGAAGTAATGGCTGGTTGTCAGATATTTAGTTCATGTTAAATATATAGATAATGATTTTGCATTTTGAAGTCTGGTCATTTACTGATATGTATTTAGTTCCTGATTCGTGTGTCTTTATCTAAGTAGACGCGAGATTCTATATCTACAAATAAGATAAAACTATGGCCAAAATTAGACGTTTAAAGAACACCACAATTAGCTGCTTTAAAAGCTAATCAATTGTGTTTGTTGGTGCTGATGCGTGTATTTATACCATCTTGGCATAATATATATATATATATATATATATATATATATATATATATATATATATATATATATATATATATATATAATTTTTCAAAAATATGTTATTACTAAGATGGGTCTTTTTGTAACCTTATTTTAACTTGGAAGAACGTTCAACATTTAAACCGCCTGACGTACCTTCAGAAATGTCTTCATACTGATATATCCAGCTTTCGTCCAGAAGCATCTTTCTCTTTTGATACCGAATATACTAAAAAAAATATTGTTTAATGTTTTCAATCACCCACGCAGCTCTCAGTAAAGATATCGGTCACAACTTCAAAATATTTAACCCATTGCCGTTCTCAAAACTTTTATAGGAAATCATGATTCATTTTGACTGTTGTAAAATGTGACTAGTTCATGGCACCTCAAATTATACAAGGTATAATAACGCATAATCTGAAGTGAACATCTTTATAATATAACTTGATTGCCCTTCAAGTTAGTATTTAAGCAAATGCTTAACTTAGTCTCTATGACACTATGTTCGTAGTGCTAAAAATGCTAAACGAAGTTGTTAAGCGAAGGCACGTGATGCCATAAAATGCTAAATGCAGTTGGAGTGACGCAAAGGCACGTAATGCCGAAAAGACTTAATGCAGCTGATGTGACCTTAAGGCACGTGATGCTAGAAAATGCTAAATGTAGTTGCAGTGAAGTGAAGGCTGAGTTGCAGTGAGGCGAATGCTTGAAATACCAGCAAATGCTTAACGTAGTAGCGGTAATGGGAAGGTTAGTGGGACAAGAAAATGCTCAACTTAATCTTAGTGACTTGAAGTAGATATTGTTCAAGAACAAGTACCTTGATAGGATGTCACTAGGCTACTTCTTAGCATATATAATAAAACACTAATATACAACTCCATGTCCAAATTACAATCTAAAACAGTTATACATGTAAACTTCCATCAAGGAAGTGAGGACGGTGCTCTGGCATGGTAAACACCTCCTGTCTTATCTTATGTCTAGGGTTCGAACATTTGTCATTAAATCATTTTCGGTCTTTACCACACGGTCATTCATTGTCTTCATAACAATAAAAGAAAATTACCACTAAAACTCCTAACAATACAAACAAAATAAGTGCAGCAAACACAACTATCAAAGCTATCTCCCACGCCTTAAGTGGACATCGTCCGCAGTCTGCTGGACAAACAGAACATGTTTCCCCTTCTGACGTCTCACACTTACTGTCACCACATACTACAATGAAATACTAAAATATTTCAATTCAGACATGTTTCCCTATACCCCTATATTAACAGCATACTATTACAGAATACATAAAAAGACACATTATAACACGAAAAAACACTTAATTTGACCAAATATTAAATACAAGAAGCTGGATTATTGAGATAGTTTCTTATTTTCGAAATTTATTTTGTAATACATCAAAATACAGATAGATTTAATATATGTATTCTATTTCAGCTTGTTGAGCTATATATGGTTTCCTTTTTATAATTTTACATTCCTAATATTTTTTTAAAATATAGAGAAGGAATAATCGGGAATCGGGAGTTTTCCGTATTGATTCAGTTCTCTTATGATCCGACTTTCATAGCTTAAACAAAATTTATCTGCTATGAGTGCAACAATTTCAACTGATATAAGTATAAATATAAATTTGAAAAATCAATAAATTGCATCAGAGGAGAATAACAAGCATACTGTCATGTGTATATTTTAGAATTTTAATAAAATATTTACAAATTTGAACATGACAAGTCGTATAAAAATTAAATGGAAGTGAATTTACACAAAGTACATTTTAAATTTTAATTTTCGAGAATGAATTGCAGTTTGTAGTTGAAATCGTATGCTTAACAATAGCAATACTAGAGGGAGACACAAGGGACAAAGTACGGAAACACATTAATATCATTATGTATATATCAGTCGACTTTTAAAATGTTGTCATATGCAACTTTCAATTTGAATTTTTTGAAACAATAAAATTCAAAAGTATCACGTGAGAAAGGGAAACCGATCTGTTATTTATCTTACCTGTTCTAGGAAGGACCTCTACATTCTTAACTAAAGCAATCTGCATTAAAGCAACTTTAAAATGAGCGATAAGTGATGTGTCACCCTCTACATATAAACCTGCAATATTATTGGTCCAGTTTCCTTGAAGAGCGTGGCCGACAATAACTGTAGAATGTGTATAGACGTCCCCTTGTGGTGATATCCATGGTCCACACAAGTTATTTTGCAGATTAGAGGTGAGTGGACAGCTGTGGACATTCATGTGATGGATGCAACATGTTTCTGCAGTGGAAGCAGTCCCAAGTGGACATGTAGTCGTTTCGCACCAGTTCTGTGCATCTACGGCATTTCTAAAAATAAACGGAAATACGGAACTGAAGAATGGTAAAGTGTTGTGCTAAAATTAATATGATTTATTGATTATTAGTTACATAGCCTTTTAATCATGGTGTATGAAAATTTCCAGCCTGTTTGTGTCCATATCGCCCTGAGCCTCAGACTGTTAGGAATTTCCCACATAGCCCTGCCTAAAAACTATGTAACAAATCCAACCTCTTTCTGTCTATTTATCAAAAATTGGTACCAGTTATTTCCTTTTAAAGATGATCTGCTCATCTTTACGCGAGACAAAACGTTTCATAATGACACTCCAGGCGACCGACAATACTAGTTGACCGGAAACTAATAAATTATTTCCCTAGTCAATTTACAGTATATATTTCAAAAATGGCACCTGTCGTTATTAATATCCGTTTTTCTCTTACATAAATAGTGCATAAAATCAGTGATTTCTAATTGTTTCTCAAAATGGGATAAGTTTTAATATAACTTTGGCGATTAAATGTTCATGGTAGATATCTTTATGTAATCATTGAAATACGAGTATTTGTTATTTAATTAAACATATATAATATGATTTGAAAATCTATTAAATGTTAAACTATTTACCAGAAACAATAAGAAAATCTTACGTGATTCCGACGGAATTATTAGCCGTTGTAAAAAACTGATAACCTGGACCTACAGCCCACTCATAAAACTTATTGGTCAAGATTAACTCCGTAACCGTAGTAAAATCTTCTCCTACTTTAACCGTGGACGGAGGTTCTGTAATCCATCTTATATTTACACCTGAAATAATAATTTTACACCTGAAATAATAATTTTACATCTGAAATAATACTCTTACACCTCAAAATAATAATCTAACACAAAAAAGATAATCTTATATTTACACCTGAAATAATAATTTTACACCTGAAATATTATTCTTACACCTAAAAATATATTACATCTAAAAATGAAAACTCCAAGTTTGCACCTGAAATGATAATTTGCACCTCGAAATGACAATCTTGCACCTAAAAAAGGCAAACTAATGTTCCCAACTAAAATGATATTCTTATGTTTATACATAAAATGATATTCTCATTAAAATCTTAAACAATAATCTTACTGTCATGTGCAGAATTTTGAATTTGTACGAAGAGAAATATTCAAAATTCTGCACAAAGAGAAATATTCAAAATTCTGCACATGACATTACGTTCACATCTGAAATATAATCTTTAAATCCATCAATTTACTAGGAAGTTATGCAATTGTCATTTAACCAATATACTTAAAGGCAGATACAGGGTGACAATGTGCTTGGCTACTGAGAGAGAGAGAGAGAGAGAGAGAGAGAGAGAGAGAGAGAGAGAGAGAGAGAGAGAACCAAAACAAAAGAATGAAAGACAGTACGAGTATATCAAACCGAGAGCCAATATGAATATATAAAGACAACTATAATTCTAAAACTGCCAACCAAGAATGGACAATTCCAATATACTTTGTATTTAATTATTGACCATGGGCGTGTATTTGACATGATGACAAATTGTTTATACCAATGGTCTGATTAATGTTGCATTTGGTTGAACCAACGACCTGACATTTAAATGATGAAAAACTGCATTGATAAAACAAGATATTAACCAGCACTTGTAACACTTCAGACTCAGCACGGGCGGTTTAAAAATAGCTACCCATAAATGGTTATTCCAAACTATTACTACTATCTTTGTTTACTTAAATTCCAATTTATACATAAGTTTTTTTTAAAAAAAAAAAAAAAAAAAAAAAAAAAAAAAGAAAAAAACAACATTGCAATAAGTAGGCCACATTTTGTTTTTGAGAAAGTTTGGGTAAACAGACAGATGAATTAGGAAACTACATGAAATGTTTCTTTTGTCTTTCAAGGTAAAGCATATCCATATATCCTTTCACTATGGTGTAATTTAAAGTGCATACAATGTTCATTAATGGTATGACTTGCAGGATTATTATAGACGAGGGCATTTAAAAGTGTATAAAGAAAAGAGTTTAAAATTTATGATTTCATTAAGTTAAGTGTTAAACGTTCTCTATAGATAGTAAACTTTACCAACTTCATTTATAATTAAAAACTTAGAAATATTAATAGATTAACGGCTGAGTTATCAGAAATTGTAGTTATGTAAATGCAACAAAAAATATTACACAGCCATCAAGCGGATTATGCACAACCATTACTCGTATGATGTGAAATTTGCTGTAGGTTGTTGTTTCATGCTGCAATACGTGAATTCTCATGGCACAACAAATAACTGATTGCGATTAAAGTCTTGGATGGATAAAATGGTCAATACAGTGTTTTATGCTACTTTAAAGCTGTAATAAGTTTTTTCAATTTTCTGAATATTTTTTTTTGATTTTCTAAAAATCTTTTTTTAAAAATAAATAAATAAATAAATAAATAAAATAGATAACTTCTAATCACCATCCGTTAGATTCATTTTCTAAAATTTCATTCCTATAAGCTGTAAATAGACGTATTTAATACTCTAACGGGTTGGTCAATGTTTCACGATGATAATTATTTGCTTGGAGCATGCGCACGGATGTACGGGAATTCCAATGAATCGAAGGTGAAACCTGACACAGTGTATTAATTGACCGTCATTAACAACCAAATGTATTCGCAATGGTGTAACATATTCCCTTACAAAGTCACAAATGACAAATTTAATGAAATTCTGTGTTATTGTATTCCATCGTTTTGTAAGTTGTGTTTAAATTTCCCGGTTTTTATGACGTAACCACGTTCTAAAATTAGATCCTACAGGCTGCATCTCACTGGAACATTATTGTTATTGTGCAAGTCAATTTTGAAAATGAAAGGAACAAAGAACTATGGTAAGTCAAATATATCCAGTATAAGTTTGGATACAGTGACTACATACTTATCACCAATAATGTGATGACGGCCATTAAACTTTTTAAGGGCCTTGATTTGCCTAGGCTTACAATATCCTTGCGTAAACAATTTAAGTGTTAGCAGTTTGCTTCGTTGTAGAAAGTCTCCATAGTGGGTACAAGCTCTACTATAACGTATTAACTGTGAAACATATACACCATACGCAGGAGAAGCAGGGATATTACTGCAAAGAAACAGAAAGTTGACAATAGAAAAGTTGTAGTCATCACGTTTGTCGTATAGCTTCAGATGTAACCTTTCGTAAGTGTCATAATTGAGGTATAAGTCCAAATATGAAGCAGAACATGGAGAATCGGTCGTGTCTTTTATTTCAAGCTCACTTGGATAGATAGATGGCATTCACATATTCTCCAAATTTAAGATTATATATAGACATTTCTGTATGTGTAGTTGAATAATTTAGCGACAGTCTTTTGTCCAGATTTGACAAGATTCTGTAAAAATCTGATTCATATGAATAAAGAAACAAATTAGCAAGCAAAGAAGCACAGTTAATGCCCATTGGTATACCGATTGTTTGTTGAAAAATTATATTGCCAAACACAACAAATATGTTGTCTATCAAAAACTCTAACATTTTGTTGATGATATCTTCAGCATATTTTTGTATCTTCATTTATTAGATCAGCACCGTTTTAATTTTTCCTACGAAAACTTAATGCAGCTTTAAAATATCCCTGATAATAAACATAGTACTGGTTATTAAGTTAAAATAGTCAGTCGATGTTTTTAATGAAACAGAGCAAGACAAGCAATTTCAAGTGTGTATCTTTATGGTTATGAATTTTCATAATTAAAATAATGTCCGCATGCTAGTCAAAAATTACTGAATTTGACTAAAGTGAATAATATTAAAAAACTAAGTTTATGTTAGGAAGAAATTTCCTAATTATTAGTATGGATATTTGAGCCTTTTTCTAGCTTAACTAATCGTTGCGATACCAAAGATTTTATTTTACTTTATTTTATTTTTTGTTTTTGATTATCAAGTTTTTCTATAAGTTCGATTTTTTTGGGAAGTAAAAGAATAGGTATATCAAAACATTGAATTCAGTTCACTCAGAACTAACATGACAGAAATTGATTTGATTTTAAATAATTAATTGACAAAATTGACATTATCTAGTACCGATTTATCTTAACAACTTATAATTAATTTGTAACAATAGAAATTTGTTTTATATATTATTGGTTTGATGATTTATGACCGTTTATGAATGCTGTTTCATCATCCAATAATTTTTTTGTGTGTTTTAAAATAACTTTATTGCGACAAAAATGGATGATATGTGTCATCGATTCACGATAGTTTTTGAAATCATAGAACCAGTTAAATTCTATTGTTGCAGCTTTTTTCAATTTAATTGTTTTATTCCGGCAGCGTCACGTAACGGAAATTTTTTATGTCTATTTTTCATATTTAATTAGTTTAATAAAAACATATACTGCATTAATTTTTCTGCATCTTCGAGCAAACATAATTATTGATTCTTGGACATATTGTTGCTAACACTTGTTTGTATTGTCATGTGCAGAATTTGTAAAAAAAAAGAAAAGAAATATTCACAACTCAGAAAAGAAATATTCAATATCTGTTATCCATACATCCCTCTTTTCAACTGATCCCTGTTGTGTTAGCGTTTAGTTACTCTCGCACTATGTCTTAGGCTGTTGTTAGTCATCGACTTTAAGCTGGCGTATCTTTCCATCATTTTACACTGGTATAAGTATGGCCCATCAAAGGTTTTATATCAAAATGTGTTCAGTTACTTTAACGGAATGATGGTATACGCAATTTTGTCGTTGGAAAAATTGTAGGAAAAAGAACGCATATGAACGGAATAAAAAAATAGCGCGGGCAACCATGAACGTACTTTAATGTAATTAAGAAAATAATAATTTAGGGATATTGCAAGACTTGGCTAATCAAGGTCCTTAAAAAGTTTTATGTCCGTCATCACAATATTGATGATAAGTATAAATCACTACATCCGAACTTATACTAGATATATTTGACTCACCATAGTTCCATGTTCCTTTCATTCTCAATTTTTGAATTTGCACGTAACAGGTGTAGCTAGCTAGACAGGAGGTTTTAACCTTTCCGGTACACCCGGCCTAATTTCCTTCATGGAAGTTCATGTGTGTAACTGAGTTCGCCAGTTTTCAAAGTTTTTACTTTGATTTTTTTGGGATTGTGATTTGGACAAGGACTGGTATGTTCGTGTTTTATTTCTATGACACTAGTTTTAATTGATTTATTTATTTTTATCATTTTTATCACGAATGCGCGATATTTATGAAATATATGAATACGTATCTCGTTTAGGTATGGCGATACATATTTCGTAGATTTTACTCTTTGGTAACAGGATAAAAAGGGGTCCTGATTAAAAAACGAAAACATGTATCAATCAAATTAATCCTACATGAAATGGCAAAAATAAAAAATAAATAAATAATAAATATAATTTATTAATAACTTAATAAATGTATGTTTTGACGTCTCTATTGTTTAATTATTGTTTTAAAATCCAAATATAGTGGAGATGATACAAAATCCAAACAATAGATCACTTTAGACGTAGCGCTGCCTATCAAAGAATCTTTTTAGAATAATCGATATAATAAATACATGTATGTGATTTATGAAAGTTCTAACAAAGTTTGGTTAGTTGAATACTATTTACTTCGCATCAGGATGTTTTCATTTATTTATAACGAGACTAAACAGTCTGAACACAAGTTCCTGCGCTGCGAAAGTCTTGTTGGATAACCTTTGATCTGATTTATACTGGTGCGCATTAACGGTGACCTTTAACCTGCCAGCAATATCGCTCGCAATGTCGCAGAAGAGATTTGCTGACCAGTTTGTCCTTATAGTTACCGAGCCACAAGAAAAAAATATTGTGTGGAGTAGCTAATTAATGCATCAATACCATAGCTTCTATCTCTGACCCTTGAATTGTAATGAGTTATATTAGCTTTTACTTATGGTCAAATAAAGGTCCATAAATCATTATCAACGATTTTTAACAAAACCAAAAAAATCTGAAACATGAAAAACATACATCCTAATTTAAAAAAAAAAATGTATGAAAATGGTTCAAATCCTACCTTCATGAGGATTATATGGAATTTTGACCAATGCCAATTTTTTGGGTTTTCTGAATGAAATATTCAAAAATTTATAATATGACACCAATCTTAACTGTACAAAGGTTTCATGAAACATTTTTACCTTAACAAATTTTTTTGGAACTTGGACGAATTTAACATGTACATGGGTTATATGAAACGGACGAATCTGACCTAGACAGGAGTTTTATGAAACGGAAGAACGAATGTAACCTAGACAGTGGTTATATGAAATTGGGACAAATCTTACTTAGACAGGGGTAATATGAAACGGACGAATCTTACCTTGAAAGGGGTTATATGAAACGGAAGAATCTTACCTTGAAAGGGGTTATATGAAACGGAAGAATCTTACCTGGAAAGGGGTTATATGGAACGGACGAATCTTACCTGGACAGGGATTATATGGAAAGGTCGAATCTTACCTGGACAGGGGTTATATGAAACGGACGAATCTAACCTAGACAGGGATTATATGGAACTGGGACGACTCTAACCTGGACAGGGGTTATATGAAACGAACAAATCTTACCTAGACAGGGATTATATGGAACTGGGACGACTCTAACCTAGACAGGGGTTATATGAAACGAACAAATCTTACCTGGACAGGGATTATATGGAACTGGGACGACTCTAACCTGGACAGGGGTTATATGAAACGAACAAATCTAACCTAGACAGGGGTTATATGAAACGAACAAATCTTACCTAGACAGGGATTATATGGAACTGGGACGACTCTAACCTAGACAGGGGTTATATGAAACGAACAAATCTTACCTGGACAGGGGTTATATGAAACGAACAAATCTTACCTGGACAGGGGTTATATGAAACGGACAAATCTTACTTAAATAGGGGTTAAATGACACTGGGACGATTCTAATTTGGACAGGAGTTATATTAAACAGAGCAATATTACCTCGGCGGGGGTTATATGGAACGGACGAATCTAACCTGGGCAGGGCTTATTTGGAACGGACCAATTTTACCTAGACAGGTGTTATATGGAACTGAGACGAATCTTACCTGGGCAGGGGTTATATTGAAATGGGACGAATTTTACCTGGACAGGGGTTATATGGAATGGAAGAATCTTACCTGTGCAGGATTATATGGAACTGGAACGAATCTTACCTGGACAGGGGTTATATGGAACAGGATCGTGAGCACTTGCTGTTAATGGCCAACAATGGTAATCTGTGTTGGTAAAGTCATGCCAGGCGTGTGTATTCCTATACAACGATAACAGCAAAACCTGCAATACAAATAACGGATTTATGATAAGAGAACCCACCTGAATGTGCAAAATTATAATTATTTACATAAGGTATATTGAAGGCTAAGTAATATGATGTTCATGAATTATTCAGTTAATATTCTTTGTTTAAATGCAATTGTTAGGTTACAGGTAACATGGCAAAATCTGACAAATGGTAATGGAACATTTTCTTTTACGGAATTTCATGATAATAGATCAGTGGCTCCCATGTATTCTGAAACCCACGTCAAACAACCAATAAATAATGACCAATTTTTTTCATATTCAACTTCTGTTTACCTTTTATATTTGATTGTAATGAATTTTAAAACAGACATTAAAAGCAAAGCGTTGTTATTGTATAGTTTTTATGTAAATATCAATCCGGTTATTTTCAGAACATTGGAATTTATCCTCTGTAATACTTTACCACGTTAGAACTGTCAAATAATAAAGGATATAGGATGTATATTATGTTTTATCTTATTGTAATTATTCCTATTTTTAATATGGTTTTATCCTATACTGTGAATTGTTTTTGTATTTTCTCTCTCTCTCTCTCTCTCTCTCTCTCTCTCTCTCTCTCTCTCTCTCTCTCTGTGTGTGTGTGTGTGTGACTTTTTAATGATTTGTCTGTTGTATTTCATTTTAATTGCTTTGCTTTATATCTTTTTCATGGTTAGGTATAAACTGTTATGTTACGCTTTAGTTTTTATACCTTTATACTGTATAAAACATTTCATTTCCCACATAAATTACTGTAACTGTCCTGTGTTAATTTTAAAACACTTTACTTCTTAAAATCAAAAGAAAAAATTATCACATGTTATTACTTACTGAATAGTTTTTTTTCATCAAAGACCCTAACATATTTTATAAGCAATTTCCATTTGAGCATTTTTTCCTAACTTAAATTTTATAGTGACAGACTTTTTAAATTAATAACTTCATACTGGAAAATAATTTTGGATTTTATTATGAGCTCTGTCCATAATCCATCAAAAGGATCTTTAGAAATTTCTTGCAAAGTTCTTTCAAGTTGTTGTTTCGTTTTAATATAAAACACAAATACCAGTTGAATTTTGATGTGCCAGATGTGCACATTTCGGAAATTCATTCCTCATCATTGACACTAAGACCGAAAAGTTTGATAATAAAAACCATAAGCCAAACAGTTGGACATTAATGAATCTAAAGTTCCAAAATTATATTAATCCAAATCCAGCTAAGGAATGCTTTGCATGAGGGAACAAACCTTAGTTTTAAACAAATTTTACAATTTAACGCTGCTGAAAATTTGGTTAAATGGTACATTTTATCTAACGAATATATTCGACGGCTAGTTTAAAAATCATGGAGTCAAAGTATTTTCTTTCCGATCAAAGTTTTTTTTTTTAAATTTGAAATTAAGCAAAAAATTACAAACTACATTTGTTGTTGAAATAGAAGTAGTTTTATTGTCCTTTCGATCAACAAGACTTTCTGCGTTTCTTTAAACATTGCATTGGTTAGTGACTTGATCAATAGGTTAATCAAAGTTCATCAACACATGAAAGAAATAATTACGTACTTCAATTTCTTGTTTCAATACATAAAGGTTAATTGTTTGTTTTAAAATTTATGTTCGTAATCAATTCAAGTCGATAAAAGCAATAGGCAGATAAGTGTATAATATTTTGTGTTAGCCTTTATTTACAGGATGTTTTATGTACAAAGCGTGCTTAATGTTAGGTACTTGTGTTCAAAGCAAGGTCAAAAGCTTAATAATGAATTTATGCAGAAACTTGTTACATCTTGAGAATAGACTGACGCAAAATCATTGACATTACCGATATATAAGTGAAGTGCTATCTATAGATTAATCCCAGATTTGGAGAATATGTGAATGCCTATTTGAAAATTAAGCTTAAAATATTAGATACCATTTAGCAAAATTTTCAGCCGTCTTAATTTTTTAAATGTATTTAAAACTAAGGTTTCTTCCCTCATGCAAAGCATTCCTTAGCTGGATTTGGACTCATATAATTTTTGGAACTTTAGATTTAATTAAATTTTCAATTGTTTGGCTTATAATGTTGTTTTATCTAATCAAACTTACCCAAGACTTGAAAGTAGGTAGTGACTGTTCTTTCGCCGAGCACTCGGCATTACGAAATGAAAGTCACGGTTCTTTCGGATGGGAAATTAAAATAAATGAGGTCCAATGTCACGGCGTGACACGATAAGAACTCTGCTGTATAGTGCCATCAGCGCAACGCACAAGCAAAAGTTCTGCACTTTCGCCTATAGCTGGCGACGTCTCGATATAAGTGAAATATTCTTGACCGGGACGTTAAACACCATTACTCAACTCAGCTCTCTATCAAACTTTTCTGTACTTAGTGTCACTGATGAGGAATGATTTTCTGAAATGCTTAAAAGGATAGCCATACATTGTTCATGCTGATGAATAGTCTTATATTTTAATTTTAAGTATTTTATATTGTGTAACTTTTATAAATGGTTTACAATCTGAAGCAAAATTTAACAGTGACTATGCAAGATTGCTGCTACAATCTTAGCTAATGAACTTAAACTTGACATTTAGGTGAATGACTGAATAACAAAGTTGTTAGACCTGTTACGACCCTTGGCGACAATTTGATGCGAAGTTTAATTTCTATTTAAAATTACTTCAGAAATATAGATTTATTCATCTAAAACCTGTTATATACAACATAGATGTAATCAGTGTTTGATACAGAACCATTGAATAGTTAATGAAGTACTTTATATAATTGCTTAGAGGATTCAGTATAAGTGTTGCATAGTAATATCATATAACGCTTCTTGAATTGTGATAACTGTCATGCGCTACTTTTGAATTGGAATGAATAAATGCATTAAAAAGTCGCATATGATATAACTAGTACATCCAAAAATTGCTTTATATTAGTGGTTAACTGTTTCAAGTAACTATAAGAAAAATTAATCTGAGAATATTTAGAACTTCTGTACTTCAAAATTCTAAACATCCTCAACGAAACACTTATTATGCTGAGCTATTACAACGTCATTGCGATCTTTCGGGGCTAGTTGCGTAAAAGTACTTTTTAAAAAATAGAATATTTATCTTGAAGCATCAATGTCACTAAAACAGAAAGGGCGCTTTTATTACGCAATGCTTCATCAGATGTAAAAATTCTACTTGTATATGTCTAAAAGCCTGGTCCTCTAATAACGACAGAATATTTATTTTGGATAAATGTAACGCTTTCATCCAATTTTTCTTTTCTTTTTTGAAACTGTGAGCATATACAGCAGTAACTAAAAAAAACTTAGTAGTAATAATTATCTAGAGAAATTAAATCTAATATACTTTGTTGGCATTAAGAGACAAGTTTATCACAAACACGATATTTTACATAGACACACATCTAAAGTCTGTTAGCCATTATAGAAACAAATCTAAATTTAGATTTTAAGGTGTTTAGGGTTTTTTACAATCCTTGTCTCGGTTTATAATCACGAAGAAATAAATTTGGTTGTTTCAATAGAACAATAACATTTATGAGAATAAAAATCTATATCGTTTTCAAAGAGAATATGTTTAAAGAAATGCCGTGGAAAATATATTTTAGGTTGTATTCCTGAAAACAAAAAATCAGATTCTAAGTAATTATTTAGAGCAATAAACGTATACGTATCGTTAGTCTACAGAACAGTGTTTATTGCATATCAATAGAAAGTCTGTGTCCACCTGTTAATTGTATTTAGCATTATCATTTTTATTAACATCAGGTGAATTTTTTGCACTAACTATACATTTATATATTTTATACACGTATGGGTGGATTTTATTTTACTTATATATGTAAAACAAATGTTTTTAGATTGTGGTGACTTTTAGAAAGGAAAAAAAGAGGTAGTAGTATGTGATAAAGAACATAACAAGAAGTAATATAATACATAATGAATCGAACACAATCAAAGCTATATCAGTCAGTTTTCTATTATTATTTGTTTTGAAATGAGACCAACTACTAGGATTTCCGAAAAGGTGACAAAATTTAAAACAATCAATTAAAGTACAATTGATTAAAGTCATCAGTTAGAAAATCGTCAGAGCCAAGGCCACATGAATAAGATGTTGTGATGGTGACAGTGATAGTAACTTCGCGGACATTTATTATTTTATATTTGTCTCTACAGTGATTCAGATTGATAATATGCAATCATCCATGTTAATTGATTAAAATTTCCATCAGAACTCCTAGCACTCTTCTATTTGGTTTCTATGGTCATTAGTTGGATGATATTCAATCAAGTATGGCAATCGATAAGAATTAATTTTGTTTAGAGGATGGAAAACTCTTGTTCCATCTTGCTTTAGGCCAATACAATATTTACCTTACTGATATACAATGTATAAATAATTGATTATATCACATAAGTAAATATTACTTATTTAATTTACAAACACATAAAAAGTCATCAATTTTATGCGCCGCTCAAATCTAAAAATAAAATGATAAAAAATGGTACCGCACACTTCAATAAATTGATTTTTACAGGAGATGTTTAAATTTTGTTTTGTTTAAATTTGGTGTACAAATATACTAAATTGTCTTGGGAAATGGACCGGTAAAAATAGCAATAGACATTCCGATCAGTTACAAGAGATTTCTAAGTGAGTTTCAGGACTGATATATATCTGCGGAAAGTTCCCGATTACTGACCCTCTCTCTGTGTATCATTCGGACTAGAGGTTTGTAGTTAGACCCCCATAACTGACCCTCTCTCTGTGTATCACTCTGACTAGAGGTTTGTAGGTAGATCCCCATAACTGACCCTCTCTCTGTGTATCACTTGGACTAGAGGTTTGTAGGTAGATCCCCATAACTGACCCTCTCTCTGTGTATCACTCTGACTAGAGGTTTGTAGTTAGACCCCCATAACTGAACCTCTCTCTGTGTATCACTCTGACTAGGGGTTTGTAGTTAGACCCCCATAACTGACCCTCTCTCTGTGTATCACTCTGACTAGAGGTTTGTAGTTAGACCCCATAACTGACCCTCTCTCTGTGTATCACTCTGACTAGAGGTTTGTAGGTAGACCCCCATAACTGACCATCTCTCTGTGTATCACTTGGACTAGAGGTTTGTAGGTAGATCCCCATAACTGACCCTCTCTCTGTGTATCACTCTGACTAGAGGTTTGTAGTTAGACCCCCATAACTGAACCTCTCTCTGTGTATCACTCTGACTAGAGGTTTGTAGTTAGACCCCCATAACTGACCCTCTCTCTGTGTATCACTCTGACTAGAGGTTTGTCTGACTAGAGGTTTGTAGTTAGACCCCCATAACTGACCCTCTCTCTGTGTTTCACTCTGACTAGAGGTTTGTAGGTAGATCCCCATAACTGAACCTCTCTCTGTGTATTAATTGGACTAGAAGTTTGTAGTTAGATCCCCATAACTGACCCTCTCTCTGTGTATCACTCGGACTAAAGGTTTGTAGGTAGATCCCCATCACTGATCCTCTCTTTGTGTTTCACTCTGACTAGAGGTTTGAAGGTAGATCCCGATAACTGGTCCTCTCTCTGTGTATCACTCGGACTATAGGTTTGTAGTTAGACCCCCATAACTGACCCTCTCTCTGTGTTTCACTCTGACTAGAGGTTTGTAGGTAGATCCCCATAACTGACCCTTTCTCTGTGTATCACTTGGACAAGAGGTTTGTAGGTAGATCCCCATAACTGACCCTCTTTCTGTGTATCAATGGGACTAGAGGTTTGTAGTTAGATCCCCATAACTGACCCTCTCTCTGTTTATCACTTGAACTAGAGGTTGGTAGTTAGATCCCCATAACTGACCCTTGCTCTGTGTATCACTTGGACAAGAGGTTTGTAGGTAGATCCCCATAACTGACCCTCTTTCTGTGTATCAATGGGACTAGAGGTTTGTAGTTAGATCCCCATAACTGACCCTCTCTCTGTTTATCACTTGAACTAGAGGTTGGTAGGTAGATCCCCATAACTGACCCTCTATCTGTGTATCAATGGGACTAGAGGTTTGTAGTTAGATCCCCATAACTGACCTTCTCTCTGTGTATCACTTGGACAAGAGGTTTGTAGCTAGATCCTGATAACTGACCCTCTCTCTATGTTTCACTCGGAGTAGAGGTTTGTTTGTTTTTGATTACAACCCCTACCCGTTTATCACTCTAACTAATTAAAACAATGGTTTTAATTCGTTTTCTTGTTTTTAAAAGCATCTTTACAATACATTTTCTAAACTCTATAATCAGAATTCCATATCTATTTTTGTATTGAAATCTTGTTTGACTCTGACTCTGTTATTTCCTAAATTTTGTTGTGTTGTTTGTTGTTCTATTTCGGGTTTCACTTGCGTTGGCATTTCTAAACAACACTTTCTTCGGCTACAAAAAGTTTTTCCTCTTCTTTAAAAACACTTTATTAAATTTGTATTGGAGATATAAAATGATATTTTTAACATTTAACACCTTTATCGGATAAAGATATCTTCTACTATTTCATGTCCTGATAATATTATAAATTATATAAAAGTTTCTTACATTTTATGGCACAGATGGGACATTCAATAAAAGTCCAAGATAATAATTTGTTCATAATTAATGTGTCCATCAAGTAGGGCGTTAAAAGACAACGTCATCAAAGTTAAAAGGCCTGACATTACGGAATAAAAATCTTTCACAGTAAAAATTTTCAAGTAATTTTAACTAAAAAGTATCTATCCGTTTCACTTGCACTTATTTTGTGACATACGGAAACATTTGTTAAGAGAACGGCTTTGTTAATATTTGAGTATAAAACTTATTTATTTATTTATTTATTATTTATTTATTTATTTATTTATTTATTTATTTATTTATTCTTTGACAAAAAACCAAGATTCACTTTTGACTACTAGCCATATTAATCAAGTATATTTTTAAAACGATATCTACTAGATATGCTTAAGTGCAGAACAGGCCTAGGTGACTCAAGAGGATATATGTCTCCAAAAATAGTATTTTATAGCCAATGTAGCTGAAATAAACACGCCCAAAGCTATATTAGCCAAATTGAATGTGTCTAGGCCATTATAGGCGATGAAGTTGACAGAAAACAATACCTTAGTCACTATAACCAATGTAGCTGAAATAAATAATTCTTAAATCTTTATTGCAAATGTAGCTGGGAAAAAACACGTGCTAAGAAAAATCCAATGTAGCTGAAATAAACACGCACTAAGTCATAATAGACGCACTAAGTCATAATAGCCTATATAGCTGAAATAAACAAGTGCTAAGTCATAACAGCCAATGTAGCCGAACTAAACACATGCTAAGTCATAACAGCTTATGTAGCTGTTATCAACACGCACTGAGTCAAAAAAAAGTCTACGTAACAAAGATCAAGACATGCATGTTAATAGAAAGCAAGATAACATATATATCTTGACAAAGGATTTCTTAACTCGCGATTTCAGACTGGCATTTCTTCGTTTCATTACTGCATATTGTCGCTGTGATCCATGACAACCCAAGGACTTGCTGACCGAGTTGTCTACAGTCCTTTACACAGCTTAGGTCGAATCTCATTTTGATAAACTTTAGTGAGAATGTTTGTCGGTTTGCTTGTCAAAAGTCGACAGTTTCTTTTTTGTATTTTTGTTTTATTACGGAAAAACGGTGCTAGTTAATAATTGTAAGATACTTCCGGGATAAAAAACGTTAGGTAACAGTATTAGAACAACGATATACTTTGACGATCTTCATAATATCCAACCTTTGTAAATAACGAAATTAAAAATATCTTCATTTTTGATTTAAGATATTTGTAACAAATGTCAAATTATGATATGAGTCTGCAAACAAATCCGCAGGTTAATATTGATCAAAAGCTGAAATTACTTCCTTGTTTTAACTAATAGTCAACAATAAAATCTAAAGTCAGATATTTTATATTTGTCAACATGACAAAAATCAAACATTTAAGGCTTCTGTTGCCGTTATAATGCATCCGGGGCTTTACTTCTTATTCACACATATAAGCCACAGTAATGAAATTAGTTTTCAAAAAGATTACAAAAACACTGAATGAAAAATATGTTTGTTAAATGTCTTTGTGAAAAAAACTTTCAATTAATTGTATTGCATCATTGCAATATTACTTTCTGTCGCCACCAAGATTCTTTAGTCATCCACGTGTCAACCTGACCAAAATTTATTTCTAGTGTTCTAAAATGCCTCTTGAAGTCCGAAGTAGGGTCTGTTTCTGAGTCATACATGTTTCATGCAAAATGTAGAGTAAACAATCTGTGATCAATGAAGAGTTTGTAACTACTACTAAATCCTACAAGTAGGATTTACCCGTGACGTAATCGGTATCCGTAACGTTCGGGGGTATATATAACTTCACGTTTTTATACAAATTATTTTTCAGTTTTTGTCGTGATATACTTCAATAGCTTTGCAAATATTGAAAAGCAAATATATATGCGAAATACTGACACAGACCTAGCATTGTGATCAATACTGATCCTAGAATTTTAGTTTTTCGCAAGATATTACTAAATACATGTATATACAATGCTTATTGGTCGCCAGTAAGTGAACTGTGTTCAGAAAACTCCTTTCATTTATTGCTCATCGAGTGACGTCATGTGCGTGAATGATTAGAAACTCCATGTATTTAATGAACAGCTGTACAAAACGGCGTATGAAAACATTTTTATGACGTCAAAATGTGAAATGAATTTGACTCAAAAAAGTGCTAATAAGGTGTTAATGCGATTCTATTTACACATGTAAAATGTAGGAAATGTTATGAATTATACATTTATTTAGTAAGGTATGTATTAAATGAATTTATTGTGCATTTTTCCTGTTTTTTGGATGATTTCGAAATTTGAATGTCTGTAAGTTTGGCAGTTAGAAAACATTAGATTAAAATTACAATAAACATATTTCAAAACATTTAAAGCTTAATTATATTATCGAAATTTTCAATTTTAATTTAGATTAACTATAGGAATTGACTTTCCATTTTTAAGGGAAAAACTAGATTTTCTAATTCTGAAATTGGGTTCAATGCTTGATAATCCCGAAAATTTAAAGTTAATTTTTAAATAAAAGATGTCAGATACTGTAAAAATTAGGATTTCTTTTCATCCGAAATCATTGCTTTATTGCTTTCTTTCAAGTACAATCACTCAAACAATTAATGGCCAATTGTGTATTTTCAATATTCTGAAAATTACGAGATGATTCAATACGTATGTTTGGTCAAATCTTAAACCGGACATAAGACAGCTGTTCAAACAGTGTTTCATGTCGATACTTAGGCACTATAGTTTAAATGGTCTATAATAATTGAGTTGAAGTGTAATCGTGTTTTTCAGTAACCAAAGTTTAGAAAATAAAAGAGTAAAATGTTGAATGAAAGCTGTGGCAAAGAAAATCACCGAAATGCATTACAATGACTGATTTGAAAAAAAGACTGGTTGAGAGTTGTTTGTAAATGTCCTTATCATCCCAAAAAGGAAATAAATAAAACGAAAATTGTATTTCAGTTTTATTTAAGATTTCCATCTTCCCATATATTTACATTTTATTTACATATAAATTGTACAAGTAATAATGATAATTGAAGAAGAAGATCATGATGATGATAAAGGTGTTGATGAGAATGAAATAAATCTTGCAACTATAGAAATAAGCATTATACAAATGTGTTACCAAATGTAGTAAATGTTAGGCATGTTAATGAATCACTAGTTGTTAAATAAATTGATACTTAAGGTTTCCCAATAGTACAGTTACTTTATCACTGGATATATACTAAATTGTCAGTCGAAGTTTTAAATTAGGGGTTCCGATAAGTGCTCTCTCTCTCTCTTGGTTATTTCATCATTAAAAGACAACTGTATCTGAATCACGACTCTGAACTAAATATTCATATTTACGTTAGTGTTTTGTTGGAAATCCGAAATTTGTAATAATAATATTGTCATGTGCTGATTTTGAATTTGTATTAAAAAATGCATTCAAAATCAGCACATGATAACTAGTTGTCAGTATTTTAATTATTATTAATGTGTTTTGTGTTTAGCAGAGTATATAACGTATGTTTAAGACCAATCTCAATTCAAATAAAACATAAAAATTTATACTTACCAAATAAAATGATGAAAACAATTTCCAATGCCAATCCAACATATTTGTTATGTGACCATGAGTTCTTACAGCAGAGATAATGTCATTGGTAGGTTAAATTGGTAGGAAGTTAAATTTTCTTACTGTTCTTAGCGTTTCAAGTAATCTAAATTTTCAATCGCTAATAATCGTAAACATTAATTCATATCGTATAACAATTTTCATTTGTCCAATCAAAATCAATCTTTTTCATGCGTATTAAAGTCTCTATTAAATACAGAAATTTTAATTATTACATATCTAAATATTACCTCATTATATTTGTGATTAAGATTTCCTTTACCAGTCATATCAAAACTCACATTTTGTCAAATAATACAAAGAATGAAGTGTTACGTATTGCAACATTAACAACTGACAAGAAGATTGTTTTAGTATTTTCCTCAATGTTCCTAAAAGCGTGTGATTATTTTTATTGCATATGCAATGTCTATGATTACTCGTGGCAAATTAAACAAAATCAATCACACATTATACAATTCTAGAACTATTGAAACCTCAAACAAATTCAAATCTAGGAAAAATCTCTAACTTCTTGCTCAAAAGAGTCTTTTTTTTTCTTTTTCAAAATTTCGGTATTTTCCTGAATTTTCTCCGACAATCAATTAAACGTGCATTTTTTTTCACTCCATATTTATTGTTAGTAGATATATTTGTCCGCCAACCAATAACAATAAATATAATATTACATGTAAAACATCATATAAAGAAATAATTCATTCTTTTATTTTTTTCATCTTAAAAGTCTACAAAAATTTAACTTACGTGAAAATTTTCCTGTTTGTAATTATTCGTGTAGCATATCACTTACATATATGATTTCTCAAATTCAAATGTTTCAAATAGCAGTTAATATCAGTTTATATGTAATATCATTGAGTTATAGTGCATGTCGTTCAGTAAAGCGATGTTCTGTTATACTCACCGATAACAATCAACAAATAATCGAATACCTGGTACATTAGAACTGGGATTATATATATATTGTCTGTGATTATTGACAGATACATTAGGGTTTATTCCATACACTGGAACCTGGCTCACCTACGTATTGTCTCTGGATTTTTGGCAGAAACTTACGGATCTTCTTTTGATATATGATGTCTCTAGTTATTGGCAAAATAATCAGAATTATCACACACACACACACACACACACACACACACACACACACACACACACACACATATATATATATATATATATATATATATATATATATATATATATATATAAAGCGAAATTAAACACTTAGCAAAAAGGGGTCAATGTTTGGCTGCCGATTGTCTGAGTTTTCAATAGCTTGTGACCGAAAAGCTACTCGTATTTCGAATTTCGGTCCCTAAGCAGCTTGAGCTGTGAACCGTTTGAGAGCTAATTCGGTCCATTGGCAGCCAAGCTCGGACGGTAGCTAACGAATCGTGAAGCTTATGATTGGTCGAGCAGTTGATTCCTCGTTAACTAGTTGCCGAGTGGTTGAGCAGTTGACCCCTCTTAAGATATATCTTGTGGCCGAGGGGCCGAGTATTGTACAGAAATAAAAAGAAATCGATGGTACCGTTATGTCAATAGCTTAAATTCAAATTATAAATAAATAAATAAGTAGATAAATAAATAAATAAATAAATGAAATTCATCAGACAATTTAAAGAATAAATAGTTTTGGTTTATATTTCTGAAGACATACATAAAATAATTGTTTTTAAGACAAAATTCAAAAGTCGACCTTTCGTTTACGTGTTAATTTTTTTCAATAAATTATTTTTTTGATCAATCCAAACATATATCCGACTTGGTGAACATCAGGTATCATAATCCGACTATGTTAGTCTTTGCCTTCAATACACAAACTTTCAGCAGCTACTTTCATTTTTGTCATTTTTTAAAATTTTATCGTGACAGACATTCTAAAATGCATTATGGCAATTTGTATTAAAACTAATTCGGATGTTTTAGTAAAATCAAATTCTAAAAGGTTACCGTTTGGTCTGTTACTTGCAAAAATCTTATAAGGGTCAGTTTATTAAAATGTTGTATTTGTTCACCGACACTAAAATATCCTTTCCTACTTAATTTATTATCAAACTAATCTCTCTTTAACTACTAAATTTGATAATCTCGCGAGCTTTCTGAAATCACGATGCCGATATGCATGTGATTTTCATTGCAGTCATGACTAAACTGATACTAGCCTACGAGCGGTTGGTGGCCGAGTCGCCGAAAAGACTAGCAAGGGTTCTGCAGCCGAAAAGCTAACAAGGGATCGAGCTGATAAAAAAAACTTACAAAGGAGTCCAATGCCCGAAAAGCTGCCGAGAGACAGAACGCATTTGTCGAAAAGTCTTCGAAATATAGCTAACAAGAGGTCCAGATGAGCGGCCAGTGCGGCACTAATTTGTTAGTGAAATTCTAAAGCTGCAATAAGTTTTCCTATGCATAATATAAAACGGCGCATTTTTCTTAATTATCTTATGAAAAATGTAATACTTGGTTCCATGATAGAACCGTTACTTACGTTGATTAGCGCGGTGAAACCTACTTCTATTTAATCTACCAAGGATCTTATTTTAGAACATCGATCACATGTCTGTATATAAAACGAGACAACGTCGACAAACACAGCAAAGAAGAATGCTACTTCACAAAATAGTTGGTTTTCCATCAAAACCGGTATTAGAACTTTGATATATTTTGTAAAATAAAATAAAAACATGTTTTTTCTTCTCAACAAAAACCTTATGTTCTGCCTTCAACACCGTGCCCGGGGTGAATTATCATATCGATATGACCTACAATGTGTTCAAGAGCAATGCGGCCACTTTGTCGTGCGTATCCAATTCAAACCGTTGTTTTATCTGCAGCCATTTTCTATCTGGACCTTGTCGATTCGAAAACTTTAGATTTAGTTTGTCCCGGTTGGATTTTGTTCTATTCCTTACAATCAGTTGTCATTCTCGAACGAATACCTTATATTTCTGTCGACGCCATTGTTAACTTACATTTAGTAATTCAGCACATGATTTAAGCTGATAATTAACATGTTATCGAGTTGTCCCAACCTAATAATAGTGAACTAAGGAAAATGAATTGCACAGACCGTATTAACAAACGATTAAGACTAATAAAATAATTTTTTTCAATAATGGGTAAACTTTATGCAGCTTTAAACTTTCGATAAGTCTGTACTTCTTCGTCGTGTTCTTGGTTGATCAGTCATGGTCTATTACGTACCTTATCGACTGCGAATTTATATATTCATTTGAAAAAAAAAATATGTTCGTTACAATTCATCCAGTTAAAATAAAATTATATAATTAGATTAAAATCTAAGAAAAAAACAAATAAGTTTCTATTGCATAAACATTTATTTCGGACTGCCTAATGCAACCAATTACAATGAAAATAGACAACACTTTTCAAAAAGTCTACTGACTCTTGTTTGTACTTATATACTTTTTATTTCAATAAGATATGACTATTTCTCTATTTTTTCTCTATTTCTTCAATGGAGAAAAAAATTATGTGCATACGAAAAACTTTTATTTGAATTATCGTTTACTTAAGTTTATTTTTAAAAAAGTTAATAGAATGCCAGAATTAGCCTGTCATTACGCCCATGCTTGATACTTCGCTTTATGACCGCTTAAACATGTGATTTAATGTAAGCTTAAAACGTTAAATTGGAATATAATTTGACATTAATTTTGTTTTCAAAATAGAGATATTGGTAATCAATATGGTACAAAGATTCATTATCCAACGTCAATGAAAAACAAAAACGAAATAGTTACGGTACTTAAAATCTAAGATTGGTAAAGCTCTCTTATCTATATATCAAAACAACTTATTTAATAAATTTTCTTTTTTGTAATAAACAAAAATAAATTACAGGTCTCAATGTTTGATTCAGGTTGATCGATAAATTTGATTATTCAGCAAAAAAGGTATTAAAGTCAATAAATGCGTGAACCATATCTTTCATGAATCCAAAAAAAAAAAAAAAAAACAAACATAAAAAATTAAGCATTATAGAAATTAATTTTTAGTATGAACAAACGTATGTATAACAACAATTTCAATTTCATCGTGATTTCAGTATTCAGCCTTTTGGAAAGAAATAAAGAGATACTGTTTTAAACATTTTGTTGTTTTCTTTTTCTGTCGATCAATAAATTTAGGTGGATTTTTTTTCCTATCTTTGAGTTGAGTAATGGTGCTTAACGTCCAAGTCAAGAATATGTATTTCCCTTATATATAGACGTCACCAGCTATAGGCGAAAGTACATAAATTTTGCCTGTGCGTTGCGCTGATGGCATTATACAACATGGTTCTTTGCCTACCGTGACCCGCGACCTCGTTTATTCTAAATTTCCATCCGAAAGAACCGAGACTTTCATTTCGTATTGCCGAGTGCTTGGCGAAAGAACAGTCACTTTCACTTTTAAGTCTTGGGTTAGACCCGGTCGGAGTTCGAACCCACCAGCTCCCACTTACATTCTGAAAACAGGGTGTTAGCATAACTAAAAACCTTGAAAATACTTATTTTGACGCTTTAACATGTTTTTGCCGAGTTCTAGAATTTTTTTCAAAAAATAGTAAATACATGTATATGTAATTATGAGAATAAAAACTGACGCCGGCATTTAGCAGTAAAACCTTAGAGTTTTTTTTTTCGAATCGAGCTAAATTGACTACTTCAAACTCTAGCTTAGGATACCCAAAATTTGGTAATGTTTTTCATTATTTTTCTGTTGTTCCTTTAACCTTAGACATTTTCTTTTAGAATGATTTAAAATAAGTAATACCGATTGTATTATCAATTCTTGTATTCGATTAAAAAAAGAAAACAATTACTTGATACATTTTAAAAACGCTAGGACAATGTCTTTTTGTGTTCCATATTATAAATTTAATAATAATAACATTTTTTTTTTTGTTTTTTTTTTTTGTTTTTTTTTTTTTTTTTTTGTTTTTTTTTTTGTAATCTTTTTTGTCAATTTAGAAGAAATAATATTGACATTTGGTGGCATTTTATTATTATTATTATTATTATTATTATTAATTTTTTTTTGCTGTATCTTCACCAGTGATTTTTCGGAAAGTGACACGTAAAGAAGCCGGTATAACTGTACCGATATATAACAATGAATAAACAACGTAATTAAATATGTAATTAAAGTTCTAAATACGATAATTCAGACGTCAGCTTAGGGTTGGTTGATAACCCTATCTTACATATTTGTAATTTAACAGGTAGATAATATCCATGTACAGAGATATTAAAAACAACAAGCAAATTCGTAGAATTTATGTCCCCCGCTTTCAAATGAAAAAAGACTTCTGTAACTTTAATGATATATGAGGGTAATATGGACAGTCCTAGCATAAAATGCAAAGAGGGAAATATATCGTTTGTTTGTCTCCCTTTCGGAGAAAGCGGGGGAAAATTTTTTGAACGGTTAACCTTCAACCAGTGACCTTAACCTTTGGCCTAGTGACCCAAAAATCAATCCCAAGCGAGCTCTTGTCAAAAGCTACCTCTGTGCCAAGTTTCATTAAAACATCTTAAACGGTTAACCTTTAAATGACCATAAACCGATTTTCTATTTATAGTCACAGTGACCTTGACCTTTGGCTTTGTGACCCAAAAATCAATACCAAGCGAGCTCTTGTCATCAGCTACCTCTGTGCCAAGTTTCATTAAAAAATCTTGAACGGTTAACTTTTCAATGACCGGAAACCGGTTTTCTATTTAAAGTCACAGTGACCTTGACCTTTGGCCTAGTGACCAGAAAATAAAACCCATGCGAGCTTTTTTCATAAGCTACCTCTGTGCCAAGTTTCATTTAAATATTTAATTGTAACTGGTTATCGCACGGAAACCAAACGAGACGGACGGAACAACATTAGGTAAATAATTATTTGCCAGCTAAATATACTCTTATTTTCTGTTTCTACAAAATTTGTCGAAAGATCAATAATCAAAAATGCTCTCAATTCTTTAGCACTCTGATGAAATGTATTTCTAAAAATTAAGACAAAATAAATAAATAAATAAATAAATGAACTCTTGAACTCCCAAGTTGCTAAACTGATTTCGTACGTAATTTTTTACCAGTCAATTTAGATGATGTTTATCACACTTTTTTTTTACGATATTGATTATGTCTACAACGAATTGTATCGGTCATTTGATGCAATAGAACCCGGTTTTGGTTTTTGTTATTTACACAACCAGAATTCGAAACATCAGCGATATTTAATACGATGTGAACTAGGTTCTAATGTGTCTAATAAATCTCTCGCTAATTAACTTAGAATTTGTATATGTGATGACGACAATGTGCTTAGAGTCGGTTTATGTGATGACGAGAATATGCCTAGAATTGGTATATGTGATGACGACAATATGCTTAGAATCGGTAAATGTGATGACGACAATGTACTTAGAGTCGGTATAGGTGATGACGACAATGTGCTTAGAGTCGGTATATATGATGAACACAATGTGCTAAGAGGCGGTTTATGTGAAGACGACAATGTGCTGAGAGTCGGCATATGTGATGACGACAATATGCTCAGAGTCGGTATATGTGATGACGACAATGTGCTTACAGACGGTATATGTGATGAACACAATGTGCTAAGAGGCGGTTTATGTGAAGACGACAATGTGCTGAAAGTCGGCATATGTGATGACGAAAATATGCTCAGAGTCGGTATAAGTGAAGACGACAATGTGCTTAGAGTTGGTATATGTGATGACGACAATGTGCTTAGAGTCGGTTTATGTGATGACGACAATGTGCTTAGAGTCGGTATAGATGATGACGACAATGTGCTTAGAGTCGGTATATGTGAAGACGACAATGTGCTTAGAGTCGGTATATGTGAAGACGACAATATGCTTAGAGAGTCGGTATGTGTGATGACGACAATGTGCTTAGAGTCGGTGAATGTGATGACGACAATGTGCTGAGAGTCGGCATATATGAAGACGAAAATATGCTTAGAGGCGGTATATGTGATGACGACAATGTGCTTAGAGTCGGTATATGTAAAGACGACAAAATGCTTAGAGTCGGTATATGTGATGACGAGATTGTGCTTAGAGTCGGTATATGTGAAGACGACAATATTCTTAGAGTCGGTATATGTGAAGACGACAATATGCTTAGAGTCGGTATATGTGAAGACGACAATATTTTAGAGAGTCGGTATATGTGAAGACGACAATATGCTTAGAGTCGGTATATGCGATGACGACAATGTGCTTAGAGTCGGAATATGTATATGTGAAGATGACAATGTGCTTAGAATCGGTATACGTGATGCCGACAATGTGCTTAGAGACTGTAAATTTGATGACGAAAATGTGCTTAGAGACGGTATATGTGATGACGACAATGTGCATAGAGTCGGTTTATGTGAAGACGACAATGTGCTAAAAGTCGGTTTATGTGAAGATGACAATGTGCTGAGAGTTGGCATATGTGAAGACGACAATATGCTTAGAGTCGGTATATGTGATGACGACAATATGCTTAGAGAGTCGGTATATGTTATGACGACAATGTGCTTACAGACGGTATATGTGATGAAGACAATGTGCTAAGAGGCGGTTTATGTGAGGACGACAATGTGCTGAAAGTCGGCATATGTGATGACGAAAATATGCTCAGAGTCGGTATTAGTGAAGACGACAATGTGCTTAGAGTTGGTATATGTGATGACGACAATGTGCTTAGAGTCGGTTTATGTGATGACGACAATGTGCTTAGAGTCGGTATAGATGATGACGACAATGTGCTTAGAGTAGGTATATGTGAAGACGACAATGTGCTTAGAGTCGGTATATGTGAAGACGACAATATGCTTAGAGAGTCGGTATGTGTGATGACGACAATGTGCTTAGAGTCGGTGAATGTGATGACGACAATGTGCTGAGAGTCGGCATATATGAAGACGAAAATATGCTTAGAGGCGGTATATGTGATGACGACAATGTGCTTAGAGTCGGTATATGTAAAGACGACAAAATGCTTAGAGTCGGTATATGTGATGACGAGATTGTGCTTAGAGTCGGTATATGTGAAGACGACAATATTCTTAGAGTCGGTATATGTGAAGACGACAATATGCTTAGAGTCGGTATATGTGAAGACGACAATATTTTAGAGAGTCGGTATATGTGAAGACGACAATATGCTTAGAGTCGGTATATGTGATGACGACAATGTGCTTAGAGTCGGAATATGTATATGTGAAGATGACAATGTGCTTAGAATCGGTATACGTGATGCCGACAATGTGCTTAGAGACTGTAAATTTGATGACGAAAATGTGCTTAGAGACGGTATATGTGATGACGACAATGTGCTAAGAGTCGGTTTATGTGAAGACGACAATGTGCTAAAAGTCGGTTTATGTGAAGATGACAATGTGCTGAGAGTTGGCATATGTGAAGACGACAATATGCTTAGAGTCGGTATATGTGATGACGACAATATGCTTAGAGAGTCGGTATATGTTATGACGACAATGTGCTTAGAGTCGGTTTATCTGAAGATGACAATGTACTGAGAGTCGACATATGTGAAGACCGCAATATGCTTAGAGTCGGTATATGTGATGACGAAAATGTGCGTAGAGTCGGTATATGTGAAGACGACAATATGCTTAGAGTCGGTATATGTGATGACGAGATTGTGCTTAGAGTTGGTATATGTGAAGACGACAATCTGCTTAGAGTCGGTATATGTGATGACGAGAATGTGCTTATAGTCGGAATATGTATATGTAAAGATGACAATGTGCTTAGAGTCGGTATACGTGATGCCGACAATGTGCTTAGAGACTGTAAATTTGATGACAAAAATGTGCTTAGAGACGGTATATGTGATGACGACAATGTGCTTAGAGTAAGTATATTTGAAGACGACAATATGCTTAGAGTCCATATATGAAGACAATAATAAGCTTAGAGAGTCGGTATTTGTGCTTAGAGACGGTATATGTGAAGTCGACAATATGCTTAGAGTCGGTATATGTGCTTAGAGACGGTATATGTGAAGACGAGAATGTGTTTAGAGACGGTATATGTGAAGTCGACAATATGCTTAGAGTCGGTATATGTGCTTAGAGACAGTATATGTGAAGACGTAATATGCTTAGAGACGGTATATGTGAAGTCGACAATATGTTCTTATTAGTGGTTTTCTTCTAGTTAATCACTACAATAGCAAAAACTAGATATGCGTACCTTATTTATTTAAAAAAAAAAAAAAAAAAAAAAAAGATTTCGAGTTATAAGAGATTGGCCTTGAATTTCTTAGTAAACACCATTACGTCATTACTACTTATCTTACAAAAAGTGATAAATAATTGCTCATTTATGATATTATGGGATATCGTGAGGTGCAATGGTAAGACCAACTGTTTTTATCTAATAAAAATTGTCTAAAAATTGTCTTTTTATAAATGATTTTTTCAAAATTTTGCATTTGACTACAATTCAACTGTCAAACAAACTCGATTGCAAGTGACCTACTAATAATAATAATTTTAATAATTAAAATCAATCAAGCTTATCTATAAACTATCGATAAATTAGATTTTAGTAAAGTTCCATCCATTAAAGATGATCAAGTATTAATTGGATCTGATTGAGATAAACAGAAAATATCGATCAGTTGGTCATTTATAATAGCATTAGGCAAGATTGAAAATTTTCATGACAACAAAATCTAAAAAAAAAACCATAGTTTATTGTAAACTGACAACTATTTTTCCATGTATTAAAAATCCTTTTATGACATAACTTGATTTAAAAACTCTTAAAATTGTATAACATCAGTACGAGAGAAACAATTAATGCAATGAAAAGGATATTATGGATTAAATTTTATTATATCACCAACTTTACAAAACTCCGGATGATGTAAAAATATTGAACAATTTACTAAAACAATTTATATTATTGTTAAAATTACCTATACATACATCATTCTTTACAAATATAACAAAACTTGATGAAATGTCGTAATATTTTATTATGAAACAACATCGATAAAGTAAGGTATACAATTTGTGAGTATTTGAAACGAACATGTAGAAGATATTTTTATAGATCAGAGAAGGGTATCTGGACTATATAACTATTCATTAAGGGAAAACGTGTTTTAATTTGTTTTAATTTGTTTACAAAATCAACTGCAACACCATAGAATCATTCTTTTAATGGAGTATGGCTGTAGGCTTCGAAGAAAAAAGGTCAACTTGCTAATAATTAAAGTTAATTAGTTGACCAATCAAAATACATCATTGATTGAAATTGTTGTGCCAAAATATGATAGGATGGGTAACCGTGGCTTCAAAATTATTTTTGAATTTTAGAAGAACTATAGTTAACTAAAAGGCTCCCCCAAATGGCAATGGAAATGTATTTCCATTTAAGGCTGTGATTTCTCAAGTAAACACGATAATCACCTTTGCTGATGTGGAATGACATATATATGGTATTTGGAGTTGCTACCTACTTGTGTTGGTCACGAGGAGGGTTAGAAAATATTAGGTAAAAACCTTTAGTCATTGTGCTTCCCACAATTACAATTCTTATATTTTCATTGTTTTGCCTAAAACACTTACCAAAGACATTGTGCGTACAAGTTTAAACGATAGACAGAGTGACACCGACATAACATCCTTCCTTTGTGAAGCTAAAGAGTAAGTCTTTATTCCTTACAGTGACCCTGATTAATGTAATATCCAGCAAATGTAAAATATAACGAATAATGTCAAATAGAAACTTAATATAATTATAAACAAAAATAATAAAAATGCCCGTAGTAAGACGAGTACTGCGAAGATATGAAATCTATATATATATAACGTCTTTACTTCTTATTTTAAAATGTATACAACATCTCAAAACAAAATCAAAACAAAAAATATTTTCTGAAAAAGATGCCTTTTTCGTTCATGTTTATGGAACATTGCGTACATTTTGCTCAACAAACGCTTTGAGGTAATAAAGTCATTTATAAAATAGAGAAATGTTCAGTCAAAGTGTTAATCTCAAACTGATTGCAACACAATATGATACATTCTACATTATACATAGCTAAAAATCTGATGTGGAAAAATTTTTTTTTGTAATTTAATTCCTATTAAATTCCTTATAAGAATTTTTCATAAGAATAGATATAACTTTTTCTTAATAAAGATAGAAGTTGAATCGTATGTTAACGTTTTGTTTTAGGACCGACTCTGGAAAAGTGAAGTTTTTATCTTGTTAAGATTTCCAAATGAATATATTGTCTAAAATAGTTCTAAACATTTACCATGGTTTATTTCTTTTTAATGATAAATAAAAACTGAAAGGACATGATTGGTGTCAAGATAAAGTGTACTGTTACTCATACATAAGTAGGTCAAATTTTTAATTCTATAACTACACAACACATCATAATCCTGAACATGGTTGTTTTCTTTTTCCATCAAATAACAAAGGGCTTTAAGCGATTTACAAACAAAATAAGTTTTAAAATTTTGTCGAATAATTCATTTTGATAACAGTTGTTTAAAGTGATACAAGAGTTGTCTCCCTTTTCAGCATTAGGACTATATTTAATTTATCAAAAGTTAACAATGTTACCTTTAATAAAGTTGCAATGCGTTTGAACTGTAGCTTATTCTACCCTTTTGCTTTGCCAAACTGTCATGACTCGTATTTCAACACCTGAATTGATATTGTCATATCATTTTAATCCATCAACACATTTTTAAAAACATGTGCTTGTTTCAAAAATGAACAGTGATGTTTTAAACCACATCGCTTTCACTCGAGCATTATGTTCAATGTTGGAACTGTTAAAACCATCACCCACTCTTTATTTGGTCCTGTCATATAACGTACGACGCAAAGTGCTAACTCAATTCAAGAGCTCGCATGTACCCAATAATAGTTAGGTAAAATAAAATATTAAAATATTAACAGTTAAACAACACGTTGTTAACATTAACCATTGCAAAAGTTAGCAAAACAACATTCAACATAAAATATATTTAACAAACTCGTGAAAGTTAAACCATCACCTTTTGTATTGTGTATGGTGTGGATAGGAGTCAAACCTCCCTTTTGAATCATTTCTTATATCAGACAACGTTCTTTCAGTTGTGATTGCTTCCTTATACTTCGATTCTGGATCTCTGTTTCCTTTCTTCTTAGTCAAACACTTGTGACAGCCAAACTGACACATTTCACAAAATAACTGTATAACTTCAAATACACTTAACATTGACAGTCCAATCCATAGACCTATAGCTCCGCCCACATCTGACGCAAATTGTTGTGGCTTTAAACAAAATTAGAAAGTTACAGTTAAAGAAGATGATTATAACATTAGTAAACAAGACAAAAGACAAAATATGAATATATAAGCAAAACAAGACACATCTACAAATTGATAAAGTCGTATTAATCAAAATCACGAAATCAGGAACAAAAAATACCTTTCACCATTTTCACTGATTTTAATCAAATGAGTTTAAAAAATATTTATTTTATTTGGAAACAAAATCAATATTCAACATGGTTAAAAAAAATACAAAAATTTAATTACTTCAAGATTTTTCTTCATAAATTACAATTCTTTAATTTTAGAAGTCGCCTTGTTCATTATAATTGTTTGTAATTTATTATACTACTAGTGTACAAAAACTAACTAAAACTGCCTAATTTGTTATTATGTATGGAATGATACCTCTCTCTCCGACTGTGTGTGTGTGTGTGTGTGTGTGTGTGTGTGTGTGTGTGTGGATTTGTCGAAAACTGTTCAGAGCCGTTTGCCGTTTTCAATAACAATTTTTCAATTACATTTTTAAAATAAGTTAATAACTTTTGACTGAGAGATGTTTAACGGTCTTGATAAGAATAAGGATTGGTTAGCTTTAAAAATCTGTGTAATGACAAAAAAAAAAAAAAAAAAAAAAAAAAAAAAAAAAAAAAACCATAACAAACAAACCTCAATGGCTGGAGTTTCCACTATATCTTCAAAATTTAAGTCATCATAATAAATCGTAAGTTTCATGAAATTACGTCTGAAATTATCAGAAAATAAATTTATTAAGAACTAATGTAATTTGTGAAAGTTAAGTACAATACAAACTATCCTATTACATTGTCTTTTAAACAAAATCATTTTTCTTTAAATAGGGTTAATGAGTATGTACCAAAACAGTTTTCTGTTAATTAACAGTAATTTTTTTAATAACAAAAGAATACAAACCTACCGAGGAATTTTAATAAATTGGTTGTTACGGTATAATATATAAAATTAACTACTTTCAAAAAGAATGTATGAGTTGCTTCCAAATGCAACTGATAGTACAATCAATTTTCCCATTGTACCAAATAGAATTCTGTAAATCAAACCTTATCAAAACGGAATAAGAGTGCGATGGTGGCAAACAACATTTTTGTATAATGCAATTGCAGATAGAAGTTGAAACACATAGCCGAAAGATAATGACACTTAACTAAGGAGTAAAGGGTTGCTGATTTGAGCCAAAGTCATATAGTTGGTGTGGTGTATACTTGAACAAGACTAATATTAAAGTAAGTACTAGTATTGCTCTGTTGATCCAACTGATCAATGGATAAAGCCTACAGCATTTCAACCGTTGGTAAGTTTGCAGTTGACTGATGTCCCATCTAAAGAGATAACTCCTGTCTACTTTATTTCACAGAGTCAATGAATACGCCCTTGTCTGGTCCTCGAGGCTCGGAAGAATTTAACTTCACATATTGCACAAATAAATATATTTTAAAGTGCGTAATACATACTGCAGATCTGAGGTTCCTAAAGCTGATACTTTTGTACATTTATCAGGTGATTGTTCACATATACCCTCCATTAATGTGTTCTGAAATCAACAAAGTAACTTGATTTAGAAATGTTTTCTCCAACATATGATAATAAGTGTATGGTCTTAAGGGTCAGTCATCATTGTTAAATCACTTTCAAGAACTTCATTGAAATGAAATGCAAGTAAACCATACTGGTTTTATAGGAAATAGTCATAAATCTATAACTAAAAAAATCTTCAATGGCCGCACTTGATTTTATAGGATTATCAGTCTATCACTTAATAACTTTCAATGCTCACACTTAATAATTTTCAATGATCTCGTAAATCAATATGTAGCTAGACGCCCTCAAGCCTTATCAGATAGATTTATGGTTAAACATTTTACCTTACTCCATTGAGGATATGCAAAGTGGGTAATGCAAAAATACTTCAAGAAAAAGCTTTAGTTGTATAAATGCGACACGAGAAGAATTTTAAAATACAATGTATATACATTTTAAAAGTTTATTGCTTTGGCAAATGGTAAAAGTATTTTGACAAGAATAGAATTCCTGGGTCCCCCGCCGGTCAAGCAGTATACTAGTATACTGTATATGAAATTGCAATATTTTCAAACATTCAGGTCTGTTCCAGAATTAAATGTGTGGGGAGGTTAGGAGGAACATTTTTTTACCCCCACCACCCATTTTTTTTCTATTTTTCCTGTCGCAAATATATCCAAAATACTACAATCTAAAATCAAACAAATACCTATTAACATATATAAGTTTATCTAAAATGTACGAGACAATATCACTGTACAGTTTTTGTTTAAAAATCATATTCAAGTTTCATACTCTGGTTTACATACTGTATAAAATCACATACCTTATTGCAGAGATATACATGTAAGAAAATGGTCAGAATAGGGGACAGGAAAAACACAAGATGATGCCTCGTCATCTGTTGTCAATATCTGGTCAAGATTGTTCCCATGAAAATGAGTTGCCTGATTGTAGGCATGAAAGCACTTTCAAGGTCAATTTTTGATATAATGAAGTAATTATGGTGGTCAAAGTCCCATAACTCCAACAAAAAGTATCCGACCAAGGCTGATTTAGGAACTTGACCAAGGTATTAGTGATATAATTATTTGGTATAAATTCCATGTAAATCCGTTCAAAATTTGTAGGCATGAGAGCCCTTACAAGGTCACAAAGTCCCAATAACTCCAACAAAAAGTATCGACCAATGCTGATTTTCGAACTTGACCAAGGTAATAGTGGTATAAACATTTGGTATAAATTTAATGAAAATCCGTCAAAATTTGTAAGGCATGAGAGCGCTTACAAAAAAGTGTGATAAATCTGTCAAAATCTGTAGGCATTAGAGGTCAAGGTCAATTTTTGGATAAAACAGAGTCATTATTGTGGTCAAAGTCCCATAACTCCAACAAAAAGTATCGACCAATGCTGATTTTCGAACTTGATCAAAGTATTAGTGGTATAAACATTTGGTATAAATTTAATGAAAATCCATCAAAATTTGTAGGCATGAGAGCGCTTACAAGGTCACAAAGTCCCATAACTCCAACAAAAAGTATCGACCAATGCTGATTTTCGAACTTGACCAAGGTAATAGTGGTATAAACATTTGGTATAAATTTAATGAAAATCCGTCAAAATTTGTAGGCATGAGAGCGCTTACAAAAAAGTGTGACGGACAGAAACACGGACGCACGGACACACGGACACACGGACGGACGGACGCCCGGCATTTCTATGTCCCCGCTCCGCGTTGCGGCGGGGGACAAAAATATTCAGTAATAAGTGAAACGTACAACATATGATTCCGTCGGCCATTGCCTGATGCTGGTAGTAGTCTGGTACTGTGATTCCCTACAATGTAAACAGAAAGACATAAAACAAACGTTTACTGTCGCTATAATCAAGTGTAAACGCAACATATAAAAAAGATAGAACGGTGTTTATAGTGTTGATATGAAAACTTTGCAAACCTTTTTTTTTTTTTTAAATATTTGCCTTTTTGTTTGTTTCTGAAAATGATTTTCACAAACTCTTCCCATAGTTATTATGGTTTATGCAGATTTTCCAGACTAAATATTCGATAATATTTATCAACTGGCATTACACAAACTAAACAATTATTTGTAAATTGGAAGGTATTATTTCAACATAGCGCAATCAAGTTTAATTATTCTAAATCAATCACCTATCATTGACATTCTTTCATTGCTCCATCACCTTGGCATATTCGGACATTCATAATCTGTCAAGATTCACTCCGTTAAAAATGTCATCAGAGTGCAGTAAAGATGGGTAAAGATGTTTAATGCCACAGCCAAAACAGTTTTACTTAAATCGAGGCGGTCATTTCTAGGATGCCGGAGGAAACAGGAGTACCCGGAGTAAAAACGCTGCCACCGGAAAGCCAACTGGCAAATGTTCTTGTTTGAACCTAGGCGGTAAACTTTAAGCGCGTGCTTTAGACCACTTAGCCACCGAGATCCCTATATATTCATCACATATCAAATATTTTTTAAAGAGTATTTTGTACTGTTCTGTTTTATTAGAACAATTTTTATGATTTTATTTTAAATCTCAAAAGAAGTATTGTAACATAACATGGACCGTTAAAATCATTATGAGCCGTGACTTTCATTTCGTAATGTCAAGTGCTTGGCGAAAGAACAGTCACTACCCACTTTAAAGTCTTGGGTCAGACCCGGGCGGTGTTTCAACCCACGAACTTCCACTTACGTATTTAAAAATATACATGTTTATGTTCACGTGTGAAATACAAGTCAAACTGATCAATGCCCAATTGCCGAAGTCACGCCTCACTACCGACGAAATTTCTCTTTACTAATCATGCGAATCATCGTTAAATCGATTAAACCTGAATCAAAGCAACTAAACATAGATTTAAAATTTGTTGTTCAAACAGGGTAAATAAGTTTTATAAAAAAAATCACTTATCTCACTTTTTTAAATTCTATATTACAAACTGCACCAAAAGAAAAGTTAAAAAGCTACACATATGCCAATTACATTTGATGTTATTTGATGTGCTTTTAATGATTCTGAAACTAGAACATTATAGACTATTATTATTATTTTTTGTGTGTGAAATTCTCATTTGGCTAAAGGGATAACTATAAAATATATAAGTCAGTATACGTGAAAAAAGACAAGTATTTTTTAAAAGAGGAAAAAATACATAATTCACATGGAGATAAATCTTTAAATTCTAGTCTATAATTATAGGTTTATCGCCCATGACCGACATTGGTTTACAAATATTGGTTTTCTTTCATTTATTTGTTTTTGCTGTGATAATAAACCAGTTCAAAACATTACATCCGGGTATAAAATACAATAAGCTTATGTACTTACTCACACGGGTTAAAACAGGTACACGTTTCTCTGTTTTCTGGCAAATTGCGTCAATATATCGTTCATGCAGACCAATTCTGTAACAAATAACCATTGTAACATGTTATTGGTGGTATTTTATATTAGATAATGGAAATTCAAAAGTAAAATAAAAACGCGTGTATACAACGTTAACAATTAAAGGAGAAGATATTAAACAATAGATTGGACCTGTTTGTGGTTCAGCAATTTCAATTTGGATGAAACAAAAGAAGCAAAAATGGGTCTTCCGATCTATCTAATACAGTTTCCAGTCAAACCGGAGATGATACACTATTTAGTCTACATTGTAAGCCTAAGTTCTGGTTATTCGAAGATTTTAGTATTTTTTAAGAGCAAGTGAATCATTTCTAAATGCTGCAATGAAAAAATTGTATACTTGAAAACAGACAAAGCTTTTAGATAATGACAGAACAAAAATAAAATAAGATAAAAATAAAATAAAATAAAATAAAATAAAATAAAATAAAATAAAATAAAATAAAATATAAAATAAAATAAAATAAAATAAAATAAAATAATAACTAAACTAAACTAAAAGTTCTCTGCTTAGGACGAGCATATTTTAAGGGCCATAAAAAGGTGGTCCTTACTATTTCTAACATATAAATGATTAATGGATATTTCAATCATGTGTTAGTTATTGTTATCAACTGCTAAAGCATATCATCCTTTAAGTAAAACATTACCCGTTTCATTACTGCAAAAAACATATGATAGGTTGGATTTAAAGAATAATTCCTGTTGTGTTTTATCAGCACATCCACATTCTTGAACCACTGCTTCCTGTTCACATGTCAATCTACAGGTCTGAAATAAATTAAAATCCTTTAAATAATAAAAAGTAATATGTAAGATGGGGCTTAGTTTAATACAGAATCCTCGTGTATATGCTCTAGCAACTTGTTTTAGAGGACAATGTCACCAGAAATACTTAAAACAATATTGCTAGACAAAATTGTCATTAAAAAACCAACACCTGTCCATATTTGGAAGTTTTATCATTAGTGGTATGTTTTTATTTTATCTTTTGTTATTTTCTCACTTCAGTGGTTTAAATGCGATAGTCGTATGCTCCTTAACTAAAACCGTTTATAAGACATACACATATGTAAAAAAGTAAGTAAATGTAGTGTAGATGAAACGAAAGAAACCAATCACATATTTCAGTAAACATTAAAAAAGCTCTAAAATAAAATAGCAACGTTAATATAAACACCAAGTTAGTGATTATAAAAATTGGCATAAGGGACTAGAATCCATGAAAAAGAGCACCATAAAAATCGTACAAGAAAACAAGCTTGATAATGGTTGTACATTTGTAATTTTCTCCACATAGATGTAAACTATAGACGGTCCAAACATATGCATAATAAAATGAGTCTAAATAGTATTTAAGAAAAAATTCCAATCACTTTGCGATTGCTTTCATCACAAAATATTAATAGTTTAAGAAATGATCTATATTAGGAAGATATTTATCGACTTTTAAATTCTGTAGGTAATATGTAGAAAAATAACTATTACTTACTCTTACAGTATAAGGGAAGTTATACTTTGCTTCAAAGTCCTTCCCATCATTACAGTTACCATAGTTTCCGCTCAGTCTAGTTATTTTAATCTGTAATACAATTTTGCCAATCATTACAACTGTCATTTGCAGATTTTATTTCTTTTACCGAAAGCAGCATTGTAAATTCTACACACGAAACGTGTACGATGGCAATACGAATATTCATATTGTTTTGTAATTATCAAAGTATTAGCATCAATAGCTGCTCACACTTATTTGATTATTCATTCACTTTTATTTCATTTATTTATTTATTTATTTATTTATTTATTTATTTATTTATTTATTTATTTATTTATTCTATTTCCTATTTATTTATCTTTGTTTTATTCATTTTTCAAACATTTTTAACTTCATGTCGATGTATTTCTACATAATGATTGGTTATTCAGGGAGACTGGTTTATACAAGAATGTTACTCTGGTCAACAGGCATTGCATATAATCTAGAAATTAATCAACATTTGAAATGTTATTCATCAAGATTTAGATGTACTTTCAAAATTTTCTCAAAATGTGTCCTTTTTATGAAAAAAAAAACAACAAATGTCAATTTTTTAGAAATACCCATTATATACATTTATGTTCTATCATTGTACATGTTAAATTCAAAATTTCAAAAAAAAAAAAAAAAAAAAAAAAAAGAAATAAATAAATAAAATAAAATAAAGCAAAAAATAAATAAAAAAAAAATAAATAAATAAATAAATAAATAAATTGAAAAATGGGTCTGTGGGAGCATTTTCTCAAAATTCCCTTTTTCTGTAAAAAAGCAAGTTTATACCCCAAAAAATTGTTGAAACATCAGCTTTTATACTAATGTAATCATAATTAAACTGCATGATTGAATTGTGTTGCAAATTTCTTTGAAATAACAGTAATAGATTGAGAGATATAGACTTTAACATAAACTTTCATATTTTCTCTAATTTCCCTTTTTCTGTAAAAAAGCAAGTTTTTACCCCAAAAAATTGTTTAAACATCAACTTTTATACTCATGTAATCATAATTAAACTGCATTAATGACTTGTGTTGCAAATTTTTTTGAAATAACAGTATTAGTTTGAGAGATATAGACTTTAACATTACATTTCACAATTTCTTAAAAATCCCTTTTTTCCGGTAAAAAAGCAAGTTTTTCCCCAATATAGTTAAAACATCAGCTTATATACTCATGTAATCATAATTAAATTTCATGATGAAACTGTGTTGCAAATATCAATGCAATAAAATTATTAGTTTAAGAGATATGGACTTTAACATAAACTTTCACATTTTGACACGCCGCCGCCCCGGAAAAGTAACACCCAAGTCTCGCCTTATGGCGTTGCCAGGCTCGACAAAAATACCGTTTTAACTGAAGTATAATGGGTTTTAAGTTAAAATAACCTAATGTAAACAACTTTGGTTCATTGGAAATACATTTGTTAATAAATAAATGGATAATAAATTAATCCGTACATATTTAAAAACATGTTTTTCAATCACAAATATTTTATAGACATTTATACATATATACTGAATTGACTAGAAGTTCAATTGTAATACATGAAGTGTTTCATTGTTAATGTATATAATTACAATCAATATTGATAGAAAGTCAAAGTATGATAAGTAATAATATTGTTGTTGTTTGATGATTTATTTTATTTACATTTTCCTCTATTGAAGGTCGTGATTTTGTCAATCTTTACTTATTGTTAATTTACATTAATATTGACAGAACATTGGCGCCAAGTTAGTTTATAATACAGTTGATAAACAAAGGTAAAGTTAACGCATTTTAAAGATAAATACAGAAGTATAATTCTTTTTTTAACAAAATTACAATATACTTCTTTTTTACAATACTCTTCAATGATAATTATAAATTTATGAAGGAATTGATTTTGTGTTACAAGTAAAAATGTCAATGGCTTACAAAAGCTTCCGTATTTTGTAAACGCCATAATATTTAGCATAATCTAAACCATGTTTTCTTAACAAAAATAAGAATTCTGAAACTATTTCGAATAAACATGTAGTAAGAAGTCTGTTATATATTTACAGGCCTCTTAAACATTCCATACCAACTTTAATCCAATGTCTGCTTCCCATCCAGATGAAATATATATGCCCTCGTCATCCGGAAATGGAAATGTGTTACCCGGATGTACAGCAACTCGAGCTCCGTATCCCTGTGTTACACCATCGAGGTATTCATCCGTCTCCATATACAAAGTAATAGAAAACCCTACATGCATAAAATGTTTTGTTGATTATAGCAATGAATCTAATTTTTCTTTCTTTTATGAAAAAATAAATGAAATGGACATTTTGCACACGACATACCGGTAACTCGTGAGCTTAAATAACATTGTTGATACACATGATCACAAGATGTGACGTTATCCTTTTCTCATTTCAAACAAACGTGCAAAACTTTTAAAAATGATTTTTCATTATTATATTCTAATATTACACCAGACACCAAATACATTCAGACAGCAGTCATCAAATGCATTGCATTTGAATCAAATATTATATACGAGACGAAACTTGAAAAGTAAATTTAATTATAACCATAGCTCCAATATTTCCGGATTGTTTAAAATTAGACAAGTTGTGTGCAAATTTTATAAACTAGCTACGAGGGTTTAAACAGTATATGCAAAACAATTAGACACATCTGAAACAACTGAAGTCCATCCTTAAACACATGATGAAAAGGCATCTTAGAGCCTACTTTAAGTTGTCTTAAATATCTCTTTAAGCACCTTTAAGGGGACTTTAAGGATCCTTAAATATGCCTTTAAGGAGTCTTTAAGGACTCCTAAAAGATTCTTAATGGAACTGAAATTTTAAGGATCTTAAAGGGCGCTTTAAGGATTATAAAAAAGATCATTAAAGGAGAGGGTTGGACTTGTGAAACATCCGCTAGTCAGATACAACATACCATATCTAGGCCCAGATAATTGAGCCTCGAATTCTTCTGAATAAATAGTAAAACAATTTCCATAAGATGGGTGATACGTCAATGTAAAATTCCTACAAAATAAAATAAGAAGATATGTGAAATCAATATATATATATATATATATAAATAGATGATAAAGCAATATAATGTTGCTGAATTGAAACGTAATTAGAAGTAAAGGGCAATGCATTAAGATAAATGACACTTGGTAACGTAAACACTGAAAAGATGTTGTTTGAGCAAAACTCTCTCTCTCTCTCTCTCAAGCCTATGATGAATTCTTTAATAAGCTATTTTAATAATTCTATCTATCTTCAATTTTCAACTAAACTCAATAAGGTTTAACCACGTGGTACGCCGATAACCCGTAAATACTTACTCAGCATAACATTCATACCCACTGAAACTACAACTTAGTAACATCTCATCAATACTGTATCCCATACGTATTCTTGTAGACCTGATAAACAAATTTATGATCAAAGCTACATTCAAGTTAAATATTCAGTTCAGTTTACAATTAAATGTATGTTTGTGCCAAGCAAAGAAAGAAAAAAAAAATTAACCACCTTGAAAATAGTTAACCTTAAAATTACTTATATTATAACTATATAATATTTATGGTTAAAATTGAGAACAACATTTTATTTGATAAACTTCAACATGTGTCTAGACCTAATGTCTTTGCGATATACTGCTTAAGAAACAAGAGGCTCAAATGGCATGATACAATCACCTGAGAAATTATGTCTTAACTGAAATGTATCTGTTTGTATTCTGTACATTGCATTAAAAAAATTAATAGAAATATAAAATTATGCATCAAAACAAAAAATGGTCGATAATATCTAAATACTCAAGACAATAATATTAATGTGGCAGCCATTTGTTGTTTTTAGCTATAATAGTTTCCATAACAATACCCTAAGCCTTAATATTAACATTTCACATGATCAGCAATAGCAACTGTTATAAACTTTATACTGCTATTGCAATTGTAAGGGACACAACTCAGTAGATTCGGTAAAGCGGATATTACCTGCATATATTTTCTTTGCAAAATGAAAAAAAAAATTACCGTATATATCATTAGGCATACTTACAACAATATACAGTTACATGAGGCAAACATAGAAAATAAATATTATCAATACACTACACCTTATCCGGTTATTTTTCTTCCATACATACCTTTGTTCCTTCATCAATAAGTCTTCAAATGTTTCTTGTAGTTCAAAAGTTGCACTTTTTGTCTTGCCATTGTTGTTACCCCTTCCAAAATCTTTGTACTGTGCATCTGTTGAGTAATTTTTGAAATTTATATTTTTCAGATTTTTGACAAATCGTTTTCGTCTTCGTCCAGACGGAGGTCCAGGACCTGGTATTGGAGGCTGGAAATGTGTGAAATAATTTTTTATAACAAGGTTCTCTAGCGAGGCTGGAAATGTGTGAAATAATTTTTTATAACAAGGTTCTTTAGCGAGGCTGGAAATGTGCGAAATAATTTTTTATAACAAGGTTCTTTAGCGAGGCTGGAAATATGTGAAATAATTTTTTTATAACAAGGTTCTTTAGCGAGGCTGGAAATGTGTGAAATAATTTTTTATAACAAGGTTCTTTAGCGAGGCTGGAAATGTGTGAAATAATTTTAATAACAAGGTTCTTTAGAAATGTGTGAAATAATTTTTTATAACAAGGTTCTTTAGTGAGGCTGGAAATATGTGAAATAATTTTTTCATAACAAGGTTCTTTAGCGAGGCTAGAAATGTGTGAAAGAATTTTTTATTACAAGGTTCTTTAGCGAGGCTGGAAATGTGTGAAATAATTTTTTCATAACAAGGTTCTTTAGCGAGGCTGGAAATGTGTGAAATAATTTTTTATAACAAGGTTCTTTAGAAATGTGTGAAAGAATTTTTTATAACAAGGTTCTTTAGCGAGGCTGGAAATGTGTGAAATAATTTTTTCATAACAAGGTTCTTTAGCGAGGCTGGAAATGTGTGAAATTATTTTTTATAACAAGGTAATTTTTTATAACAAGGTTCTTTAGCATGACAACTCAACTTTGATCCTTCTATAGATGTTTCACGTGAACGTTTTGATATTAGATTTCTTGTAAGACCAAGAAATGTGAAATATCGGATTTAAAAAAAGACAATATTTGCTTCTGCAAAATAATAAACACGGGTCATCTAAAGATGTCTATAAGGCATAAAATGACATTATAAAATTGAATAGTTTACTGCATTTAAACAATGAGGAACGTTAAAACGTGCTGACAACTTAGTAAAATATATCCCAGTAGGATGATGTAGGGGTAAGATGGTAATCAAATATCATTCATAACAATTTATGTAGAACTATTGATAAAACCAAGTTCAAACCTTGACAGAACATCTGAAAACATAATTTTATTTATTACCCCTTTAAACAATTGTGCAGGATCGACAGCTGTCACCATTTCCTGAAGTTGCTTTGAAGCCAGGGAAATTTTAGACTTCCGAACCGGATTTACATTACAAATAGTTATAGCTGGATATTTTAAGTTGTCAAATCCGAGAGTAATTGTTGTCTGTTTTGGATACTGGAAAAACTGGTCACATAAATACCACAAATGAAGTGTTAATATTCCAATGAAAATAAACAGTAATGCTGCCCATATAATTTTAGCTATTTTTAATTTGGCTGTATTTATGTATGGTACTCCTTGCATAGATGTTTTCTCTGCAAATCGCTCACAAATGCGGGCGAAACTCTTCTTTTGTCCTGTAGAATCCATGGAATCTGAATCGTCCTAAAATAATATTTTTTAAAATTAAAATGTTATATTCTATAAATTTTATGTTATGTTATTTGAGTCTGTTTATCGCATACTTTTTAAGACGTTTGTTTCCTATTTGAATAGTCATAGTAAAGTCAGTCATAGTAAAGGCTTGTATATCTACAGAGGCTCTAGATGAGTGGGTAAACTTAACTCAGATGTTTGTCAATCAGCTTGCCGAAGATCGATGGTTTCTCGGGGTACTCCGGTTTGCACCATCACACTAAAATAAACGCCATCGATGCAAACGAAAAAAACTTGACTGCGAAAAAAAACCCACTAAACTTCTAAAAGTATATGTTTATTTCTATCGATACCTGCACATGGTTTTGAGATGAAAGCAACCCGGTTTATTTCAAGTTCTCAGATCAATTTTATTTTATAATCTATTTCATTAATTTGTGATAGGGTAAGTTTTAAGACAAAACTATTTTTGTATTATAAAGTCATAGGCTTTGATTTTAGGTAATGAATCTATTGACAACAGATTAAAAGCAAGTGTTACCATAAATACTACGCTGATAGAAACACCATCTAGACGCATTGATAGATAAATACTGAATACAAATAATGGAAACTACTGAAAACAATTAACTTACTTACCAAAGCCATATTGATAAAGTATTCATAATTCATTATGTCAAACTTTTGTTACGGCTCTTAATTATTTTTGACAAGTGCGCTGATGTCAATTTTTTTCATATGTACGTGGATGTCTTTACAGTCAATAAGAAGCATTATATTATGATAAATGTTTTACTTTTTTATAAACATATTGCTATATAACAATCTAAGCAGATTAAAACAAAACAAGAAAAAAAGCGCTTTAGAGCATGCTAAAAAGAAGAAAAAAGTTCAACTAATGACCTGTAACAACTACAGAGGACATGTACTATTGTAATGATGGTCATTATTAAGATTTGCTTACGTCATTAAAATCTTCATACTTACATTTTCCGTTATATTTCCAGTATTTTTGGGCTGATAATCCACCGGTGGTTCCCAATATCGGGTCTTGAACTCTTCCCCTTTATATATACCGTTACTGAGATAGGTTATTCCTAAGCCGTTTTCCATCAAATGCTTCGGCTTACTCTCCATACTTCAAGTGTGATCAGCTGAATTATAACAAGAAAAATTATCCTTTCAAAAATCGCGCTTATATAATTTTATTTTCAATAGTAATTAATTAAATAAACTTCAATCTCCGACTTGTAAGTTATACTTTCTTAAAATCTTAATAACCTTAAGCTGCTGGTGTTTCCATTTTATAAAGGTGATTATTTAAAAAAATAAAATGTACTAGTATGTGTATTTAATTACCGCTAGAGTTTTTGTAGTACGTTGAATTGCTTGCGAGTTCGCACCTGTTTTAAACTTAAACTGATCCAAGTTATCTTTTAAATTGAAAGGGGTAGAAATTGTAAAACAGTCTTTAAAAATCTTAAGTTAATTCTTGTTGTTATTAGTACAATCCGCGAAGAAAGGTTAATGTTAGAACAACCATTTAAATCTTTTTAAATATATACTAGTATATATATATATATATATATATATATATATATATATATATATTTAAAGAGAAACCCTGTCATGATCAATATTACTTTTATTCTCTGATCACGATAACGTTAAATGTTATTAAAATTTATATATTAATCGTCACCATTACACGATTTTTAAATATGTACTTGTTCAATATTATGAAGCAAATAAAGAGAAAATAAATACTTCAGTTTAAACGACACATAGTTAAATAGTTACTACGTCTATCTGTATAAATATTGAAAACTAAATCAAACCTGTGTATCATAAATCTTCTCCGAGAGTTTTAAATTTTCCTCCATTTTTTAAAATAAAAAAATACACGTTTTCTAGAACGTTGACAACGTTTTAATCAATCGTCTTTCTCATAATATTATCATGTTATAAATTATGATGTTTTTTTTTTTCCTTGACAAATTTAGACAATTTGAAATTGCTTTTTTCCATTAAATTTATTGCACAATTTCACAGACGAAATACTCATTTAATTTAAAGCGATTTAGTGTTCAATAGGGGTTACTTGGTCGTAAACTCACGTAGCATATACTTTTCATGGCTACATATCATATAACCGCACGTTTATAACCAGATTTATATACTATATGATACAAACTTAGGTTGATTTTTTTTAAATTTAGCTATCTGATTTAGATTGAAGGTTTTTAACGGTTTTACATTAACTAATGTGCGTTATGGGACCACTAATTTTGATAAAAAAATTGGATGGGTAAATTCCCAAATAACTTCATTAAACATCATAATATAGATTTTCATGAAAAATCTCTTATGAAAAATCTCGCCAAGATATATCCCAAGAGTTTGCAATTATTGTAACAAGAAAGCGTGTGGAGGCGCGAAATTATTCATATATGGCCAATTATGTGTGCAAAAAAACGCAATATCAGCATTTGTAACCGCCCATATAGAGTGGTTACTAACAGTAAATTGTGTTTTTTGCACACATAATTGGACACATCTGAAATTATGCCAACAGTTACCAGCTGTTATATTTCGCTCACGACATATACCGAAGACTGGACAGGCAAGCATAAATACTCTGCCATCAAACCGTCAACTACATGTACCTTGTTGAAAATAATTGAAAACTAATAGGTATTCAGAGTAACGATTCTGATTCTCTTTTCTGTAGCTTGGGCTCCTTTACTGAGAGGTCATAAGAGCTGAGGAAAATAAGCTAAGCAGGAACTTAGAGATGTCTGATATCTTTAATTTTTGTTTTGTTTATTTTAACATATCTTTTATTGTTTAGTTGTATTGTCAGTATTGCAACAAACCAATTCCGCTTTGTTTGTTATATGGTTTATATATATAATACAAATACCAGTTAAATTTTGATGTGCCAGATGTGCACATTTCGAAATTCATTCCTCATCAGTGACACTAAGAAAGAAAAGTTTGATACATAAAAAATATAAGCCAAACTGTTGAAAATAATGAATCTAAAGTTTCAAATTTATATTAATCCAAATCCAGCTAAGGAATGCTGTGCATGAGGGAACAAACCTTAGTTTTAAATTAATTTCAAATTTTAGACGACTGAAAATTTTGCTAAATGGTACATTTTCTGACAGCACAAAGTACTGCCTACTGAGTAATGGATACCCTCGGGGAGCTTTACTCCACCAGCAGCGGTACCCGCTCAGGGGTAATAAATATATAATATGCAATTAAACAATTTGAAGTTGAATATAGACCTTTTACGTATTAACAGTATATATAAATATATTGAATTGGTATATTATGCGTTTATTGATTAAGCTATTATGAAACTGGTAGTTATTGTCTGGCCACCGGTCTAAATGTATACAACGTATAATCTTATTGAGGTGTACATGAATACCATTAAGCATTGAATCTCATTAAAAATTGAATCTGGTCATTGAGAATAATCTGAATAGACGCTGTGTACATTGTGTAATTCGCGAAGCTCTCAATGACCCGAATGAAAATCAGTTTCAATGCTTACAATTAAATTTTAAAAACAATTTGTCCAATTAAGAAGGGAAAAAATTTATTTAATTTTTACTTGTATAACTTCAAAACAAGATAAAGACTTTACTCCTGTTTAGATTTGATGGTATGAGTTAACCCCTCTTTCCACACTCACGTAATCTTGCATGTTTCACAATCATTCTTTAACTTAAATCTGACAAATTTGGAATCCTAATAATTTGGTTAATTGTTAAGATAACTTGAAATTAAAGGTGTCATTCTAAAGATCACTTCAAGCTTATAACATCTGTATTTAGTTTTATCACAAATGTTTATTTGTGATTCACACAGAGATTGCCAAAATTTGCTAAATCTATGTTAAGGAATATCTTAGTTAAGGAAAGATTGTGAAACTGTGGCCTGTACTAACGTATAGAACGTTTGAAAGCATCAATGAATTAAGAGTGTTATATGATAGTACTGGCTTGTGCTACTTTTGAATGTATTATTTCATAAAAATTAAAAAGTAGCACATGACAGTACTACTAATAATATGTAGTCATCACTTGGATTCTTTACAGTCCAATCCAATAAGAACATTATGCCTCTACAAAGAAGACTGATATAACAGTTTGTCATTTATTTGGTCTACCACAAAATGTGTTTCATCACCGGACCTACCTTGTGTATATTTTACTCAATAATAAATTATTTATTGAGCTGCTTAGATGTGTTGTTACTTCTATTGTCGAACAAAACAAACTGAATGACTGCATTATGATGAGTTTGATTTGCACGGTAAATGGAAGTTACAATATTATAAAAGGCATTTCAAAACAGCGAAATGGTTGTATTTACATTTCACATATTCAAAAAAAAAAAAAAAAAAAAAAAAAAAAAAAAATTGGTTTTTAATTACTTGAATTGAAAACATTATCACTCCCGACATGCATTTCCAGTTAATTTAAACAATATTTTATTAAATATAACACATACATGAAACATACATACAACAGCAAACATGATGGATTCTCGAACAAGAGTTGCAACTCTTATACAAGCCAGTTTCCATGAAGTTCATTAATTCAAACTTTGATGTGGGAGTCTAATATAAGTATTTAAAAATAGTAATACTAATCATGTTTAAACAAAATGGAGGAAAATAAATGAAAGAAAAAAAATAAAGGATAAATTATAATATTATTTTGTAACCATGTGGGTTGATTGTGATATTGGACAACAATAATAATTCAATGTAGCAGTCAATGTTTGAATTGGATTATGCGTAAATATATCTTATACTGTAATACTTCATATAAATCGTTTTGATTTTAAAATAAAATCCTGAACACATAAAAATATATCTTTGTTTTGGTCACATGTGAGTGCATTTGAACCGTAAAGAAGCAAGTTTTTGTTTATCTGGAAAGGAAGTCTGTCAATTGTCGTATGTCGTATATGGCTATAGAGGAGGCATTCTAGTAGAAAATGATATGTGGTTTCTGTTGTTCCACAGCTGCAGTTAGGCGTTTCAGAAAGATTTCTGTTGAAGAGATGTAGTTTTAGAGGACTACATTCCAGACGTAATTGACAATGAAGAATTTGAGATTTACGAGATCCACAGTTGAAATATTTTGGAATTTTGATTTTTTTATTTAGATAATTCTTAAATGTGAAAAGAGAAGCGTTTCGTATAGCTGTTGGCAAGTTATTCCATTCTCTGACTGTAGAAGGTAAAAAGGAATTGTAAAGAAAATTTGTTCTGCACAGAAAAGTTTCCAAGTTTTGACCAAATCTAGTATTATGTAAATGAATTTCAAGATTACTTCTTGGGACTAAGTCTGATAAGAATGAAGGAGTTAGCCTGTGAAACATCTTATAAAAAAGTACAAGTCTGTGTTTTTTTCTTCTATATTCTAATGATTCCCAACCGGTTTCTTGAAATAATAGGTATATACTACTTAATTTTGTTGCACCAGTAACTATACGGGCCGCTTCAATGTTTATTTTTTCAAGTCTATGTCGTAAATCGTCTGTCATGTTGTCCCATATAACGTCACCGTATTCTACAAGTGGTCGTATGAAAGTAAAATATATGTTTTCAAGAGAAGAGCGGTCAAGTTTGTATTTGAGTCCCCTAAGTATAGAAAGTCTATTATTTACCTTAGAGAGAATATTTTCAATGTGAGTTTTCCATGAACCATCTACAGAAAGAGTAATACCGAGATGCTTATGGAATTCAACCTCCTGCAAAAGTGTATCGTTCATATATAGACTTGGGTGAAAAGGTTTGTTTAGTTTCCTTGGGATAATCATAGTTTTATTTTTTGGGGGTTAAAAGAAACCAACCACTTCTCAGACCATGTATGTATAGTTTGTAAGTCAGAATTGAGAACACGAGAAGTATCAATAGGATCATCAACAACTAAATATAGAAACGTATCATCTGCAAATAATCGCATATTGCTTTGAATATCATGTACTATGTCATTTATATATATAATAAACAAGATTGGCCCTAGTATAGAACCTTGAGGAACGCCTGCTGTAACGGATTTCCAGTTAGAAAAATGATTCTGAAGTGCAACTCTCTGCTTCCGATTAGAAAGATAATCTTTGAACCAAAAGAGAAGTTTACCTCTGATACCAATAGATTCAAGTTTGTGAATCATTCCCTTGTGCCAAACACGATCGAATGCCTTACTAATATCACAAAATATAGCTTTGACTTCCTTACCGGAATCTAGAGCAAAAGCAATTTCATTCGAAATATATACTAGCTGGTTGATGGTAGAATCACCACTCCTAAAGCCCGACTGTATAGAAGTAATTAGGTTATGGTCTGACAAGTATTGTGAGAGATATTTCAGAATACACCTTTCCATAATTTTACCAAGGACATTTAGAAGAGATATCGGTCTGTAGTTTTTTTACATCATTTTTGTCACCATTTTTAAAGATTGGCGTTACATTAGCCATTTTCCAACAATCTGGGAATACCGAATTATGAGGCAATTTATTAAAAAAGGTAGACAATGGGGTGCTTAATTCATTCGCTGCGACAGTTAAAAGTCTAGGATTTAATAAGTCAGGACCCGGAGGCTTTGAGGGGTTAAGTGAAAGTAAAATAGATAAGACGTCGTCAGGTGTTATGGCAAAAGAGTCAATTGAAAAATCTGAAGTTTGTAAATTAGGAATATCAACATTTGCATCATCGAGAGCTGACTGAAGACAGAAGTAATCATTCAGAATGTTAGATTTGTCTTCGTCATCGTCGTATATGACATCATTATAGACTAGAGGTGAAAAGCTACGTCGTTCTGATTTTGACATAATAAAGGAACCAACTGTGTGCCACCAATCCATAGAAGATAGAGAGTCGGAATGTAGTTTCTCAGCAAGTACTCGGAAATATTGATTTCGTGCATTACGAACAAGAGTAACACATTTGTTTCGAATTTGTCTGAATGCAGTCCAGTGCTCTGGGAGATCAGTCCTTTTTGCTTTTTTATGTATCCGTTTACGTTTTCGAATTAGACGCCGTATGTGATTTCGCATCCATGGTTGATCCGACTTTCTGATAGTAACAGTTTTATTTGGTATAGATATTTTGGCTTTTTCAAGAATGGTTTCAGAAATAGTTATTGCAGTATCGTTTATATTGTCATTGTTAAGCATAATTTCCCAGTTTACTGATTGTAGTTCTTGTCTGAAAGTGTCATAATTACCATTTTTGTAGTCCCAGACTATCCGAGTAAAGCTTTTGTTTGAAGATTTAGGGATGTTAAGTAACAAAAATAGGACAATGATACCTAACATTGACATCCAGGAATGTTTCGCCAACACCAGAGCATGTAACTAAAGAATCATCATCCACTAAGAATAGATCCAAGATTGAGACAGAATGTTCAGTGTAATAAGTGGGTTCGGAAATTAATTGTTTCAGATTGAAATTATGCATTAAGTTAATAATATGTCGTTTCATGTTGTCAAGTTGATCATCATTGAAATCACCAGTTGCTAGAAAAGCAAATAAGTGACGTCACACATTTATGCGTCGACAAAAGAATTGTAAGTCAAGGAATATACAGTAATGATAGATTATATACATATTTTTGTCTCAAACAGATACTTAAAGAACAAAAACCATGGTAAAATATTTGATATGTATAAACATTGTATATAAAAGACATAAAATTGTCGTTGTACAATGCCTACAGTAAATAGATACGTGTTATATTAAACACTATTCAGCTTTAATAGACTAATCTAGGCCCTTAAAAAGTTTTATGGCCGCCATCACAATTTTGTTGATAGGTATGTAGTCACTGTATCAAAACTTATACTGGATACATTTGACTTACTATAGTTCTTTTTCCTTTCATTTTCAAAATTGACTTGTACATGACGGGTGTAGCTAGCTAGACAGGAGGTGCTTACCCTTCTGGAGCACCTGGCTTCACTTCCTTGATGGAAGTTCACGTGTATAACTAATTTTGCCAGCTTTCGAAGTTTTTACTTTTTTTTTTTTTTGGATTTTGGTTTGGACAAGGACTGGTATGTTTGTTTTATTAATAATATGATACTGTGCGTGCAACTGTCATTTATATTAACGTAAACAAAATTTTAGAATACATGTGTAGTTAAAAAATCACAGAATACACGAAATCGGTCAATGACACTAAAAGAAAGATGTTTTATAGCATTTTCTGTTCATTGTTCATTTATTTTGAATGTTCTTCCAAGATACTTTCAATGTTTTAATTTTAAATCATTACAAACACATTGTCTGTTTGTTAATTTAAGACAAAACCAAGTCCAGCTGACCAGAAATAGTAGTAATACATGTATTTAAGCTTGTGCTAAGTTTTGAATCTTAAAAATGAGCTTATTTTTTAAATCCAAAGCATTTTTAGAAGCCTCAGTTATTAACTCAATCAACAATTAACATTTTCATCCGATGACCAAGTTAAAGTTGTAACCTTGTTAGGTATTTTGCTTTTAAATAAATGCTTCTGAATTTCGTTTTACATTGTGTTAATGCTTGAAGTAGCTAGCTAAAGCTATTTCACTTCAGTGTCTGTTTTTTCTCGACTTCCACTTTAAGCTCTTTACACAAGAAAAGCACTATTTAAAACCGGTTGTTGTAAAACTCCAGACTTTGCCTTGACACATGGCGTCTGGTTATGGTGTCTGATTACGTGGTTTAAGTAATAAAACCGGTCATAGAGAAACTTTAAACTTATGCTGTAGGTATGATGTCTAGATGTTCGGCTTCAATCATAAAACTGGAAATTGCAAACGCCCGATTTTAGTTGGAAATATGCTGTCTAGTTTTCTGGCACAATTCATGAAATCGTTGGTTACAAAACGCCCGACTTTGGTTGGGCATATGCCGTCTAGTTTTTGGGTTAGGTCATAAAATCGACGGTTACAAAACTCCCGACTTTCACTGGGGCATATGGTATCTATTTTTGTGGCTCAAAAAATAAAATCGGCGGTTACAAACCCCTGAATTCGGCTGGGCATATTGTATCTAGTTTAGTGGCTTAAGTCATGAAATATTTGGTAACAAAACTCTTGAATTCGGATGGTATATGGTGACTAGCTTTGTGTGTAATGTTATCAAACCGCTGTTTACGAAACTAGAATTTGTCTGGAGTCTTTTTTGTTGGCTATAACGATATACACGTTGTGACTACCAAATATTTATTATTTTATTTATAAACATATATGACTTATAAAGATTTTAATGATCGTTTGAAAAATGTTCCTTTGATAATTCAGTAAAATTTTTAAAATGAAAATATATAAATAAATAAATAAAACCCTATGATAAAAATTTATCTTACTGTTCTTGTAAAATTTTATATTATAAAGCTTGATCAAACTTGTATTTAAATACGGTATTAAATCATATTTTTATAACGGTAATCTGAGAACTACAGGGAACTTAATTAACAATTGAACTGTTTTAAAATGATTTTATTGTCAATATGAATGCAGAAACTTTGCAGGCAAACTGAATTACTGAATTGATGCATTGTAAAACAAGAATAAAATTTCATACAATTCCACAAACTTTCTTCAAAGTTGTCCCCACCCCTCCCTCTTGCCTGATTGTAAGGATAAAAGAGCAGAGACATAAGAAGGGTTGATACATTTCTCTGCAGTATTGTATAACGTTTATTGAATTTATTGAATATGGAAATATAAAATCGTGTTATATAATACTAGAGCAAAAAAACCAAGTTAACAAAAAATTTTCGTTGATCTATGTGAAATAGTCTCAATTTAAATAGAACTTTTAAAGTCTTTCATTGTTTTAGAATTGTAAAAGTATACAAATGCTGATAAAAACTTCCTGGTTGACAACAAATACTCATCTATTCACACTGAAAGGTTTTAGACGAAATTAAACCGATTCTCGGAAGTCTCAGTTCATACCCAAGTTTACAAGGTAATGTTCGTATAAAAAGACGGATTCAAAGATGTCTTTATTAATTAATTTTGTGGTATTTCTGCTGGCGTTTTTCACGGTAACTTGTTACGCTGGTAAGTAAAATTATATACATTTGATGAAATGTTATTTTAAAAAGAATACTTTTAGTTTTAAATGAAATACAAATCAGTAAGTAACAGTGGCCTTATATAAAAGTTTGACGGACAAAGACAATGTTGTATTCCACTAATGTCAGTTCTCTGATGGTTGAAAGAACCGACCAATGCTTACATTAGGTAAGCGAACTAAGAAAAAAAAAATAATAAAATAGGAGTTATTCAGTGTAGAATTTAAATTGATATGAGGCGCATATGTGGTTTTATTAAACTTTTTTGTTTTTTAAAAAAAAGTTATAAAATTAATAATTAAAAAAACAGACTAATAACAGGTCAAAACCTTACACATAAAGTTTAAAAAACAATTAATTTTAACACGGAGATTAGAAATGGTTTAATGATAAAATATTACAAACAATACCACTAGTAGTTTAACATTTTATTAATTAATAAATAATTTAATTATTGATTTTATTTATTTATCTATTTATTTATTTATTTATTTATTTATATTTGATATCATTTTTTCATTACATCCAGTAATTGTTTTGTGCTTTGTGTCTTTATCGATTCTTTTGTTTTTTATATACATGTGTAGCATGTTATTTGCGACTTTGATAACTTTATGTACAGAATGTCAGGTTTTGGCTTGTTTTGTCTGTTTTTACGATAACTAACTATTTCAACTATTTCATATACAGTCAAACCTGTCTATAAAAGCCACCAATTGGAATCAATTAAAGTGGCTTTTATGGACAGGTGGCCTTTATATACAAGTTCAAATAATATAGACAATGAGCAAATGGGATAGAATTTTATTGGCCTTTATAAGCAGGTGGCCCTTATAGAGAGGTGGCCTTTAAGGCAGGTTCGACTCTATATATATATTGTATATTTACATAAAGTTTGCCGTTGTTGTTGTTGTTGCTGCTGCTGCTGCTACTGCTATTGCTGGTGTTGTCTCCGCGTTGTTGTTGCTGACTGCATTTATAACTAAAATTTGCCTTAGAATATATGCATGTAGCCTAGTTGACAATTGAATTTGATAAACAAGCTTGCCTTTCCTATACGTACTCTCCTATTCAAATCCTTCCAAATCTTTGTGTATCTTGGGTGACATTTTGTTTTCCTCAATTTCTTGCTGTCTCCTGCATGGCATTTTGGTTTTCGGGAAACTTCTGAGCCTATTTTCCTGTCGATATTTCGTTCTCCAATAATTACAAGCGTACAATGACAGAATATAATTTGTTTGTCTAGAATTTAATAAAATGTCCTGACTGACATTTTTTTGAATTGACAACCATATGTCTTCTGACATTTAGTTTTTTTGAATTTATAAGCGTATCGTGATATTTGGTTCTGCGCTATTCAAACAACGTATGTTTTTATACATTAATTAGTTAATAAGTGACATTTGGGTTTTCCGAATTTTTAAGATTAAAAGACTTCCTGATATTATGCCACTATAATCTTTCAGACATTGGATATCAACAAGACCTATGCACATTTTGTGTTTGTGTATAATATTATTTATCTGGGACGCATCATGGATCGATAGCTTAAGTAACTGTCACGTGTATTCATTTTCAAACGCATAAGAATACACGTCATAGTGCATTAGCTGATTCTTTAAGTATACCAAATACCACATATTTCGCTTCTTAATCAAAAATCAATTACATTATATGAATTCCGGTATACTGGACGAAATCCAAATTTGCCAATTAAAAAACAAAATACTATTTATAGATATTGGACTATACATTAGGTGATTTATGTGGGTATTTTGATTTGGATTCGACCCAAATAAAAACGGTGTTAACTTTATAGGTCTATAGAACATTGGTTTATTGTAATTCTACAAGGGGTTTCCCATTAGTTAGTGTTGTTTTACGTAAGCAGATACAATATAATATATGTTATTGTACGTCTCTATGTAAACATTTATAGTTTTGGTTTATATTTAATGCTTATACGAATTGATCTTTGAATTTTAAGTAATCACTATTTTTAGCAATATGTTATTTAAAGTCTGGCCAAGTTGAACAAAAAAAATATATAAATAGACATTTTAATGACGACTTCACTATCAGAAATACTTATTATTTCCCCCTTTAATCAGTGTCGCGTAATTTTTTTACCGGGACAGTTTACGTATATAATGCCTGTAGTGTGTCCGCAGACAATGTGACAAACAACCCGCGAGATAAAGTCCAGGATTCGGCTCTGTTTACGACAAAACATTAAAATTGTAATTTTCAAAATCATAATCTAACATAACTAATTTTACACTGCTGTAACTAGACCCTAAATTTTAGCGAAGCGGAATTTTCAAAAGGATCAGTCCGAAGCGACGAAGGCACTTGTTATCTATGAGTGTCCTGGGGGAGGGGGGAGGGACATGCTCCCCATGATTTTTTAATAAATAGTGCTCATTATAAATGCTAATTTTTAGTATTTGTTTGTTGTCCAACTGTGAGACGTTTGACTTAAGATGACTAAACAATGACTGACTGGATGATCATCTCTAATTAAACCATCATAACACCCATAGCCACATAACAACGGAGGCCAGTAACATATAATTTATCATATCCAGATGTGATGATGTGGCCTGATCCGAATTTTTCTCTGACCCTAACACATGCAATGTCTGGCGCCTATGTTTACGGTTAGAACACTTCCTGTATCAAAAGCCCGGGATTTTCCGATACTAACTGGTATCTGAGGGCGCGCCGCCTCATTTCACTTCAGGCTTAAAATACTGGTGGAACTGTAGAAAAGTTACTTACATCGCTCAATAATGGATGATTTGTCTTTCACAATATTTATAAATTTCAAGATGTCATTTTCCCTGGTTTGAGAATTCGGATCAATTTCTTCGGTGTTGATGTTTGCTTACCCTTTCATCCATTTTTCAAAACAAGACTACGTGACCTCTTAAAACGTTCACGTTGAAATATTGTGATAGATAAATCATTCACATAACCTAAAGTGCAGTGTTTTTTTTCTACAGTTCCACTGATATTTTTAGTCAAAATTGATATTTGGTGACGCCCTAGTTGGTATTATAAAATCCCGGGTTTTTGATATAGAAAAAATATTGATCCTACACAAGACATAAAGCGTGTAAGGGTCAGAAGAAATTCCGACTAGATTTGGCTGCACCCTTTATTATAATAAAATAACATATGGAAAGTAAAGTTGCCACAAAAAGATATAAATATCAATGACAAATCTATTGCATTGGTCAAACATTATTGGAATTGGTAATGTTGAATCAATTCTACATGGCGTGTTTACAACTACCCTAAAAAGTCTGTTTATAAGAACAAAGTAATTAAAGAATTAAAATTTAAACAGTAAAAGAAGCTTAGAAGATAAACTTGTCAACCATATTATTTCTACAAAATCGAAAAACAAGCCAGAGGGATTAAAAATCATAATGATAATTGTAAATCGTTCATAATGATCTAATTTATTTGAAATCTTTATTGACTTAATTTTTATATTGCACCATTATGAACCCATCAGCAACATTATTGTGATTTTTTTTACAGTTGCCTCGCATGCCTCAAACGTAGCTATGGAAATGTTTTATAATAAAGTTTGTTATTTTTTTATTTTATTTTTTTTAACGTGTAATTTTTCTGTAAGTAATTTCCAATGAAAAGAGAAAATTAGAACTTCGAGCTCTAAAAACATAGAGTTATGCCATGTGCAACTTTTGAATTTTTATAAAATAATACAATTCAAAATTGTCATGTGCTACTTTTGAATTGTATTTTTTTAAATAAAAATTCAAGAGTAGCACATGACAGTTATATCAGACCAAAACAGTGAAGGCGATAGATATAATAATTTTTATAGAAATAGTTAAACACACATTGGTTATTTCCCCTTAAATATACAAATAATTATTAGATAAGTTTCAAGTTGATTTTAAAACACACATGCACGATAATCCATGATAAGACAAGCTTTATGATATGCGTAAAATGATAAAATTCTAAAAATTCTTTAAACGCGTAATTAAAGCTAAGAGTTGTTATTCAATTTTTTTTTAAAAAAGGATCAAGGAGGAGTCAATTTATGAAAAACGTAATCATATAATAACAATCATAGTGGGGTTTAAAATGAGTTTTATTCAGCCAGTATAAATATTTTTGTAAAATACAGTATTTGGATGCCGAAATTGCAAATAAATTTTAAACTATAGGATCGTAAAATATTTTGATCTAGATTTGTAATAAACAATTGTAACAATGACTTTTAATGATTTTATCATTTAATATTTTGAACCAGGTAGTTTCTAAGTGAGGTACACGCAACATTTGTAGTGACGACAAGGAAAATATCTACCTATGGGTCTACTGACTGCAATAAGCTTATAACCTTAAAACGTGAACGTTATTGTTCAAAAATTGTTTTTGTTGAGTAATTATGATCGATTGGGATCAGTACTACATAAATATACATTTCTTATAATACAGCTACGATATGGTTCACGTAATCCTGATAAATGCTATACGGTTCAGTAATATTTCCTCATGTATCATTTTAAAGTTTTGTTATAAATGGGATATTAAAGCTTCAATTCCAATTGTACATTTTGATTCACGTCGATTCCTAAATAAATTAAGCGTACAATGTGAGTTAGATTTAAACATTAAATAACATAAAAATCAAACTAACATTGGATATTTACAGCCATTCATGTCTGTAAAGACAACGATGATGATGGTATTGTTGTTGTTGTTGTTGTGATGTTGTTTAACGTCGCATCAGCGATTTTCAGGTATTCGCATCGAGAGCAAGATTATTAATCTTAGAACGAAATCGTAAATTATGTGTGAGATATGCAAGTGTGTATTATGGTTTGCCATGTACTACCGCGCATTGACAAGCTTACCACTTCCAGTCCATTATCCTGACACCGGGTGAACCAGTCGATACTCTGTCCTCTAAATATCGAGCATCAGGCGAGGAGTCGGTATCTTAAATTTTAAAGTGGTACCCACGAACCCCCGCTCCCGCTTTACAACTGAGCCATAAGGCGGTTAAAGACAATGAAAACAACCAATAAAATATAATAAAAATGACGTAATAGAGGGCGCAGCGATGCTTGCACCGAAGGTGCAAGCTCGCGAAGCGAGCTCTTCAGATATCGGGTACGGAGACTAGGTGAAAATTTGTAATCCTTTTGGTTTTGGTACCAGTGGATTACGTCACTTCCATGGTCGTGTGGAAAAAACGGAAGTGAAAGATATTTTTTTCAAAATCGTTCATTTACAATTATTATTCACGGAAATGTCAACGACAAAATAACTTTCTGTCAAAAAATTACTTTCTCTATAAGACTTACAAAAACTTACAATGTCGATTTGAAAATGTTTACGTAAATAAGCGATTTATGACAAGTGTCAATCTTTTTGACAAAATAAAAATGACGTAATATAATAGAAATGACGTTAAAGACATTTGATCTTTATTTAGATCTACTTTTCTTTTAACACACCTCATCATACTTTACTAACTAGGTTCTAAAAAGAATCAGGTGGTTACTTTTCGATTATCATATTTTTACATTACTAAATAAAAATCTAACTGTAGAACATGATAAATAATATGTCTTTATTTTAATTTTTCAATTACTTCAACGGTATCTTTACTGAAACCCTTTCATGTTTTCTTTCTTTTAAAACTACCTTTTTTATCTTACGATTTTTAAGATATATATATATATATATATATATATATATATATATATATATATATATATTTTTAAAGATTAAAACGCTAAGCTAATTGGCATATCAAATCCTTTGATGTTTTAAATGTTTTATCCATACATTAGAGAAAAAACCCAAGGTACTTAAGAAAGTTTTTTTTAGTATTTCTAAATTAAAGTTTGTAACTTACGATATATATTTTTAATATTTCAGTTTGTCCAGATGGATATTATGGTCAAAATTGTAATCAGTCATGTAGCGTTATTCCAAACTGTGAAATCTGTACCGAGTATCCTCCAAGTTATAGGCTTTCTTGTAATCAATGTTCTGCTAACTTTACCGGTGATAACTGTACGGAGAGATGCAGTCCTAACTGTAAAGACGACGTTTGTGATAAAGTTTTAAGAAATTGCTACAAAGGCTGTAAATTAGGTTTCTATGGTGATTTTTGTAACAAAACTTGTCCAGATTGTAGTAATGGTTCTTGCAACCAGTCATCAGGTTACTGCGAACATGGATGCAGCGCTGGTCGATTCGGATTACAATGCGACCAATTCTGTAGTGACCAGGTGTATAACAGATACTGATGGAAATTACCTCTGTGACATGACCACTGGGCATTGTAAAGATGGATGTACGCCGGGATATTATGGTATGACTTGTCCATCTTTATGCCCTGCCAACTGTGGAGGTAATGGTTCTTGCAACCGAACAACAGGAGTCTGTATTGAAGGGTGCAAAGACGGTTACTATGGAAACATGTGCATTGATCAATGTAACCAAAATTGTTCCGAACCAAGAGAGTGTGATAGGCAATCTGGAAAGTGTTTGAATGGTTGTAAAATCGGTTACTATGGAAACAATTGTGACTTGCTTTGCAGTACTAACTGCAGTGAGTTCAAATGCAAACAAGCCAATGGAAGGTGTGAAAATGGCTGTAAAAACGGTGTTTATGGAGATTTTTGTAACTTAACATGTAGTCCAAATTGTGGGGGTATTGGACAGTGTCTGCAAGACACAGGGAACCTGCATGAGCGAATGCAAAACAGGATTTTATGGTCTGAACTGTAGTTTTCTTTGTCCATCTAAATGTGCTACGAAGAAATGTCATCGGGAGAGTGGTGATTGTTTAAACGGTTGTATAGAAGGATTTCATGGTCTTCGTTGCTTAAATAAATGTCCTTTACATTGCTCAGATAATGTTTGTACAAAAGACAGTGGTCTTTGTTACAGTGGCTGTAGTACAGGTCTTTATGGATCGACTTGTTCACTGCTCTGTGAATGTTCTGGGAATGGATGCGAACAGAAAACCGGATCATGTGATACGGATTAAGAATATGATTATTTCCGTTTCTGTTGCTGCGTTTGTTTTATTAATGGTTGTACTTGTTATAGCCCTCTGTTTGTGCTACCAACGGCGACGTCACAAAAATAAACAAACCAATAGAAACCAAACATCGCTTAGACGATCCAACCCCGGGTTTGTTTCGAATATCTACCAAGATGATAATGACGTAAGTATGATTTTTATCTATTATGAAAGCTTTAGGTTGATAATGAATGATTACTACTGCTAATTGTCACTATTATAAGTTATTTTAATTCCCTGCCTGACAAGAATGAGACATTTGCCTTGTGTTACAGAAGCCGCAAAACCAAATGTTTTCCGACTACGGATTGTCATTAAAGCTGTTCAGAACTTAGTTGAAATTATTTTAAAAGAAATAAATATTGCCAATCGGGAAATGGAAATTCTGAACTGTTAAAAACAGTAAGACAAAAAAATAAGATTGTCGCTAATATTTGACTTTAATATAAATTTAGCTTCTCCTCAAACTGTGACTCCAATATATTGAATCGACACTTTGCAAAAAAAGTAATAATAATAAATAAATAAATAATATCAATAAAAGAAAAATTTTCCAACTCATAGCATGAAATAAAACAATAAAATGGTGCGAAATCAAATTACAAGGAACAAGGATACATTTTTTATATAATAATGGCGCCCTATACAAGTGAAATCATCTGAACTTTGGCATTATTTTTTTAATGTGTTTAATTTAAAGCGGGAACAGTAATCCATCTAACATTATGAGACATTGTTGTTTTTATTTAATCAATTTAAAATATCCACTGGTTTTTCAAGTAAAATCTTAAAATCGCAGAAAACTAGAACTACGTAGGAGAACACATTAAAAATAAATAATACTTTTGTATAAGAAGAAACGCTTGCCATCGACAGGGGACGTCTTTTTTAGAGATAACTATATCTATGAAAATTGAAGAAGGAAAAAAAACGGAAACGAACAGTTTAATACATAACTGATTTAACGTTGTATGGAAACAAATATTTAATATTCTGTTTTTTGTATTTTTTGGTAGAATTTAAAAAATAAATTTTTATTTTCCAAGCACAGTTACTCCTTGAGTATTGTTCAATGCCTGTGGAATAATAAAGACTTTCAAACTTCCGTACCAGCTTCTCTGAAGACGATTAATGCAGTAATTACCGTTCAATCTTACAGGGTAAACTTGAAAGCGAGTACATGAATTCTATGATAAAGTTTAAATTCTTTGAATGCCTTATTTGTTATCAATATTTTAGGCTAACCTCCAGCGTCAGTCCACATTAGTAGTGAAGGATATTGTAGACAGTGCTGGAATGCTTATCCAGAAAAGTCAAATTATAAATGACAAAGAAGTTATTGGAAGAGGACAATTTGCTGAGGTCAGAAAAGGTCAATTAAGTGGAGCCACTAAAAATCAATTTGTAGCAGTTAAAACAATTCAAGGTATAGCTGTCATTTAAATTTATAAAAAATATTTAAAATTGGTGAACCGAAAAACAAAACTTTTTTTTAGAATTATATCTTTTGCTGTATTTTTAAAAATACTTTTTTATGACAGGGTCTGAAAACTTTGAAACTGTGATTAATTAGATATTATTATTATTATTATTACTGTAAATATTATATATATATACTGAACGGTGTTTTTTCTTTTTTAAAATAATATAATAAAATTTCAAAATTATCATCTGCTTATATTTTAAAACTTAACTTTTGTATTTATCATATTTTGGTCAAATTTTAAGCCCTACAATATATATTTAATTTAGAAAATATTGAAAAATTTACGACGTTAAAAGGTTTATTGTTTATCAACTTCAGAACTTTAGGTCGAAATTATCCTTTTTCTAGCTTTGCATAGTCCAAAAGATTTCCGGGACTTTCAGAAAGAATTGAAAATCATTCAAACATTGGGAACTCACCCAAACGTTGTAGGATTGTGTGGATTTTTCGTAGATGATGGTAAGTATCTTTATCGATCATAATTACAACTCAATCCTACCATACTAAGTCTAGTTTAGTAATGGCAACCAACAATTTTCTGGTGGAATACGATAAAACTTTGAACATTTGTTTTCTGATAATTTGTAGAGAAACTTTTAATAAAATGTAATCTTAATTTACATTTCATGGAATGTTAAAAAAACTTTATTAACTTGCTTTGTAAAATATAAAATTAAAGAACATGAATTTCAAGGTCGTCTTTTTCCAACGTAACGAGTTTTTGTTGTCTCTTGCATTTTTTTGCAAGTTATTTACTATTGTTTCTACTGACTATATGTTTTATTTAGAAAGTTATTTACATTGTTTGCTGTTCTCAATCAAGTAGATATGCAGACAATCTGTGCTGTCTTGTGACAGATCTTGTTTTACCGTTTCCGTATATCGGTGAACACAATGTATGTATGATCATATAAATCCGCTCTAGTTTCAAACGATACCAGTGAGAGATACTCTAATCCATACGATGGCATTTCAGCCACCCAGCTGTAGAGGCTATTATTTGCCTGCATAGACAAAACGGATTAAATTTACTTCATCACACACACACACACACACACACACACACACACACACACGTGTAAATAAGAGCGAGCAGTGCGTTGGAGATTTGCGTTTGAGTTCCATACTCTTAATGCATATTATTTTTGTTGAAGAAATGCCCCGAATCTTTATTATTACCTCATGCTTGATGTTCTCATGTTCTGTGTTTTCTCCTTACCCCTATCTAAATAAAACAATGTAAAGTAACATTTTTAAACACATATTTTCTATTTCAGCAAAAAATACAATCGGAGTTGTATTAGAATTCTGTCCAAACGGTGATCTGAGAACATACTTACGGAGGATAAAGCCTCCTTGTGACCTAGAAGAAGAATTGAGAAGATTAGTTGTACAAACAGTTTATAAAGTTTGCTGTTGATGTTGCCAGTGGGATGAAGTATATTTCACAGAAAGGGGTATTTACTCTCTTATTTTCATAAACCATAAATGACTAATTTCGTATTTAATGTTAATAACGTGTTTACTTGTTTTTGTCCTTTCTGTATAAGACACTAGTAATAAAATGAATTGAATAAGAGGATAAAAGCAAGGGGAAATTAAGAATTTAAAAAGCAATAAAAAGAAACTTATAAAAATAGTAAAAGAAATAAGTAATAAAAAAGCTAAAGAAATGATGAATAGGAAAAATTAAAACAATTAAAAATACACGTGATAGTACTTAAAAACATAACAGAAATACGAACAACAAAATAATTTTTTTATTACGGTGTACAGACAAATTCGTTTCATATTACCTACTAATTAAAGTTGATGTTGTTTTCTAATAAACTAGCGTAATTTTGTAAAGAACATTTTTTACATTAATATAATGACAAATTTAAGAAACAGTTTTGATTTATAATTTTATAAGTAGTAAAATTCCTTTTTATACGTTTTTTTTTTGTCACTCGTGACTCGTTGGAAATAAATGTTTTTTTTTTTCTTTTCAGATTATACATCGTGATTTAGCCGCACGGAATATCTTACTTGATGGAAATCTCGTAGCAAAAGTCTCGGATTTTGGACTTTCCAGAACACAGAATATTTATACAGTGACAAACAGGGTTTGTTATAACGTTGATATTATACAACAATAAAAATAGAGTTTATTCATAAGTATTTATGAACACAAATAGACACCATTTTGTTATGTTTGATACCCATTTTAAGTCACGAGTAAGTTGTGTGTGTGTGTGTGTGTGTGTGTGTGTGTGTGTGTGTGTGTGTGTGTGATTTGTTGTACACGCTATTTTTAGTTCTTCTTGCTTTTGTCAGTTTTAAGAACTATGTAAGGGTTTCCCATGCAATATGTTTAGAATGTTTGTTAAACAGACTGTCTCTGTAAAACAGTTATTTTTAAATCTTTGGAATCCTTTTCTGATTTAGTACTGTTTTTTAAGTGAACCCATTTCATTTGTAATATAATATAGTATTCATGTTTTTGTGTTGTATCTTGCATTTTAAGGATGTACAACTTCCTATTAAATGGATGGCAATAGAATCACTAAGAGATGGTATATTTAGTATTGAATCTGATGTGTAAGTATATATAGTATATATAAGAAATATAGTTAAACATTATAAAAAAAAACTTCATATATAGTACTATTTTCTTGTGTAACCTATAACTAAGACACTTAGTTACAGTACTAAAAATACCTACATATAATTCAAATGTTTTAATGACGTATACGTCAACAGGTATTATAGATAAATGTTTTTTAATTAGACGGAAATTCTATTTATATTCAATTTGTATACTTGTATTCTTTTTTCAAACCTCTGACTTTAAAACAATGATATTTATTATATTGAATACACGTTATGTTACACATCTTAGCATTATGATCAGTTTACGTATTTTATCTGCATTAAAATTTCCTTTTCCTTTTTATTGTAGACAACTGATTTTAGTTGTAGCCTTCATACTATTTTATAGATGTCAGTTTTAAAAAAGCCCCTTTCTAAACTTAACGTGTGAACGTGCTAGTAACCAATTATTCAACTATTTCGCATTCTATTCTAGTATCAAAATTACACAAACTTTAAATTTTATTTATTGTATATATATTTAGATGGTCCTTTGGAGTTGTTCTTTGGGAAATTTACAGCCTTGGTATCACCCCGTTCGTTTTAGAGACAGCTAATGATATATTGTATAAGCTAAGCCATGGTGAACGACTACAAAAACCACAAGATTGTCCTGATCAAATGTAAGCTTTATTATAACACATTATTAAAATTCAATAAGTTTCAGTTTGATGAAAGATTTCCGTATAGATAAGAACTATTAAAGCAAATCAATAGAAATATCTAAACAATTACAAATTTACCAGTATTAGGTAATAAAGTACGAAAGCCTATTAGGCTCATGAATAAAAAAAATTAAAAGGCGTAATAACGCGAAAAAAAGGCGTAATAACGCGAATTAAAGGCGTAATAACGCGAATTGAAAGGCGTAATAACGCGAAATAAAGGCGTAATAACGCGAATTGAAAGGCGTAATAACGCGAAATAAAGGCATAATAACGCGAATTGAAAGGCGTAATAACGCGAATTGAAAGGCGTTATAATGCGAAGTGAAAGGCGTTGTAATGCGAAGTGAAAGGCGTTATAATGCGAAGTGAAAGGCGTTATAATGCGAAGTGAAAGGCGTTATAACGCGAAGTGAAAGGCGTTATAATGCGAAGTGAAAGGCGTTATAATGCGAATTGAAAGGCGTTATAATGCGAAGTGAAAGGCGTTATAACGCGAAGTGAAAGGCGTTATAATGCGAAGTGAAAGGCGTTATAATGCGAAGTGAAAGGCGTTATAATGCCTTTTTGTCTATATATAAAGCAGTCACTTCACTTGAGAATTGTTTCTCTCCAAAGGTTAATATCCCTTTCCACAAACAGATTGATTTTAATTTAAATTCTTTTAGACAGCCTACAGAAAATGAAAGTGAATAAACCTTGATCTGTCTATATTAACTAAGATAGACACAAATGTCATTTAATCACTATTAAAAGTTAATCAGGTCTAATTCATAAATAGCCATGTGTACAAAGACACTCTTTATGAAAAATACTTTAAAATCAACAAATGGAACGGTTTCAGAAATAACTATTCATTTCAGCGCAGGATCGGATGATGTACAGTTTTTTAAATTTTCATAGAAATTATACATATAAAAACTAATTACATTACATATAATGTATATGTGCAGGACACACACACACACACACACACACACACACACACACACACACACAGACTTTTAATAATGTATGTAATGGGGCGGAAAATAGACCTTTAAACCCTGGAACTCCACACCATTATGGTAAGCAATTTGCGTCATAAAACGAAATAAGGGTTTTAAGGGGAATTGAAAGGCGTAATAACGGGAAAGAAAGGCGTAATAACGCGAAATAAAGGCGTTATACGCCTTTCAATTCGCGTTATTATGCCTTTCAATTCGCGTTATTACGCCTTTATTTCGCGTTATAACGCCTTTATTTCGCATTATAACGCCTTTCAATTCGCGTTATTACGCCTTTATTTCGCGTTATTACGCCTTTATTTCGCGTTATTACGCCTTTAAATTCACGTTATTACGCCTTTATTTCGCGTTATTACGCCTTTCAATTCGCGTTATTACGCCTTTATTTCGCGTTATTACGCCTTTCAATTCGCGTTATTACGCCTTTATTTCGCGTTATTACGCCTTTATTTCGCGTTATTACGCCTTTCAATTCGCGTTAGTACGCCTTTTTTCGCGTTATTACGCCTTTCCTCTCAATTCGCGTTATTACGCCTTTATTTCGCGTTATTACACCTTTATTTCGCGTTATTACGCCTTTTAATTTTTTTTATTCATGAGCCTAATAGGCTTTCGTAATAAAGAAGAAGTGCATCAGATATTTTAATTTACAATGTGTCTCGGCAAGCCACCGCGTTAATAAACGAATGAAAAATGTGAATGAATAAAAACAAAACAATAATTACATCACTAGTGACAGATGATCGCTGTCGAAATTACAAAAAGAGAATAATAAAAGAAACCCTGAAAGCATTAAAAGATAAGATATTTTAATTTTAATTGAATTATAAATTATTAGTTATCTTATTACTACATTTATAAGAAACATCTCAGTAACTATTGTATAAAATGTAAATGTACTAACTAAAATTAAAAGAGCAGTAGAAGTGTGAGTAAAATATTATACAATCTATTAGATGTTTTTCATTCATGAAGATATATATAATTTTTTAGGAAACGTACATTATCATTTTATTTGTAGTTTTGACATGATGGCAGAATGCTGGGATGACAAACCAGATAATAGACCATCATTTGAGAGATTGCATGAGCAACTTACAACATTCCTCGACAAATCAATAGTAAGTTCTATACAAATCGATAGTAAGTCCTGTTCTCGAAAAACAATAGTTAGTTCACAAAAATCAAAAATAAGTTCTCGAAAATCAAAAGTAAGTTCTCGACGATTCAATAGTTAAGTTTTCGATAAGTAGTGAGTTCTCAACAAATCAATAGTAAGTGTTCGACAAGCTAATAGTAATTAGTTCTCGAAAAACAAAGTAAGTTCTATACACACCATCAGAAGTTCACCGCAAACCAATAGTAAGTGTTCGACAAATCAATAGTATGTTCTCAAAAATTCAATAGTTAGTTCTCGACAAATCGATGGAAAGCTCAATGTAATACCTAATACTGATGTATCACACATATCGACAAGTCTAGAAAAAAATTCAACTTAAGCATTTGACGAAAACGACCTCATTTAGAAAATATACATAAATCAAATAAGCTGAATCAAATAACGTCCTTTTACTGGTGTTTTTTCGCACTAGTAATCAAATAACGTCCTTTACTGGTGTTTTATCGCTGTAGTAATCAAATAACGTCCTTTTACTGGTGTTTTATCGCACTAGTAATCAAATAACGTCCTTTTACTGGTGTTTTATCGCACTAGTAATTAGTGACACTATATTTCCCTCGTGTTTATTATAGCAATTGACTATGTACCTATAAAACTGCTTTTTGTAGACTATTTGTGGAACTGGAATAAACAAAAAAGAAAGTCTAAGAGTACCAATAGTTTACAATAATGTTATTCTTATTTGCTTTGTTCTGGTAAACTAAAACAATGAGGATATAGATTGATAAATATACAAGGTGGTAGGCAGTACAATTACCGACATTGAGGTAGCTGGATATCTACACTTGACTAAAGTCTGTATCACAATTATCAATTAAGTAGCTATATAAAAAACAAGGTAATTGCAAGTCTGACATTAAAATAGCGCAACAATACCCAGTGTATCAATACATAAGGTTATAGACCGGACAGTCAACGAAATGAAGAAGCCGGGCAAATAGCCAGTTTCCAAGCCAAATATATAGTAGCAATATGAATTGGCTTGCCATATACGTTACTATAGTAACCGGATAAATTCATTTGACAATGATCAATCCATTAAATAACAATGGATTAACGCAGTTAACAATAGCTAGTCCCTTACATAACGGTGAAGTAGCTGGTTAAATACATTTGACAACGGCAAATTCTTAAAATAACAGCAAATTAGCCAGTTAAAACATTTTAGACAGGGTCCCTACTGTAAGGTTGTGTTGTTGGAAATATCATATACTGTTTGGATTGCATTGTGGTACTAATATTCCCTGAATAAGCTGAATATTAAATTTTAATATGAGAATCTTTTTTCTTTAATAAATAATATATATATATATATATATATATATATATATATATATATATATATATATATATATATATATATATATATTCGTTTTTTATAGACAAGCGAATGTGAATATCAAACTCCTCCTGACCAGGACAAGTATAGTAGGATAAACGAGGCCATGATTAACTATTATGAAAAGCTCTTAGCTGAAAAAAGGCAAAACAAGTCGGCTTACGAAAATGGTTTGCGGTGTTATGATTCCAGCCATGATAACAGATATTCATATTACGGAACAGATGAATCAACAAGACTGAAATCATTATCAAATAATGATTCAAATGTTACAAAGGAATCCAAAAGAAGCACTTATCTTGAACCTCAAACAATCAGGAAAATGATAACAATCGACCTGACAACAGCAAATGAACACGGAGAAAAAGAAAACTATGACCAAATCAAAGATGTGGAATGTAGACGTGATCCTAATTTATCAAAGAAATTTCATACAAGCAGTTATCTAAGCCCGGTAAAAACAGACGACGAAATGACGTCACGTGACCAAGCTGCTGTGGATAACGTATATAATGAGATAAAGTAAAACTGTTTGAAAGAAAAGTTACCTTGGCGTTAACGTTCTGTGTGATAGCATTTTGAATAAACGGATAATGTAAAGCTTATTGAACCACCTGCAAATAAACAGAGACAAGTTCAATGTACTACTGTTCAAAAACTCTATTTTGATAATGATTGAAATTGAAGTTTTGTTTTTTGTTTGAATTTGATATTTTCCTCATAAGAGAGAATAATTGAAAAATTATATTTTCTTAAGAAACTTGTAATGTATATATTTCTATTACTTAGTGTTTATATAGTATACACAAGTGTGAAATAAAAAAGATAAATACTATATAGTGAACGAGTTGAATAAGTATAGAATATATAACACAAATACCTGTTTAATTTTGACGTGCCATATGCGGACATTTCGAAAAATTTTTCTTCATCAGTGACAATAGGGGCTGAAAATGTTGATAGATACAAAAATACGTCAAACATTTGAAAATTAATGAATAAAATGTTCTAAAATCAAATAATTTCAAATCAGGCTGAGGAATGCTTTGCATGAGGGAACAAACCTTACTTTTAAATAAGTTGGATTAAGACGGCAGAAAATTTTCTGCATGGACATAGAACAAAGGCAGAAATTTTTGCTACATGTACATAGAACAAATATCTTTATCCGAATACTGGTTGGCGGTGTCGTTTTAACTTTTGGAGTTTTACGGGTTTTCGTAAGCTCGGTAACACAGGTGGGCCAACACAGGTGAATCTTTTTCTTTGAGTTTTAATTTTACATGTGAAATTCTTTTGAATAAATCAATTTAACCTCGGATTGTTGTTGAATGGTCAGTACGTGTAATAGTTGTAATAGTAGGGTAGTGGTTATGTGTTTAAGTTGTGTTATTAAATAGTCAGTATGTGTAAAAGTAGAACAGTACATGCTTTCGTATGCTGTGGAATAGTCATTTATGTTGTAGAATAGTCAGTATGCGTTTTATTTATATTGTAGAATATTACTTGTCATATTTATTTTGTAGTATAATAAGTATTTTCTTTCCTTCTACATTATATTTATCAATAGTCAATATTTTCACTGTTGTATTGACCAATAATGCATGAACATTCTTTATTTTTATTTACTTATCTGAGACATTCCGAAAACGGAAAGAAAAAAGAAAAATACATGTTAAAGGTATTTAATTCAAATTTTGAAATAAGGACAACATGTAGAATTCCATATCAAACATAAAAGAAACACTGTATTTTCCAAATATGCCATTGTATTATTTTTATTTATTTATTTTTTTTTTTTTTTTTTTGGGGGGGGGAGGTTTGGTTTTTTCTTTAATTGCACTTTTCGTTTTCAGGATTTCGTTGATTGTTTCCTCTAAGTTATATGGGTATACATTATAAATTGTTCTATATTACGTATTTGATGATTAAAAGTAAAATAAAACGAAGATGATAACTGTGTATGTAACATGTACTTGACAAACAAGAACAGCAAAATCACCTTACAGATAATTGTACAAACCTATATTTTCTCTTGAATTGCACATTTCAAGGCATTAGTCAAACCCTGTATGGGAGGCTTCCATGATTCAGTGGTAGAGTGTCGGCCTTGAGAGCAGGAGGCTGTGGTTCAAACACGGTATATAAGACTTGAGATACCACTTTCTCGACTAGTGCTCACATGAAGAGAAGAGATTCTTTCTCCTGGCAAAAGGATATGTAAATGTGGAAGTGTGACATAGACTCGGAAAGCTATCAAGTAGTTACCTTGAGTGCGTGCTAGTTGAAGACAGACTACAATATGCATTCGCACTTCTTGTGCATAAACGAATTTCTCTTTTATATGTATATATGTTATTTGTTACATATTTGACGGGTGTAGCTAGACAGAAGGTGCTTACCCTTCCGGAGCACCCGGCCTCACTTCCTTGGTGAAAGTTCATGTGTATAATCAAATTTGCTAGTTTTCAAAGTTTTTACTTTGTTTTTGGGGGATTGTGATTTGGACATGGACTGGTATGTTTGTGTTTTAATTTTTTTTCTTTCAATAGTGATGTTATAGACACTTAATATTATTATATGTATTCACTTTTGCAGTGGAAATAAAGATTGAATAAATAAAGGCAGATCATAATATTTACTCGCGCGTGCTCGAATTTTCTCTTATTATATTCCTTAAAATTGATGACTTTGCTCTCGTCACTAACAGATAAAAAAATGCGGATGAACTTAAAAAATATTGTAACAAACAATACTAATTATATAACTAGTTCATTGTTATTATTGTTATTATTATTATATTTATTATTAATTAGGTATGTAACTGATAGGCTGTTCTTTCCACTTCTTTAAATATCTTGTAATTGTATAAACTGTTTAGTTTCATCTTGTGCTGTTTTAACTGTAGAATTATAATTAATCACATTGGTGAAGGTACGTTTGTGTGATATTGTAGTCTTCATTGTGATTGACTTAATAAACACCTCCAATAAAACAGGAGATGACAAACGTTTTAAAGGCACATTCAACTAAACTCATTTATTTCAGAATCCTTTCTTTCTTTTTCTTAATCGTTTTGCTTTTTTCTCTATGATAAAATACTATTCAGTCAGTAGTTAGTAGTTAGTACAGAAAAAAATCACTTGCTATAAGGAAGTAAGCTGAAAAGACATATAGCCATTTAACCTTTCTGTCACTGGATAGTCATAATTTCGGAAATCACATTTTTTGAAATACCGAAATATAACCTGATTGTTTTAATGTTTAAAGTCATGTGTCAAATCTTGTTACAATTTATTTGCATATATACACAACAGTCATTCGGGTATAACCATTTAAGACCCATTGTTAAGTAATCTATATAGTAAACAATATGATAACCGATCTGAAATAATGACGAAAATGCTAATACATAGTCTTTGTTGGGGAAGTTTTTTAAATAGGACATTCAAAGCAACATAATTTCATTAATCAGTATTCATCTTGAGGATTTAGTGAATAGTTGAGGAAAAGATTTTTTACAAGACATTTCGTCTGGAAGAGCGTAAAGTTAAGAAGCGGTGAGTTTATAACAAATATAATAACCTAACTTATTAAAACAATGACATATAATAGCTTTTTAAGTGTAGAATATTCGTGATGTACTTTGTCAGGTAAACACCACTTTAAGTAAACATCAAATAAATTAAATTCATTTCAAAATTTTTAAAAACAATATATTACAGAAAAAAATCACTGAAAGTTTAAAATAAATTTAACGAAGGTTGCAAACGGATGTCATAACTCATGCCTCCTTATATATATATATATATATATATATATATATATATATATATATATATATATATATATAAATAATCATGTAAAGTAAAAAAAAAAAACGGTTCTCCAAATGCATAATACATTATGTAGTAAGTATTGTATGTAGTTGTGTGATTTTTATTTTTATTTCAATAGACATTCTGAAAAATAAATCAGTTTGAATACAAAATTGATTAAATATTTATAATTGTAAAATTAAAATAACGATATATATTTTTTTCTTTTTACCGTTTGAAAAATTATATAGGCCGAAAAATGATTCAAAGGTCAATATACCTATAGTACTAGGTGCTGTCAACTGATTATTATTTTATATTTCTTCTTTGAAATAAAAGAAGACACAACGGTAGCAGTTTTAGGTAAACATAGCCCCTAAAAACTTGTTTTAAATATTTTAAAGACAGGCGAAATTTGATAACCCAATATGTTTTATAGATGAGGTTGTTTGATATTGAGTAAAGTATGGGCAATTTGATACCATGGATTGGCAATCAGTACGTAATTATTTTAGTACTGGTCGGCATTTCTGCTGGTGGAATTATGCAGTACCAAATGACTAATACTATAGAACATAAGACGTCTTGCTCAAATAGAAGGTTTCCTGCTGGTACTACGGGCAGTGACTAAACTTCAAGTAGCAGTTAATGTCGGTGCCTCTAGAATTATCCTACAAAACATCATAAAAACTATGATTATAATTTTACATACCGTACTGTAAATATTTGTTAATCGGAAACCTGTAATACACATTGTACTTGTAAACTTGCATTTTAACGAAGTCATGATCATCTGAATTGTAAACTTTTCAGCTAAGTATGTGGAGAATATATATATATATATATATATATATATATATATATATATATATATATATATATATATATATATATATATATATATATATATATATATAAGGCCTTTATAACCTTCATCACAACATTGTTAAATAGCATTATCATTGCGTTCACTTTCAATTTTAGGTGTGGTTAGCTACCCTTCAGGAGCAACCGAACTCACTTTCCTGGTGGAAAAATCACGTGTTTTATTTAATTTTGCCATTTTTTTTTTATAGTTTTTACAATGCTTTTAAGATTGTGATTTGAACATGAATCAGTATGTTAGTGAAAAAAGATAGCGCCTATCTTATTCTAATGAATTAAATATTTTGAAAAATTACATGACAATACAATTGTTCAAGTGGGGGTTGATTGCCGTTGGATAGGTCATAACAATTACAATGTTTTGTTTATCATGTAACTAAACAATGACCAAAATTACATTAACGAATAGACAATAGATACATTCTAACCTCTTTTTTGTCAGCCGACTGTAAATAGTTTATATATTTTAGTAGGTGCATTACGTCTTGAACAATTACGCTTTGGAAAACTTGTCTCAAAGATATTGTAATAATGCCAAAATACCCAAAATAACCAATGTTTTGCAATTGATATTGTTGTCCACTCAAAAGCTTGCAGATATATGACTGGATTCTGATGAAGCATTGAATAAATGCATACAAACATGAGATAAGTTGTGCAATAAATTGTGGAGTAATGGTCAAAGGTCAGAGCCACGATTTTAAATCTTGCATAAGTCATAAAATTAGTGCCATTCTCATAACATCGACATCTATGAAGGTATTTTGAACATAATATAATACCAAATATGAAGAGATTTTTATTTGTAAAATAAAAATCAAGGTCACAGGGTCAAATTTTAAATTTGTTAACAAATTAGTACCTGCTACATAACCTTAACAATAAATAATTAAATTTGTTGAAAGTTTGAACAAATGTATACAAAAATATGAGGTTGTGTCAAACCAGATTCAGAAATAACAAGCTCACCGATGTCACAGAGAGCAATATCTTGAAGATATACTAAATGATATGGCATTAATATAAAATCCTAAACGGGCTTTAATTTACATTGGAACAATGTAACTGTTAGTGAATGTCGTCATTCAACGGCCTCGTAAAAAATGTAGTATCTAAATGTAAAAATATAACTTAAAGTATTTCTTTAATGAAAACATTCATGGTATAATAAGATTAGGAAGTTTCTACAATTAATATATTATTAGAACTGGTAACAGAGGCTGATGTCAAAATAACGTTTTGCCTTATGATCTTATGATGGCGGAGCATATAGCCACAACTCTTTTGGCAATTATTTTAGCTACTTCGAATATATACGCCAGATATCCACAATGTAAAGATTTCGGAATAAAAGGAGGTAATTATTACAATATTTATTCTTTACCTTCCAATTTTTTAATTTGATACATACAGATATTTTACATGTGATAAGGTCCCTGTTTTAAACTTAAATCAGTGATCCCGACTATGTTTAAATTCTCCTGTATTGTTTGCTTGTTTCATCAATTTATAATGGCATGTACAGTGGTATTTTGGCTAACGTCAAGTCCTTGCTTTCAGGTTATTTTTCCCTATTTTTAACGATAAATTGACGATCTATTACAGAGTTTTGATAAGTTCAACATACTTTTTGCTCTAGTGCTATGATATTTTATTTAGACAACGAATGAAACTATGAACCTTATGACATTAAAATATGATATATAAATTTAGTTTTGTTTTATTAATTTATTTATTTATGGTTTAAATTTTCTTATTCATATTGCCTTTGTCTGACGTCAAATCGTGTGCTTTATTGTCCTTTATTTGTGTTTTTGTTCATAACTTCAAATTACTTATCAAAATCTTTTTTTTTTTTTTTTATTTATTTTTACTTTATACCAAATAAACGGTAACATTTTTTCTGTAAATCGTGTAGGTTTTTGATAAATATTTAATATTTCGATATTGTTTTTATTTTGTTTATTTTATTAATTTTTTTTTCATTATAATTATTTTGTTATTTTTACAGAGATACTACCGAAAGACATGCCAACGAAATTTCCGGGTGAAAATGTTTTCCTAGCTTGTTCGTATTCAGTAACAAACTCATCCTTAAATTCAAGTGGGATTTTAGAGATTTATAGTGTTAATGAAATCGCCAAAGATATAGAATTGAGCCTGTTGCCATGGAGACAAACAATTTAGCAAAGATCAGGGATACTATCAAAACTGAAGTAGTTCAAGCCGGTATTAAAGTTCTTGATTACACTTGCGAATATCACTGGAAGGAGGACTACTGCGTCATTGAGAATCGTTTTTATGAAATTGACAGTAAGATTATTATTAGTAAACTTACAAATTTACCTCAAGATTATCGATGACAAGATTAAAGAAGTAACTAACAAGTTACCAGATAAATCATTAAACAATACAATCAGACCTTGTACTTATTTGCCATATGCCACATCTGAATTGCATTATTTCAATTCTCATGTGCTTCTTTTGAATTGCATTATTTCATTAAAATTTAAAAGCAGCACATGACATTGCCAATGATTATAAAATTGCATGCTTAGTACCATACCCTATCCAATAAAAAAAATTCAAACTTATCATTATACACGGATTTTTACTTTTACTAGATGTCGGGCTCCATAAAGACATTTTGGTAGCTAGACGTGTGTTTGGGAAACCCTAAGTTGGGGAATTTAATTCTTAATTTTTTATTTGATTTGATGAATGTTTCATTACAGATCGGCCGCAAACTCCAGTAAGTAGCTCTTGCTTGATTGATGATTGGAACATCATGATTTGTACATGGAACCTTGGTACAAAATATAATCATAAAAAGAATATGGAGTTTAGAGTTCAGTGGAAAGCGTAAGTAGTGTAGCTATGGAGTTAAAGTTCAGTGGAAGTTTTGTAAAAAATATTTTAAGTATATTTGTTTAATTAATAGTATTTATCTCAAATATTGCCTGGTGGTAATTATTTCAAGTTTTATCTTGTTTTTTTTTCTTGAAAGTAATGTTAAATAAGAATGTAGTTCAAGATAATGAGTGAGTGAATAAAAAAATATTTTAATGGGTTTAATTAGGGGGATAATTGTTTAATTATTTTTATTGTTATTTTGTTAACCGGGTTTTATTGAAAATTTGACCAAGCCGCTTATTTTGAAATCTTGGCCAAGTTAATTATTTTTCAGTACACCTGCTTCAACTTTTTAATAAATGTGAGTAGATTTTTAATGTACATATTAATGATAGGTGGAGTAACTCTATTTATTATGCTTAACATTTAAAAAGAAGGTTGTTCATTTCAGAAATAACAGTAACTCATGGAAGCCATGTCCAAATTCTTCATTAGATTTGGAGAAGAAATCTATTGCATGTACTTGGAAAAATTTTAATTTTGGGACAGTCTATTTTTTCCATGTAAACATAATACAAAAAAAGAGATCTATAAATATTTCATATATGAATCAAGTAATAAGTGATAACAAAATAGGTAAGTTATTTATTTATTATTTATTTATTTATTTATGTGTTGATTTGTTTTCTCTGTTTCGTATTAGTTATTAATTATTTTCACAGTACTTTCAGTGATACTATAAATATAAGCAAATATTTTTTCGGAGATTTAACTATGTCAAATTGGCCTTCCAACTGAAAACAAAGTCACCCTTTGATTCAACAAATACACATAAAAAAGTGTATCCAAAAACTCACTTCCTCGAATGCTGACGTTAAACACCATTTTTCCACTATAATTAGCAACCCCTTAACTTCTACTGTCTGTATAAGTAGTCGATTTTCAAACCCGGACGTCCGATTATACTTTTCTAACACGCATTTTGGCAATCATATATACATCTTTCCAAAAACGCATGATTTGTTGCTTTTATTTCTTCAGTAAAACCAGCAAAGCTGTCTAATTTTATTGCAACACCAAATAAAACGTCTATTCACCTGACATGGAAGAATTCAAACAACAGAACGGATATACTGTACAGAATACGAAAAAAAAGCCAGTGGGATGATAAAAAATGGACAGTAAGTATTAACGAAAACATTTAGTAGTCTCGATTAAAATGTTTGATATTGTACCGGATATGACAGTGTCCCCCGCTAATTAAACACATTAATCGATTACGATAAATGATCAGATTTGATCAGTATTTTACATTTTCTGTTCTTTAATCTAAATTGCGTAAAAATAAGTCTTAATACAGAAAATATTTTGCAACAATTTAAAACGCCAGTATTAATTTTGAAAAAAAGACATGCATATACCTATCTCATTGTTAATGTTTTTATTTTTGCATATTTGATGCAAAAATTAATGATGTTGATGATTGTTACCAATGGCTCAGTAAATTGGCAACAATTTGTTAAAAAAAAACTCAACACAAAAATTAAAAAAAAATGTCAATAATTATTAGCAAATTCCAACCGATTCTTTTTACAAATACATTTGAGACTTCAATCTAATTTACAATTTTCTCACATTGTCAAATCAACAAAGTTCAATGTCGTAGTTCATCATCACATCTATTCACAATTCAAATTCACAAAAATATAATCACAATTCAATTTCAATTTCTACTTCTATACAATTCTTTCCAAATAACACAGTTAGTTCTCCAATTTTCACCAATACATTTTCAGTTACAATTTTCTTTAATCAGATCACCAATTGCAACTACACTACTAACAATATCTGTCACGATATATATTACATAACATACGCTAAACTCATAATTCTTCACTTCAAAGTTAAATATTTGCAGGTTCATCTCATTAATCTGGAATTTCTTCTCATTTTATTTCTACTGATCAAATTCATAATTTCCTCCGACTAGGTTTTAAAACCAAAACTACCCTCATCTTCTAAACTTCCTTTAATTTTTCCACCTGTCATTCTTTCTGACCATAATATTCTGCACTCCAAATTCACTTTCACACCTGCTTTTATACCCTCAAAATCATTCATCCAACAAAATTTCCATGCACTCACAGACTTAAACTACTTAGTTGACAAACAAGAAAACTGGACTTCAAACTTTTACATAATAGTACAAGTGACCCTACAAAAATGATGACTGGACAATAGGCGGACTGAACATACAGAGATTGACTCTTAAGAGGTACCCTGAGGGATAATTATATAAGTAGTTTTGGCTTTAAAAAAAATAATTAATTACTGTGACTCATTAACTACAGGTAGTTTGACTTTCAGGATAACTTCATTAAATAAAATAATAACTGTAACACATCCCCCCCCCCCTGTTTATGAACTGACATGACAGTTCTACAAAGCCGGACACCGAAAAAGTATGTCAGCACCTAAATTGTTAGTACCTGTAATTGAACGCATTCAGAATGAAAATTGCTGCAAAAATAAAGCCCATCTTGCGATACGAGAATTCTTGAACCGTGCGGTGTTCAAGTAGATGAGAGGTTTGTGGTCTGTCTCGAGAATAAAAGTACGACCATACAAGTACTTTGACAACTTGTCAACTGCCCAGATGATACTTAAACATTCCTTTTCAATGATAGAATAATTTTGTTCCCTATCCAACAACTTACGACTGATATAACGAATTGGTTGATATAAGGCATTAAGGTCTTGAAGCAATACAGCCCCTACACCTTTATTTGAGGCATCTGTCCTCAACACAAATTCCAAATTAAAGTCAGGCAGAATTAATATAGGCTTTGACGAAAGAATACTTTGAATGGCCTCAAAAACTGACTGGAATTCAGGAGTCCATTTAACAACTGAAGATTTCCCTTTTTTAGTCAAATCCGTTAGAGGTGCGAGTAAAGTAGCAAAATTTGATACAAAGTGTCTATAATAGGAGCAAAACCCAATAAGACTACGGACTTCGTTCTTTGTAACTGGAGCAGACATATTTAATACCTTGTTAATTTTGGAATCAGCAGGGCGTTAACAACCTTCACCAACAACATGACCCAGAAATTCAATAGTTGTAAACCCAATAGAAACCTTAGAAGGTCGAGCTGTGATATTCTCGCTACGCAATCGATCCAAAAATGATCGCAAATGAACAAGATGTTGTTCTCAAGTTAAAGAAAATATTAATGCATCATCGAAGAAATTGACTGTAAAATCTAAACCTTGAAGTAATAGTCTCATCATGCGTGCAAAACTAGCACAAGCTGTTTTCAAACCAAAGGCTAGAACAGTAAATTGAAATAAGTCTTGTGGAACCTGAAAAGCTGTGTAAGGACGTGATGAAACATCTAGAGGTATTTGCCAGTAACCTTTGGATCTAAATCTACCTTGGTAAAAAACAAAAACAAATTTACCCAATTTGTTAAAAAGATCCTATGGATTGGGAATAGGTTCAGAATCGAAAATAGTGTGCTGATTAATAGCTCTCAAATCAAGAATAAAGCGATTAGAACCGTCTTTCTTTTTAAGAAGCAACACAGGTGAACAGTACGGAGAATTTGATGGTTCTATAACACCTAACTTGAGCATTGTCTCAACTTCATTTTTGATGGCTTCCTGAGTAGAATAAGGTAATGGATAAGGCTTGACATTGATTGGTTCACTAGTAGACAACTTGATAGAATGAGTTACTAACTTAGTACGACCTGGCACATCAGTAAAAACATCCTGAAATTCAGACAGCAAAGATGAAATTGACTGTTTTTGTTCAGAACTCAAGTGAGGATTAATAACAACATCCTTGTAAGTCTCAGTGCTGACATATGATGGTAACATGAGTGGAGCTGAGGAGCAAACCGGATCTTCCTCAGGAATAGGAGAAATAGCACAAACTGAAGAATTAGCATGATCACTATTTTGTAATATAGGTTCACGTGAGTGATATTCCTTAAGCATATTGACATGAAAAACTTTAGTTTTAGAACCTAATTGAATGATATAATCACATGCACCTTGCTTAGACACTACTGAATAAGGTCCTTTCCATTGCATTAGAAGTTTGTTTTGAGAAGTAGGTAGTAACACTAAAACTTGAGATCCGACCTTGAGATTACGTAAACGTGAACGACGGTCATAAAGTAACTTAGTGCGCTTTTGTGATGCCTGCAATTTAGAATAAACTAAATCACAACTATTGCTAATTTTTTCCTTAAGATGTAGCACATAATGATATGTTGAAACAACATTGGGGTCTGTAGATTTGCCTTTCCATACTGAATAAAGTAATGATAGTGGACCTCTAGGAGTTCTACCATACAAGAGTTCAAAGGGAGAAAACCCTGAAGAATCTTGGGGAACCTCACGATAAGCAAATAATACAGGATTGATGGAACGATCCCAGTACTGAGGTTGTTCACAGACTAACTTAGATAGCAATTTCTTGAGTGTACCATTAAAGCGTTCAACTAGTCCATTCGTAGCGGCATGATAAGGAGAAGTACGAAGATGTTGTACACACAACAAATCCATAACATCAGAAAATAAACCAGAAGTAAATTGAGAACCTCGATCAGTAAGAATTTCTTCGGGAATACCAAGGTGTGAAAAAATTTCCATCAGAGCATCAGCAACTTCAACAGTACCAATAGACTTAAGAGGAATAGCTTCCGGATACCTAGTGGTATAGTCAATAAAAGTCAATATATAACGATGACCAGAAGAAGATGGAGGATCAATTGGTCCAACAATGTCTATAGCTACCCTAACAAATGGTTCTTTGATAACTGGTAAGGGATAGAGTGGAGCCTTAAGTGGTTTACGACTAGATACAACTTTCTGACAAATGTCACAACTAGTACAAAAACGCTTGGTATCTGCTGCTACACCAGGCCAGTAAAAATAATTAAGAATCCTATTTAGAGTTTTAGCATACCCCATATGTCCGGCCATGAGAGTTTCATGTGCTAATGACAAAATTTTTGTCGTAACACAGAGGGAACTACTAACTGAATGAACTGCTTCTTATCAAATGAGGTAAATTTGCGGAATAACAAGTCATTTTCAACATAGAACCAAGCAGAACCATTTTTCTTTTCTCACCAATTTTGTTATTAGCCTTCCTAAAACAAGGACTAAGACTTACATCAGATGATTGCAGTTGACCAAAATCTGAAGATAAAACTTCAAGTGGAGCAACGATGTTATCAATAGCTAAAGGTTGTAAAGTTTGAGTTTTATTCGACTGTGCACGAGTTACAACTTGCATTGTCGAATGAACAATGTCACTAGATTCCTTTAATTCAAAACCAACAAAATCAGTATATTTAAGGAAGTAAAGCCCCTCTTACATTTCCAAATATAACATCAGCCAAAGGATTATCACACAAACAAACTAAAGCTTTGCCAGAAAAATATGGAGAAGTAATGTGTACCTCAGCCATTTCATGAATGACAAGATTGCCATTAAAAGTAACACAAGTAGTTGTGCGATTATGCAGAATATCTGATTTTGGAACTAAGGACCTACGTACTCCAATTGTAGAACAACGTACGTAAAACAGTAACAGGTGTGTCATTAAGATGACCTTTAGAAATGGGTAAAAATGGCTGAACTAAACGTTGAGCTTACCCAGCAGATTCCAAATCAGTAACTTGATGACAAACTCCGCCATTAGCCATTTGTAAAGAGTCTAATATTGTAAATGCCATACCAGCAAAATGTTGAATATTACTGTGCAAAGCAGAATTAGAAAAATTAGAAGTAGCTTTAGGAAATAAATCATATGAACTAGTACTAGATGGTTGAGTAGAAGGATTAGAGGAAGAAACTGTAGTAGGATTAGGGCCTGTATTGACAGATGAGATAGGAAAATTTTCTGACATTCCAGGTAGACTAAAATTTGTACCGTAAGGTTTAACAGCTGAACCAGAAAACTGACTAGGAATTTTACAACAACCAAAATGACAAATATCACACTTGCTACAATATACAGCTTTGCAATTTTTAGCAATATGACCACCGATATTACATCTAAAACAAATAATTCTGCGGTTTGAAGTGGAGCTATCCAAGCTAAAGCGATTTTGAATTTTGGGCTGGCTAACATTAGATCTATTAACATTATGATTGCGGCGATTTCGGTCGCTTGAAACTGAAGATTGTCTCCTAACGAAACGAATACGAAACCTGCTTCGTTCTTGTGGGACAACTGTAGCCGACATTGTCCAAGTCGCGTTACTAGTACTAGACGCTAGATTAAAGTCCGGGTGCGCACTACGATAAGCTTCAGCTGACGCTACTGCATCTGCGAATGTTTTTAAATTCCTCTCTTTTAGATACGTTTCAAGATCGGTAGAAACTGAACGCAAAAACTGTTCTCTAAGAAAGAGATCGGTTAATTGATTCATGGTACTAACATTAGCGGATTTCAACCAACGAGCGAATAACGATTTCAATTTTTCCCAAAAAACTTGCATAGCCTCAGTCGGTTCAGGCTTAAGATCTTGGAAACGTTTATTAAAACCATCTATAGTAAAATCAAAAAAATTTAACAAAGCTTCCTTAAGCTGGTCATAACTTACGGGGTTTACTGAAGATAAATTATAATACACATCAAGTGCATTTTCGTGAGAAATGTGGCAAGATAAGTACACCACTGAGCTTGATCCCAATGCATTGACTTAGCATGTGTTTCAAACCTATAAAGAAATGCATGCATGGTATCATGTGCTTCATTAAAATTAGGAAGTTTGGGCATTTTAGGGTTAATGACAGGTGAGCTATGTTTTAGTGATTCAATTTCTAACTCTTTTATCTTAATTTTAGTTTCAACCTCATCTAATTCTTTCTGTCTCATTCTCTCAAATCAGTCTTTTTCTCTCTCTGCATCTTCTCGTTCTTTCTGTAATTCCCTATCAAATTTTTCTTTCTATCTAACCTTCGAATTTCTCTCTCTTCATTTTCTATGATTTTCCTTTCAATATAATCAATAATATCTTGCCCTGTCAAACCAGCAGTTTTAGCTTCATTTAAAAATGTTTCCCTACTTGCCATGACAAAATATTAAAAAAGAAATACTTATACAAAAAAAAATATTTACACAATCTATGTAAACAATTCAAATACCAAAACTTGATTTCAAATCAAAATACCCATTATGTAAATAAAAACAAATTGACATACAATAAAATAACAGGTTCAACTACAATGACGAGCCCCCATAATTGTTGCCAATGGCTCAGTAAATTGGCAACAATTTGTTAAAAAAAACTCAACACAAAAATTAAAAAAAAATTTAAATAATTATTAGCAAATTTCAACCTATTCTTTTTACAAATACATTTGAGACTTCAATCTAGTTCACAATTTTCTCACATTGTCAAATCAACAAAGTTCAATGTCGTAGTTCATCATCACATCTATTTACAATTCAAATTCACAAAAATATAATCACAATTCAATTTCAATTTCTACTTCTATACAATTCTTTCCAAATAACACAGTTAGTTCTCCAATTTTCACCAATACATTTTCAGTTACAATTTTCTTTAATCAGATCACCAACTACATTACTAACAATATCTGTCACGATATATATTACATAACATACGCTAAACTCATAATTCTTCACTTCAAAGTTAAATATTTGCAGGTTAATCTCATTAATCTGGAATTTCTTCTCATTTTATTTCTACTGATCAAATTCATAATTTCCTCTGACTAGGTTTTAAAACCAAAACTACCCTCATCTTCTAAACTTCCTTTAATTTTACCACCTGTCATTCTTTCTGACCATAATATTCTGCACTCCAAATTCACTTTCACACCTGCTTTTATACCCTCAAAATCATTCATCCAACAAAATTTCCATGCACTCACAGACTTAAACTACTTAGTTGACAAACAAGAAAACTGGACTTCAAACTTTTACATAATAGTACAAGTGACCCTACAAAAATGATGACTGGACAATAGGCGGACTGAACATACAGAGATTGACTCTTAAGAGGTACCCTGAGGGATAATTTTGGCCTAATTTAATTATATAAGTAGTTATGGCTTTAAAAAAATTATTAATTACTGTGACTCATTAACTACAGGTAGTTTGACTTTCAGGATAACTTAATTAAATAAAATAATGACTGTAACAATGATTCTATAGGAAATATTATTAAATGGAACCAAAAGGTTCGATTACACCATCCTTGATGCAAGACCGGACACTTTGTATAATATAAAGATGGACATTGTACCAGCAACTGATGGACGACCTGTTGGGAAATGGAGTGATATCGCACAAGTTGAAATTAAAACCTTGGAGGACGGTAAACACACACACACACACACACACACACACACACACACTATTGCAATTATCTTGTGTTTTTGCTATTTAACTTCGATTTATAAATTTAAAATAAACAGCTAGCTGAAGCACATGTATCCTCTATTCGGTCAAACAAAGTTACTGAAGTTGCTGCTTATAATAATGTGGAACTATTCATGGACAAGTTTCAATTTCTGTTGCTGAATATTGCTTTTTTCCCTTAGCTATATAATGGCACATTTATTTTTTATTAATAATTTTTAAGTTCTTTTGATTTCTTGTTATATTTTTTTTACCGAATGTTGTCTTTTCTTGGATAAATTATCTTCTTACAATCAGTTTGTACAACTTTTTATCCTGTTAATGATTTCTATCAATAATTGACATGTGTGTTGTTAGTTTACCATTTAGGTTGTATTATGTGGGGTATTCACAATTGTCTTATTGAAGACTGATAGTTTAATTGTTTAATATATATATATATATAATCAAAATCAGCATAAGATATTTTCCAAAAAAGCACATGACAGCATGACAGATATATAGAACGTTTAGACCTATAATACTTCGTAAACCGTATATTTTCTCTATTTGGTCACTAGATTATAGTTGCAACGTGGATTTCAAACATAAATATTTACACGTTACTTCATGCATTATAAAACAGGAGGTAAATTTAGTCGAAATTAATGTTTATGGTATGAGAAAGTTAAGTTTTTAGCTGTCTTTAACATCTAACGTTTTGTTGGCATCAAATAAAACATCGATATGAAGCCTTACCATTAACACTTTGTATAAATATATATGGTTCGAATAATCAAGCACTCTACTTTTACAATCCGATTTTAGTTCCAGCCAATGTACCAACCATACTGCCGTTTTGTTATTCCTGTTCTGACTTGATTTGTAATAACATTACGATTTATTGGAAGGTAAGCATTACATGGTAAAACGTTTTCTATTTATCTTGCAATAATAAGACTGTCTAGTTATTTTGATGAAACTATAAATTACATAAGCATGCATTGAAAATTTGAAAATGATTGGTAAATATGTAACACAAACATCTGCTAAATTTTGATAAGATAATTTTTGTTAAATAATAGTTAAATTTTGGTAAGATAAACATTCACAACATAAACATTGTAATAGAGTCTCAAAATTTAATTTAAAATGTTTTATTTTTGTTGCAGAAAACAGACATGGCCGTAAGATAGATACGTAATTTGTTGGTCACTTCATATGGCGCGGTTCATTTCTTTTAATACCTATTGTTTTTGTAACTAAATATTGCAAATTCACTTTTCACATGTCAAAAAAATAAAAAATATAAACCTACAAAAACCTTACTAGTAGTTGGACTAACGTAATATCTATAGAAACAAGATGTTTATTATTCTAACTCGTACAAAACTAAATTTTAACAGCTCAATTATCTCTGTGTATAAATTGTAAAGGATAAAATGAGAGATAAGTTTTTTAACTTAAAATTAATTTTTGAATCAATTCACAAAAAGTTGTATAGTAATTGATTGTTTTAATTTGCAGAATGTTTATTTATGGTTTTTTAATGATGAACTTTGTTTTTATTATTTAACTTTACAAGCTTTGGCATATTAAAACCCTCAAAAAGTTTTATAACTGTCATTACACAATTGTTGAAGTATGACGTCGCCATACCAAAGCTTATCTTCCATATTTTTGACGTTACATCGTTCATTGTCTCCTCCATTCTCAAGTTTTATTTTCCACCTAAAGAGTTAAGCTGGCTAGACAGGTCGTTTTGACCCTTCCGGAGCCTCCGGTCTTACTTCTGTAGTGGAAGTTGACGTGTTAAACTGCCTAAGCCTCTTTTATAAAGTCTTTACTTCGTTTTAGGGATTGTGCTTTGGACATGGACTGGTATGTAAAAAGCCCATCAAAGAAAATAACAAAGTTTGTTTTATTTCACTTTAGCCAATCAAAAGAGACGAAAGGAATGGTTTGATTCAGAATTACAGAATCATATTAAATGACTTGATGGCTAATACTTCCCAACAGTTTCTGGAAAATAATGGAAATTTAACATCATATAGCATGGCAATTAACAGTTCCCACACAAATGAAATTTTAGTATCCCAATCGACAAAGGAAGGATTTCCAAACAAGAAAGACGCACGCTTGTTAATTTTTCCAGTGCAAATAAGTAATTATTTATTTTGATAGTATTGTTTAACATAATGAAAATGGTTTGGTATCAAGAATGCTTAGTTTCACTGTATTTTTGTAAAATCTGGTATCAGATGTGAAATTGTGGATTTTTCGCGGCTGCGTAATCATTCATTGTAAGAACCAAAAAACATTTACATGTGGTTAATTTTCTTTGTTATTTGTTTAATATATTTTTGTCTGATTTTTCAAGTAAGTCAATTTTAACAACTTTTTATAATACTTAAAGTCTTTACACACACACACACACACACACACACACACACACACACACAAATAAAGAAAGCACACAAGAGTCGTGTTTAAGATATAAACTTTAGTCAGCGAATTACAATCTTGACATGTATGATCATGATGGAGAAAATCTATGACAGGACAGCCATAAAGATGTACATAATAGGTTGGGTATTACAGACTACTTCCTCTGTAAAATTAACTAGTTTGTATACTGGGTAAAATCAAAGAAAATATATTGATGCGTGTGTGTGTGTGTGTATGTCGCTCTGAATAAGGATCATTTTTCTTTTTTAAATGTATATTTTACAAAACTCCTGATGTAAGATAAATGGGAATGTTTAAGCTGACTGAAAGTACTTTAACAGCACTACTTCACTTCATTATTATTATTATGTTCCGTATAAATTGTGATTTGTGTAATAAGATGCCTATGCAAGTTGTGATATTGCTTTTTTTGTTTTTATTAGTTCTTGCATTTTATCAAGTGACATATTTTGAATAAACAACTAACATCAATGTTAATTCGTTATAAATAAAAAAAAAAATAATAATAATAATAATAATAATGATAATAATAAACATTTTCCTTGATGTAAAATTCGTTTATTGTTATATTAATTTTGATATTTCAGGACCAAAAACACAAAAAATTGTGGTCGTAACAGATGGGACGCAAGTAACTATATTTAAAAAGTTCAAAGACCATAAAACAGAAATGTTTATTATAGCATGGTGTAAACGAACTTTAATAAATCAATGCAAGGTAATGACCAATGACAACGAAAAGCAAAAAGACAAATATCATTATGTACTAGAACAAGTGTTTAAAATATTATTGAATGAATTTTCAATTTTATGAAAAGAATTCTCGGTAGTTATTCGTTATGACTGTTTTTTCCCTCGGAGAGCTGTTTTTTACATTTAAATTCAAGTCACCTTTTGACTGGTAAATTAAGAGGGCCACTATATCACTATATACAATGTTTTTTCACTGGCTAATTTCTATGACATTTTACATCTTGTCCGCAATAATGATTTTACATCATGTCGTCATGGTTAAAATTTGTATCGACTCCTAGACTTACACAAATAAATTGTATCAAGTAAAAAAATAAATGCAAAGCAGTGTTATATTGTGTTGTCTAAATGCATAAAAAAAATGTGTGTTAATCCCTTGCTGAAAACGTTTTTAATGAAAATTTCCGATTCCTGAAAAAAGTAAAAACACTACTAAAAATTAAAATTAAGAAATATGTTCTTGTAATACTGTAATTCACGAAAGCTTCAGCGAGCAGAACCAGAGAGTGAGGAATTACACATTTCAGCGCTTATAATTAATATATATATATATATATATATATATATATATATATATATATATATATATATATATATATATATATATATAACTTTTCGGTCTTAGTGTCACTGATGAGGAATGAATTTCCGAAATGTGCACATCTGGCACATCAAAATTTAACTGGTATTTGTATTATATATTTACTACCCCTGAGCAGGTACCGCTGCTGGTGGAGTAAAACTCCCCGAGGGTATCAATAACTCAGTAGGCAGTACTTTGTGCTGTCAGAAAACGTACCATTTAGCAAAATTCTCAGTCGTCTTAAATTTGGAATTGATTTAAAACTAAGGTTTGTTCCCTCATGCATAGCATTCCTTAGCTGGATTTGGATTTATATAATTTTCAAACTTTAGATTCATTGTTTTCAACTGTTTGGCTAATATTTTTATGTATCAAACTTTTCGGTCCTAGTGTCACTGATGAGGAATGAATTTCCGAAATGTGCACATCTGGCACATCAAAATTTAACTGGTATTTGTATTATATATATATATATATATATATATATATATATATATATATATATATATATATATATATATATATATATATATATATATATATATCTTAAGTTTCATTTTCAGAATGCCATCTCATACAAGTTTCTGACTGGAATATTCAGTAATTATTCATTCACCTTACCTAATGGACATTACAATGACTATCAGTTTGGAATTTCATCTACCAGGGCAGTTTATCCAGAATTGTCTGATAGGACTGATTATTCACATGATTTCATTTATTCTCCAATAACATGGAGTGATTGCACTTATGTTTATGGTGCAGGTAACTATTGCTCGTCTTTGATGTGTGATGTTTTAAGTTAGCTATGATATGGATGATATATATTTTTTTATTTTGTCTCATAATTCTTTGATGTATTTTTAGGTTAAATAATAAATGATTCAACATTTTGTTATGAATTCTTTTCACAATAGAATTATAAGCTCGTTTTTGATTGCTTTTCTCAAACTTGATATATTAGGTAACTGGTTATGACTAATGATATGGCGAAATGTGCGTTCGTGTGTTCGTGTGTTCGTGCGCACATTACTTAGATTTTCGTCTTTTAAACTTCTGACCAATTTTAAAAGTAAAAAGTTAAAATGCAAAAACAATGTTAGATATGCAATACAGGCTTTATATACATTTTTGTTCATACATTAGGAACCTTAGTTAATACATAGCAAACATTGAAATTGAATGCAAAGGTAGAATTATGTTCTATTTTAAATTGTCTTATTACAGTTGCATCGAAGCCTTTACGACCAAAAATTCAACGTTCAACTAACGATGAGGAATATTTGGTGTGGAAGCCATACAGCTGTTCTGAATCACGTGGATATGTTACTGGTTATGTTGTCAAATGCTGTGAAAAATCAAGCAAAATAACATGTTCATGTAATAATTGCTCTTTATTTAAGCTTTATAGATTTTTTTTATAATTCAACTGCCTACTACACTACAATATAAGGCCGCCGAATAAAATACACTTTATAATTTTAGTCCCGGACCTAACACTGGACAAGATTACACGTTATATAAGTATAATAAAACAAAAACATACCAGTCCTTGTGAAAATCACAATCCCAAAAACAAAGTGAAAAACTTTGAAAGCTGTCAAATTTAGTAATACACGTGAACTTTCATCAAGGAAGTAAGGCCGGGTGCTTAGGAAGGGTAAGCACCTCTTGTCTAGCTAGCTACACCCGTCACGTGCAAGACAACAATGAGAATGAAAAGGAACAAGGAACTATGGCAAGTTAAATATATCCAGTATAAGTTTGGATACATTTATAATATAAGAAAGCAGAAAATAACATAAATTATTTTATAACTTTCATAATACTATACTACAACATTGGACATTTACGAACGTACAAGTCTGAAATTTAACATTTTGTAATTATTGCTCATAATATGTGTTGTCCTTTTCTTTGAATTGTTTTTGTTTTCCTGTTTTACTATTAACTTTTAATTTTTTGTGTGTTTGGTTACGTTGGTTGCTGCATTTAATTTTCATCTGCAAATTACTATATTATCTATAATTTCAGTGACTGTAGTCAGTTCAGATGTTAAAAGATACAGACTTCACAATTTGAAAGCAGGGACTGCATACAACATATCGGTGACGCCAACATTTGGAGACTTGCCTGGCATACCTAGTGAAGAGTTGGAATGGATGGTTGCTGCTCCATTTAAGCCAGGTTTATACAGTGTTATATTGTTATAATAAATTGAGTAGCATTTCTTGCTTCTTTCAATATCAATTTCTTTCTGACTGCTGTAAAATAGAGGATAGTGATTAATCCCTATTTATTCAAGCTAGGCTTAACTTTCCAAATGATACTTGCCAGGACGGCAACATGGGATGACGAAATAGGACAATATATTTACACCAAAAAGTTTATTCCTTATGTCGATATACCCTGTCAGTCTAATGGTGTAATCAGCAAACAGGAGATATTCTTATTCCTTTAAAGTCATTTATTTGTCTTTAATTCTGTTTAGTTTGCTTTAAGTAACTTGTAGCTGTATGTAACTTTGTAACAATGTCAATATTCAAAATAATAACAACGAGAAACAAAAAAGGTCTAAATAAACACACATAGAAACCATAGACAACAGAACTACGACTGATCGGGTACTGGTTTAAACAATTACAAATAATTCTTTGAAATTATAGTCATTTTCAGAAAAAAAAACTTTGTTTTTAATTTTCCATTACAGAAAAAGCTTCTTATGCACTAATTGTGATTTTGTTGACAGTTGCATTTGTGATATGCTTGATCGTCATTTTTGGGGTCTACCGACTTTGGTAAGTGTTTTTTTTTATATTGTTTGATCTTAATCTATGTAATTTAGAGACTGGTGCATTTGTGTTTCATTTGGGGATATTTATGATATGTATAACGATTAACGATGGTTCGCAGTTTTTACTGACTGAGGTACATGTAGATAAAGCTCACTTCCGATTCCGTCAAGCTTCTGAGCTATAGACCCACAACTACAACTAAAACGTTAAAAATGTTTATTTCTGGTTAAATATCACAACTCTGTGTTTCTAAATTATTTTGGTGATGATTTACAATATGAAAGCATGGACACTGTATTGATTTATGTATTGAATTTGTTTTTATATCTATGGATATTTTAATTCACATTGAGGCTAAAGTAATCTGTAAATTAATGTGATTCTGTAGCTGTTTGTTTGTTTGTTTGTTTGTTTTTTTTTTTTTTTTTTTTTTTTTTTTTCAATTTCTAGTAGCTTTAAAACAACATTTAATCTTACTGAAATTCATATACTAGTACTCTAAATTTAATTTAAAAAAAGAAAAGGTTATTATTATATTCCGTAATATTTCCGTAATTGTCATTGTTTAACGATTCCATCTGCATTTATTTTTTAAGCAAACAAACGTAGGACACTTGTCAAAAAGTAATCCCATTTTACAAACGGCGAAAGAATAATTATTTTAGAACTGTAACGCCGTTTATAGGTCTTCGCTTGAACAGAAAACAGTAATAAATCAAAAATATTATACAACATTATGACATGCAAGATCCTTGCACAAGTCAAGATAAACATGGGTATATAGGAAGAGTTGAGTAATGGTGTTTAACGTCCCAGTCAAGAATATTTCACTAATATCGAGACGTCGCCAGCTATAGGCGAAAGTGCAGAAATTTTGACTGTTTGTTGCGCTGATAGCATTATACAGCAGTGTTTTTTATCGTTCCACGCCTACAGTGACACGGGACCTCTTTATTTTAGGTTCCCATCCGAAAGAACCGTGACTTTCATTTCGTAATGCCGAGTGCTTGGCAAAAGAACAGTCACTACCCACTTTCAAGTCTTGGATCAGACCCGCCGGGGTTCAAACCCACGACCTCCCACTAACAGAGCGAGCACTCTACCAACTGAGCTACCGCAGTGGTATATATAGGAATAGAGATATCGGGATTATTATGGAACTACTAATGAAGCATCCTTGTTCGTCCATATAAGAAATCAGAAGTTCAATTATAAATGTGGTTTTAGTCAAAAAGAACTTAATTTCGTTTAGATTGTAAATTTCTATCAAAAATTAAAAATTGAACAAATAAAATAAATAATAAATTTAAAAGAAAAATTAATAATTTAGAAAGAAATAAAACTTGTCCCCTTAACCTTGACTTTTTGTATATATTGTTTATTCAGACCAACAATAACTGCTTCACAACTTTCAACTGACATCTAAAATGCAGTAGTCAGGGAATCCATCGTGTATATATATTTTTTAAATATTTAGTCTTGTAATTTTTTACTTATTGCTTCAATGCTGAATCAAAACACATTTTTAAATTTTAACATGTTATAGATATCCAACCTTTTACATTGGTTTAAAACTGAGACATACACATATTAATGGTAAATGTTAATACTATCTTTTTAAAAAATTTTTCAGGAAATATTATCAGCGCCAATCCGAAGAGTTAGGAGAGATTAATGTACCAGATGTAAGTTTCAATAATATATCTGATATATTTAATTCTTTTTATACTTCTTATATCTGATCTCACCATTTCATTTATACAGTTAACGGTATATGCATATTTTCTTCTTGTTTATTACCGTCATCAAATTATTGAATTTTAAGGCTTGCAAAATGCCGTATATATATTTTTTATATTTATTTTTTTTTATTAACGAAAGTAACAATTCATGCATACGACTGTACATAATAAATAGACATGATTGTAAGTTAAACATCAATAAATATATAATATTGATACATAGCATAAGTGTAGCATCATTATCAATGATTTGTTAGCTTTATTTTAATATAGAATAATTATGAGAGAGAGAGAGAGAGAGAGAGAGAGAGAGAGAGAGAGAGTTTGATGACATCTGTTCAAGTTCTATCATATGGGCTTCTTGTTGCAACTTATATATTATTCAAACACTTGTGCATAAAATATTGTGAAATTGTCGCCATGACAATATGAATGAATCTACATTGTTAAATTTAACTGAAATTGATTTCTGAATATCATACATATAAGACAGACATTGTTTTAAAGCACTTAGAGACAACAATTTATTTTGACATTCTGGTTTTATATATATAATATTTCATATTTAATAAGACTAGATTCTTTTGTTCATTTCTTGTTTCTAAGTTTCCAATTTATTATTGCTAATTTGTTTAGATTTAGAGCAAAATTATTCGAAGTTAGCCAGTTGTCAACGTCTTAGATAAATTTCTGTGTATTTTGACATTCACAGAACAAGTGTAAAATTGTTTCATTCCCTGTTCTGCAAAAAGTACAGTGAGGATGGAAAATTATTTTCATTTTATGTAAGAGATAATTTGTGCCTAAGATTCTATGATTTATTCTATACTGGAACCATTGTAATTTTGACCTTACATTTCTCTTAAAGCTATGTTTGTAATTTTTTTTCCAGTCCTAGTTTGTTGAATTTTCAAAAAATTTGGCCCATTTCATTTTTGAAGATGGTTGATCGGTATTATGTTTTAATATATTGTACACATCTTTTGAGCCCTTTTTGCTCTTAAAATATTTTTTGGAAAGAGGTATCAAAGGATTTTTCTTTTTGTATTACTGACATAATTTCATTTGCTTTAGCATACTTTTTACAGCCGAAATGGTACTTTTATATTCTAAGAAGTTTGTAACACAATGATATATGTGTTATTTAATTCCATAAGGGACATGAATTTTCCATTTCTTGTCAAAAGATCATTTATAAAAATAACTCTAGCATTAAACCATTTTTGATGAAAGACTATTTTGTTTGCAATTTTAATATTGTTGTTGTACCAAATTGGGTGTTTTGCAGGTTCGTTTATGTATTCTTTTTTTGAAGTTTTCAATTAGTATTGTCCATGCTTTAAAAACATCAATCCAAAATTGATTGTCGACTTGAGAAGTTACTTTATTTAAATATTTTTCTCCAAAGCAAGTTAATCTTTTTATATTTAATGTTTTCTCTACTATATCCTTCCATTTTCCATTCTGAAAGATGATTCGTCTGATCCAAGATGTTTTGATTGCATTTATGTATGATTCTAATTCTATCATTTTTAACCCCCCCTTCAAAATATTTCTTTATAACTACTTCCCGTTTCACCCTACCCTTTGGACCATTCCATATAAAATCATAAAACATTTTATTCAAGTCATTTAGCATTTTTTGCTAGGGTTCGGTAATGAGTACAATAAGTGGTTAAACTGTGATATAATAAAAGTTTTCAAAATCGTAATTATACCTAATGGCGTAAGATTTCGTTTTTTCAAAGTTTCTAGTATTTGTTTTGATATTTTAATTTTTTTCTAAAAGTTCAGTTCGCACATTTTTTCAATATCAACATGAAAAATGATACCTAGTAGATTAAATTGTGTTAAACCCCACTGAAGATTATATTCATTACAAAGTTTTTCCTCACTGTACTTTTTGCTTCCTATCCATACAAGTTGTGTTGGCCACTGCGGTAGCTCAGATGGTAGAGTGCTCGCTCCGTAAGTGGAAGGTCGTGGGTTCGAACCTCGGCCGGGTCTGACCCAAGACTTGAAAGTGGGTAGTGACTGTTCTTTCGCCAAGCACTCGGCATTACGAAATGAAAGTCACGGTTCTTTCGGATGGGAACTTAAAATAAACGAGGTCCCGTGTCATAGCAGGCATGGCACGATAAAGAACCCTGCTGTATAATGCCATCAGCGCAACGCACAGGCAAAATTTCTGCACTGTCGCCTATAGCTGGCGACGTCTCGATATAAGTGAAATATTCTTGACTGGGACGTTAAACACCATTACTCAACTCAACTCATACAAGTTGTGTTTTATCCGTATTCATTTTCAGTCCAGATATATTAGCAAACATGTTTAGTTCTTTCAGGGTTAATCGTAGTGAGCGTTCGGAGCCATCTAATATAATTGAAGTGTCATCTGCGAAAAGTGATAGTTTGATTTTTATTTCATTAACTTCAATGCCTTTGATATTTATATTATTTATTAATGTTATTGCCAGAATTTCAACACGAAGTAAAAAAAATGTAAGGATGACCTGTTTGGTCATTTCCAAAAATATTATTTAACAAAGGTTTAATTCTATTAGCAATTGTACCCGACCCTATTTTATATACAGTATTTAGAAGGGAAAATTGGTCACCGATTTTTAGCTCACCTGGCTTTAGCCAGCGTGAGCTTATGGTATGATGCGGCGTGTGTATGTGCGTGCGTGTGCGTGCGTGTGTGCGTGCGTCCGTAAACTTTATATTTTAATTTTCTTCTCCAAAAGCACTGGGCCAAATTTAATGAAACTTGGTAACCATTATGCCTTGGTAAAGCCCTTTCAGATTTGCACAAATGAAGTTATGTCCCCTTGGGGCCCCATAAGGGGGTAAATTGTGAAAAACTTTAAAAATCTTCTCCTGTGAATGTACAAGAGATATACCTTAGTTATTTCATTTATTACATCTTTAGGTCATGTAGTTTCAGATTTGCAAAAATGGTAGCCATGGAGCTCGAAATGGAGAAATGGTAAGGTACTTAGTGGGGAAATTGCTTAAAATAATGTATTTGTCAGTATATCTTGAAAACTATTAACTTTTTGTGTAGACAGGTATATAAGAATATTGCAGGTACTGCAACAACGATCATTTTGATATATAGTTCAAGGTCATATGTTGAAAGGTCAAGGTCACAGCTGCAAAGTGAAATTGCTAATTATCTTGATAACTATTCACTTTTTGTATAGGCATGTATATTAGAATATTGCAGGTATTGTGACAACAATATATTTGATATATAGTTTAAGGTCAAAGTGAAATTGCTAATTATCTTGAAAAGTATTAACTTTTTGTATAGGCGTGTACAATAGAATATTGTAGGTATTGAAATGGCGATCATTTTGATATATGGTTCAAGGACATATCTTCAAAGGTCAAGTAATAGCTGCAAAAGAAGACTTAAATTGCTAATTATCTTGAAAAATATCTTGAAAACTATTAACTTTTTGTATAGACATGTATATTAGAATATTGCAGGAACTGCAACAACGATCATTTTGATAAATGGTTCAAGGTCATATGTTGAAATGTCAAGGTCACAGCTGCAAAAGAAGATTGAAATTGCTAATTATCTTGAAAACTATTAACTTTTTGTATAGGCATGTATATTAGAATATTGTAGGTATTGATATGATGATCATTTTGATAAATGGTTCAAGGTCATATATTGAAAGTTAAGGTCACAGCTGCAAAATTAGACTGAAATTGCTAATTATTTTGAAAACTATTAACTTTTTTATAAGCATGTATATTAGAATATGTAGGTAATGACATGACGATCATTTTGATATATAGTTCAAGATAATTTGTTGAAAGGTCAAGGTCACGGCTGCAAAAGAAGTCTTAAATTGCTAATTATTTTTAAAACTATTAACCTTTTGTATAGGCATGTATTTTAGAGTATTGTAGGTACTGGGACAATGATCATTTTGACATATGATACAAGGTCATATGTTGAAAGGTCATGGTCACAGTTGCAAAAGAAAACTTAAATTGCTAATTATCTTTGACTTCTAACTTTTTGTATAGGCATGTATAAAGAATATGGTAGATATTGACATAACGATCATATACGTTCAAAGGTCAAGGACAAAGTTGCATAAGCATACTGAAATTGGTTAATGATTTGGAAATTATTCATTGCATTACAGTTACTTCATGCATATTATATAAGCTACCTATAAATGAAATGCTACTGGATATATTTCTGATTAAGTTTTGTGGCAGTTCTTAACTTGAGAAAACTTCTAAAGTTTCTGTACTGAATATTTTGTCTATTTCACTTTGCAAACAATTTTAGACATATCCTCAGGTGAGCGTTAAGGCCCATGGGCCTCTTGTTTAAATATTGTTTTGGTTTGCCATCTTTTGGGATACATATAATTATTCCCTGAGTTATAGATAATTCTCTCATATTGTAGCTACAATTAAGTGATCTAACGACAAAATCTCCCAAATCTATCCCAAATACTTTAAAAAAAAATCAGTGGTAAAGCCATCCGATCCTGAACTTTTGTCATTTTTCATTTTTTAGTGTTTGTAAAGCTTCCCGATTTGTGATTAATACTTCAATTTCAAATGATTGTTTCTGAGAAATTTGGGATATTAAAATTTTGAAAATCCGTATCTAAATTTGGACGAGATATAATTCCATTTTCCGAATATAGTGATTTATAAAAGTGTTCGACCTCAAGCAAAATTTGTTTTTTGTTCGTTATCATATCTCCGTTTTCTTTTTATATTCTTGGTATAATTTTGTTCACATAATTTTTTGACTCAAAATTACAAAATAATTTTGTTGTATTTTCACCTTCCGTAATCCATTGTGACCTTAACCTTTTAAAACTACCCCTCATCTGTTCTTTCTCAAATTTCTAACTGTTCGCGTTTCCCTTCTAAAATATCGACTGTTTCGTTTATTAATGATTCTTCTAGATTACTTATGTCATTTATAAATTTCAATTCAATTTTTTTTTGTTTTCTTTTTTATCAATATTGTTGATAAGTATGTAGTCACTGTATCCCAACTTATACTGGATATATTTGACTTACCATAGTTCTTTGTTCCTTTCATTCTCAAAATTGACTTGCACGTGACGGGTGTAGCTAGCTAGACAGGAGGTGCTTACCCTTCCGGAGCACCCGGCCTTACTTCCTTGGTGGAAGTTCACGTGTATAACATATTTTGCCAGTTTGCAAAGTTTTTACTTTGTTTTGGGATTGTGATGTGGACACGGACTGGTATGTTTGTTTTATTACGATAACTCGCATAAGAAATACTTTTTCCAAAAATTTCCACGAGAAGTGTTTCTGGGAAAAGTTTATCATTAATTTGAAACTGAATCCCACGGTTAGGGATAAGATGTACGTTTTCAAAATTGAAATTGAAAACTGAAATTATATATTGTTTCTTTATGTCTAATATCAGATTTTAAATCGCGCGTATAAATTCTATGTCAGAAAGTAAAGAGTTGTTTAATTTCCATAGACCTTTTCCTTTTTCAAATTTATTTAATTTTAGTGTTAGTCTTATTAAAGAATGGTCAGAACGGTAGCTAGGGTCAATACAAGTAGAAATTTCCGCGGAAAAAAGAGTTTGGTATAATACGAAAAAAATTGTTTTAAAGCGCGCGTTATCTTTTTTAGTTCGGTATAGTTCTCTAAAGGGATCAATGCAACCGTTTTCAAACATAAGTTCTAGAAGTTTATCACGGGCTTTAGGATTATTGATTTTGACGTAATTGTACATATCTAATTCTGGATAGGTTAAAGTATCCACAAATAGTAAAATTATCATTAGAAAAATCATGAATTATTCATTTCTTATTCTGTTTTCTAAATCTGAAGTGAAATATGTGTCTTGTAAACAGTATATATTCGCTTTAAATTTTTTCAAATACTTGAAAACATCATTTCTCTTTGAGGTGCCTCTAAGACCTTGACAATTTACAGAGATATAATATCAACCATTACACAAGAAAAGTTTCAAAAACAAAGACCATAGACATATAAGTATTATTTCTAGAAGTAACATTGTGTAAAGTATAAAGTTGAAAGGGAAATAGTGTAAGAAGTGAGAAAGAAATTTTTTGATAAATGGGAATAGTAATAAGTTTATACTCTGTGACTAGAAGTTTCTCCAGATTTCAATACAAATCTCGTAAATCATCGTAGCAGATTTTAGTAAAAATAGGTAACGTCTGCTAGGAGCAATAAACTGTCAATTATAATGTTATAAAAACAAGAAAGGTAATTATAACATCCTGACTTGGATATTATATTGTTTAACGTACACTAAAATAAAGCATATATACAAAGCGGAGTAACTCCTGAATAAATCAGAGTGAATTATGCGCGGGAAAATTTGCCTATAGGTAAATACAACAGGAATTTTATATTCCATTTTAATGTCTTAACGACCACATTAAAAGATCGATATTAATTATTCGGAAACCCTATACTTAGTCAAAATAAAGATGGAAAAAAGGACTTGTAATTCAGTAGTTTGTATCGGCTGTGCGACGTTAAGAAAATCATTTTCTGGGTTACATCTAAGTGCTACTAAGGGAAAATGACAATCATGAAAAAACTGTATACAAATACTAAAATGCTATATCTTAAAATGCAAAGTAATATAACAAAAAGATAACAATCTTGAAAAATTATATACAAAATACCAAACTTTTAAAACTAAAAAAAAAGCAATACGACATATATATTCACCTATATACAGGGCTAGATAAATTTTAACAATGTGCAAATATAAAAATCTTTGCGTCAGTGTTAGTTTCGTATACTAATTTTTTTTTATATTTATTTACTGTATTATGTATCACAGAATACCATATATTTAAAAAAAAGCGTCAAGTGTCATCCAAAATACGTATTTGTTAATATCTAGTCCACATCCCTAAAGTTGATAAATGTACTCACAATGATCTTAATTTTGTTTATAAATGATTTTCGATTTTACCAATCCAATCCAGTATCATCAATATACTTTAATTTTAAATTTTGTCCACCTTAGCAATCATCAAAATTTTTATTTCAATGTTTTTATATCAGTTTAATATTCAGGGTAAGGATGGATAATTTTCTCAACTATCCAAACAATGTGAACACACTATTTCCTGCTGGCTGTTGTTCTATCTCGCCTTCTGAATATAGTATGATTACAAACTCTGATGAAATAACAATTTAACATGCAGCAGCTCGGGAAGTCTAGTTTATTATTAAGATTAACACTTTTGTGTATTTACATGTCTAAGTAAATCAGTAAATAAATCTATTCGAAATGTATTTTTCTTGAAATTTTTTCTTATTGTATTTTTTAAATTATGGTTTATTTAAAACTCTAGTCGAGCTGGCTACACCCACAAAGTGAAAAATTTAAATTGAGAATGAAAATAATATGGAACTATGAGCCGTAAAATAGGTCCAGAATATTTTTGGATATAGCGACATCATACTAATCAAAAAAATTACAAATATTAAAAATATCATAACATATTTTTATCAGGGTCTTGAGAAGCCCAAGTTTGCAAATTTCAGCAGTCTTAATTTTGGAAATTTATTTAAAACTAAGGTTTGTTCCCTCATGTAAAACATTCCTTAGCTTGATTTGGATTCATATAATTTTGGAACTTTAGATTTATTATTTTTCAACTGTTTGGTTTATATTTTTATCTATCAAACTTTTCCGACCCTATTGTCACTGATGAGGAATGTTTTTCCAAAATGTGCACTTATGGCACATCAAAATTTAGCAGATACTTTGTGTTATACATTTGCAATATTTTTAAGTCAACAATTTATTTGTAACCAGCTTGTTTTGTTATATAAAGTTCACGTGGTGAAAACAAAACTACCATTCAGTATTCACTGTAACTTAATTACACCACAAACAGGAGAAGCAGGTTTATTGCTGAATAAAAGTTGAAAGTTGATAAAAAGAAAAGAAGACAAGATCAACACATACTGAAAGCTCGGATGACTATATAAATAAGTACAATCTGAAAAAAAAATGTTGATGGTCAAGAACATCAAAACGCCATCTTTGATTTGATCAGAGATGTTCATCTTATTTATTTAAAAATTACTTTTACTAATATCTGTTAAATTTGTTTTATGTTACAATACTAGAAGTATTACTGTATGGTCCAAACAATAGACTTATCTAACACCTTATCTTTTTCAGACTAATATGATTGCATTCAAGCACGTGGAGCTGACCGATGATGACCATGACGAAACTGGTTTCAATAAACAACAAGAAAGAAACATAATCGACAATAACAACACTCATTGCGATAATTCTAGTAGAAAGAAGGAATCATTAAACAAAATATCGTACCAACCAGACCAATGTTCAAGTAATAGTATTAAAAATTCGTCCCGAAACATGTCGTCTTGCAATAAAAATACCGATTTGGAAAATTCTAACTCCGAAGTAAAAGAAATGTGTAGTCCTCATCAAATAATACATCAAGAAGCAGAGGAATCACCAAATGCAATCTCAAACAGATCTGATAAAGAGAATTGTAATGACTCTGCTGTGATTAGTGATTGTAATGATTCAGAAAGATCTCATGTGTATATTCGGGTCAATGACGTATATTATCACCATTCAAATACACCTAAAAAAGAAATACCTAACACTTATATAAGTGATGAAGAAGTAACGAACTGGAATAATAGTGGCAGTGAATCATCTCCACACTCAGAGGTAGGTCTTTCTCTTTGTCGATAAACGCCATGTCTATTTTAAAGTTAAGATGTTTCTGCAAATTAAAACTGAAGCGGTCTTTATGAACAATGTCAATCAGTCGATTGACAAATATATATAGACATGTAAGTGCAAGACATATGTTTCTTTATTTGAATAATTATTATTTTTGAATCTATATAAAAAAGCTTTAATTTCGATTTCATTGCTCCTAAACATAGAAATATTGCAAAAAAAGAACGTAGAATATAACTAAATATATAACAAATACCAGTTTAAATTTTTAAACGTTAAAAGTTTTCTGAAAAGTGTGGTTTTTAGAAAAGATTAGGTACTTTAAAATACGAAGCCCTTTAGATTTTTGCATGAAAAAAAAGACATTTTGCAGTTCGTATTTCGAATATTTGCATTAGATACTTCAAATTTTTCAAAATAGTATTTCGTGTTTTGCAAAATTAAAAGTTGTTTTGTTTTTTCAAAAAGAAATTTTAAGATATTATGGATATTTCCGGAAATAGTATAAAATAATGGAAAAAAATGGACAAACAAATATTTGTTTTTAACTTTAAATGTCTGAATTTCCTGCAATTAATTCTTCTTAAACCTCATTAGCATGTGTATAAATATAATAACAGTTTTATATATTACAGAATAAATCCCTAAAGGATGGTGAACATTTCAAGTCTGAAAAAGAAGCAATGTTGAGCAATATTCAAGATGAATGTTTGTCTAGTAAAACACCGTTGTTACAAACTGGATATGTCACACTTCCGCCTTGAAAATATAATCTGTATTTTATAGATATTTAACAGCATGGCTTAAGAAAATATAGGATTCATCCATGTATTTAAATACAACTCCTGATGGATCTATTTTTTATTCAACTTGACATGGATTTATATACCCTGAAAAACATCTTAAGCCAAGAGTTTAATAAAACTATGCCTTCGACGTTTTCATTTTATGTACGTTTGCAAATATTTTAATACTTTCATACGTTAGTTGTTTGTGTTGTTAAATATTTTAAGTCCTCTGACGACTTTAACAGAAATGAAATATTGGTTTCCTCGTTAAGATTGCCAACCATGTTAATTAAACGCTTTTTCTAAAAAAAGAAATTAAACTAATATTTGAGTCTAACATCCTAACTTACAAGTTAGGGGAAGGTCAAATGTAGATCAGGTATATTAAAAAAATTCTTATATACAGTATTCTTGGCTAATGTAAAGTGGTCTAATCCTTTCATTTGCCGGTAGAGGCCTTAGTATTGTCTAAGCAACCATTCCAAATGAATGTTGTATAATGGAAAAAAGACAAATACACCGAGTCACATATTTGAATACCTGATGTTGTTGCAATAATTTTTATCATAAAACCACTGATGTTATATATATATATAAAATTATTAAGTTACCCAATGTAGATAATCAGGTGTTACATAGATTAAATCATTAAAGCATTGTGTGTAAAGATACTTCATTTGCTATTTAAACTTTCATCAATTATTCCTTAGTTTTTGTATATTCCTTTTACCTTTCCACTTGTTAGCTTGTGCCAAGTAATAACATATAGCAGATACAATGTAACATGTTACTGGTTCGCTTATTGCCATTATAATAATTCCAGTACAAATTACAGAACGTTATCCCTTAAGATAGATAAAAATTTGTCTTTTTGTCGGATATTATCACAAACCTTCAGTTTATTATATTGATTCAAAGATAATCTGTATAGACCAAAGACGAGCAAAAGCGCATACTTTCGATACTAAAGCCACCTGGTCTCATTAAAGTAAACATTTACATTTGTAAGTGTGTTACGTCCCAGTCAGGAATTTGGATATGAATATCGATATGCAGGCACCAGCACTGCCACTCTCCTTTATCCTGTGTGTAAAGTGTGTGTTTATATATACTATTGTTAGCAAGTGTCGGCAGTTGTTAATCAGGAAAAACTCTGGCTCCAGCTACAAACTGGGCTTTGTTGGGTATCAAACTGTAAATTTTCAGATACTGCTAACACACCTGACACTCGACATTAAGAGGACAGAGTGTAAACTGGTTCAGTGTCGGGATAATCTGACTGGGGGAGTGGTTTTCTTGTCTCGGAGTACTCACTCAGTTAGGGAGACCGTTAAAGTCGTCTTGGTGTAAGTACAAGACAGACCCCAAAACACGCTTGCACTTAAACACAAACTTAAAGTTATCCTTGGAGATAAAAACAATTGATGTGGTCGCTAAAACTGAAACATTGCTGATGCTACTTTTTAAACAACATTTTAACCACAGGGGCTTGATGCTTTTTTATGTCTTTCTTTACGAATATATGCCCTAGCATATTAAAAAAGAGAAAGGGATATAACGAAACATGATTTCTAAAATTTCTAAAGCTTACACAATTTTTAAAATTTCTGGTAACGTCATAAACATTTCACCTACCGGCTCGATGTTTAATGTTTAAATGTTTTCTTCACGATGAACTTATACAATCCAAAATGAATTGATAGTTTAGTCATAAATTCAGGATCAAGTTTAATCTGTCGACAATTACTACGCTTACCTCGGCTGCTTCCTTGCATACTTATCACTAAAAATTCAATTATCTTACCATTTACCAGAACAAGCAAATCTTCATGTGCAAGTTCTGTGATAAATGAATGTTGGCGTTTGATTGGCTCAGAAAATAATTTTTATCCAATCAAACGCCGGTTATAATATCTCGTTACACCCGTGATTTTAACCAACAACCCCATTCAACTTTATAACTTTGGGTAAAAAAAAATATTCCTTCGTTTCTTCGACAAATAATATATAAAATATATATAATATATAAAACATGCTCCTCTTCGAATGCCTGTTATCAACGCAAACATGAATGCAAATATTACAACTTAAATAAAAATTATTTTGTTTCACTTAACAGTGTGCTAGCATGCCATATTTGTAAGTGGGCAAAACATTTGAATACTGAAAATGATATACATGGAATTAACGAACGCAATAACGTCACGTGGTATAAATAAATGATGAAACTGAAATACAGTCGAGAACACAACATGATACAAGAAAACTATTAAACTACCAACCACAACAAAACATGGCATACTACAAGTAAATGATTTACAAGTAGTAATGTAACTATCCTACTTAATTGTACATCTAGCAGTCCATTAATGCACAATTAAAATTACTAAAAATTGGTTTTATTTCACCAAACAATGCAAGGTTCAAAATAAACTAATTTTAAAGGAAACGTAAAATTGTCTTATATCTTTTTTTTATCATTTTTATTGTTTAAGTGAATAAAGATGTTAAAGTGCTTCAACGGTTAAAAAATAAAAATCTGTGTAAAGAAAGCATTACAAAAGAACCACAAAACAAACAAATCAATTTCTTTGCCCTTGTAAACAAAGAAAGAAAGACTTAGGGTAAGGTTAATATTTTCTCACCATCAATATACAGTTAACTGCTTAAAGTTACATTAAATTCACTTTCATAACTTTAAGCTACATTTTAAATCAGTTCCGGGAATATGTTTATGATTTAATATGCAGACTTTTAATTAAATTGTAGGGTTTAATGAACAAAAAAGGTTTCCAACAAGTACATAAGTCAGAAAGAATTGTTTTTTAACTTGCCACATATATTTTCTTCATTGGTAAGTAAATACAATTTCATCCAAAATCCATTTTGGTTCAAACTGCTATCAAACTAATTCTGATTTGTGAAATGCTAAAAACATCATTTCGAGTATATATTTTGGCATAGATTGAAAAAAATTGTCATGTTGCACTTAAAAAAATCTTCCATTTAAGGTTTTCAATTTACTGAAATCCGAGTTTATATTTTTAAAAGGAATTAATTTCGGCGTTTCCCTTTGGACAAAATGTTTGTATGGATCACAAGTAAGACTTTCTTCTTGTTCTATCTTACTGTTACTGTCATTATCGCCATATACACCCGTCATTTTGTCATTTTCACTTCTAATTGGAATGTCCAATAGGTAATCAATCACATCAGTTGGCAGTGGCAGCATTTTGACTTTACCTATTGGTAAATAACTAAGAATTCGTAACTTACAAATATTTTGTAAATTAATAATAGTTGGTAGTTGCCATAGTCTCACTTGTCCATCAGATGATGCTACCATAACTTGTTCACCAGACATTGAAAAACTTAGCTTGGTGATTGCTTGGTAATGTCCAGTTAAAGGGTTTTGTATTCCGGGACAAGTTATCTTCATGTTAATGCTGTAAATAACAGTGGTGACATCCTGACTGTAAAGATATATCATAAAGTCTTGTGTAGCTATTCCAACAGAATACCCATCGTAAGTATATTTAAGTACATCTATGGTAAAATCGCTACAAACCTCAGATGACTGACTTAAAATATGACCATTATCTACATCAACAACATATAATTGTCTATCTGAGGTTGCCATAGCGACAAATTGATGTCCATATTTGGGATTAAAATCAAAAGTACCACATGTGCTTAAAGCTGCATCTAGTATTATGTCTGGAAATATATTTGCAACTAATGTAAGATTTCTGCGTTTTAGTACCATAAACGCTCCTGAGTAAATACTAACACCAATGTAGCAACTATCACGTGACCACTTACAATATGACTGCTCATTATACGATCTCAAACCTTTGAATTCTGAGTTCAATTTCTTCAAACTGACCACATTTTCAACATTTGTTAAAACTTTAGAACTGAATAACAATAAATCATAATCACCAGACGAATGATTCCTGGCCATAACAACATACCATTCTCCGTCAGGGGAAATATCAAAACTCTTGTATGTCCGGAATGACAGATCCCTGGCTTTTGAATGGAAACCCGTATTTTCCAGCGTTACTAGTTGTACCTCGCCTGATCCTAAATAGCCAACATGGAAGCTATCAGGGTGAAACCTGACTTGTGGGTAGGCTGTTGTCTTTGTTCCAGAGAATATCTCACAACCTAAATTAAATAAAAACATACCGATAAAATTAAGACGAATGAAATTTTGCTAAATGGTACATTTTCTGACAGCACAAAAAAAAGTTAAGGATAGACTTGGGGAGTTTTACTCCACCAGCAGCGGTACCCACTTATGGGTAGTAAATGTATAACAAAAATACCAGTTAAATTTTGATGTGCCAGATGTTCACATTTCGGAAAATCATTCCTCATCAGTAACACTAAGCGCAGAAAAAGATAAAAGATAAAAAAGAGACAATCAAAATACATGTATTTAAAAATTAATAAGTCTAAAGTTCCAAAGTTATATGAATCCAAAACCAAATAAGGAATTATTTTCATTAAGGAACAACCCTTAGTTTTGAATAAATTTCAAAAATTTATATTTAAATTAATACATGTAACTTTATTCATGTTAGAAATATTTTTCTTTAATATTTTCCTTGTGTTATGAAATCTTTTCAAAAGAAACAACAATTATTCAATATTTATAATTAAATTTTGTGTAGTTCAAATCAGGCCACAGTTACAGAAGACATCGACTAAGCTGATAACTGTGTTATATCCTTGATTTGTCACATGTACAATCAAGCACAAGCATACTGGTCCATGATTGAATCACAAATTACATTTCCAAAAGCAAAGTAAAAACTTTTAAAATGGCATATTCAGTTAACTACCACCAGGGAAGTGAAGCCGGGTACTCCGGAAGAAAAAGCACCTCCTGTCTAGTTAGCTCAGTCGTCAAGTGTAAAATGATAATCAAAAATGACAGTAACGTGGCGCTATGGATGACAAATATATCAATTATAATTTGGGATAAAGCGACATTATGCTTATCAACAATACTGTGATGACCCCCATCTACTTTTTAAGGGCCATTGATCAAGGTATTTGAAAAGACACTTTAATAAAATTAATATTTGAGAAGTTATCATCTGAAAACGCTCGACAAATCAGAAAGCATTTTGCTAAATAATCAAGGATGGATTTTGTCAAGGTACTTGAAATATAAACACAATGACACAGCTTTGCAAAAATACAATTCATATAATTTTACTGGAATTGTTTAAGAACAACCCGTCAACAAGAACATGTAATTAGATAAATTAAATGTTGATTTTTCACGCGTTATTTTATTCAAGGTAATGAAAACATAAACAATAATAAGTAAATATGAACCTGAAAAACCTACAACAGACAAATCATTAAACACTCTGAAAATGTTTCGTCGAAATCAAATAGATATTGCAGAAATTTACATCTACAAACCATCAACAAATCAGATTGATGCTAGGTGCTATTTAAGTGCATACATGTATTTTGCCACGGTAAACCTGAGGTTATGGTATAACAACAAAACAGTTTCATCATCCAAAATGCATTAGAGACACCGAGGACCTACATCTAATCTGCAATTATTGTAGATGACAGAAACTTTGTAGATATATAAGGTGTCGTTTTACTATTAAATAAGTGTTTTATAATATTGCTTATTCAAACAAGCTAACCTTTTATTTTCAATATTAAAATTTACTATTTGGAATTAGTTACATGTATATCACAATTTCAACTAGATTAAGTGACTTTGCCAATTCAAATTAATATAATTAATTATATTACTAATACCAACTATTTTAACAAAATAGGAAATATGGCCACAGACATGTTCTCTGTGTGGAGAGTAGGAATACAGAAATGCATTTATGTTCTTCTCGTGAAGTAAAGGGTCATAGATTTGCTTCCATGTTCATGTGTTTTGACAATAAGACCATAGACATACTTCAGTGTTTTCTGTGTTAAGAAAAGGACCAGTCATATGCTTCCGAGTGAAAAGATCACAGACTTGCTTCTATGTTCTTTGTACGTAGCATTGGATGAAAGGCATGCCTCTATGTTCTCTGTGTATAACATGGGGAAACAGACATGTTTATTCCGTGGAGAATTTGGATACAAACATGCCTTTATGTTTTCTTTAATAGGGTTATAGACATGCTTCCAAGCTACTATGAAGAATATAGTCAAAGACATGATACCCTGGTCTCTGCTTGAAAAAAAGAGAAAAACTTTAACCTTTGTGTGAATAAAAGAGACCTGGAAAGCAGACATATCTCTTTGCTCTCCGTTGGGACAATATGACAACAGTTACGCCTGGGTTAGGGTCACAGAGATGTATTCGAGTACATATTGTGAAGAATAAGGTTACAGAAATATGCCCTGTGTTCTCTGTGCAGAACATAAGGCCAGACTTGTTTCATGTTATCCTTATTGAGAATAGAATCTTGTAAATGTTCATACGTCTGGTATGTGAGAAATAAGACCACAGACATGCTTTTATGTTCACCTCATACAGAATAGAGTTACTACCATGTTACCAACTCTCCATATGGGAAATAGGGCCTTGTTTTTATGGTTTTGTGTGGATAGTAGGGCTACATACATGATTTTATAATTGCTTTGCGGAGAATATTGCAACAGACTTTCTTTCATGCTCTCATTGTGGAGAAAATGACAACAGACATGCATCTATTTTTTCTTGTCTATTGTAGTTTTTTTAATGCACCATTTCAGTTTTTGAAACTCGTATATCTCATTTCTCTTTTTCTTTACCTTTACCTTTTTTGCCTTTATTGTGGTACTCACGTAATTTTGGTCTGTCAAAATGAAGTCTACATAGCCTCCCTACTGGAACACGTTTGTCTGGAATCCATGGATGATTTAGACGAGGTTGGTAGGCACCAGATGATGTAAAAATTGTACTATCATTGTATGGCATAAAATCGCAATCAGCCAACCAGTATAACTCACCGTCACCTAGGAATGTAATTTAAGTTATCAATGGTCAAATTCTGTATCATCTAATAAAAAAAATATTGAAGTCCTACATAAGCCTTTTATATCCAAAAGGAAGATTTTTATATCCAAAAGGAAGATATTTGATAAAGCGTCGGAAAATACGCATCTAATGCAGCTGTTCAAGGCGACATGGGATGAATACCTTCTATTCTGAGACAGTGGAAGGTGGTAATTTCTTACTGGTGTCGGTAAGTAAACATGGAAGGGAAACGAATAAATAAAACGTAAACTAGTTTAAGAACATAATCTTCAATTTCTTTAACTAATGATTCTTGTGTATGTAAGAAAACTGTTGTAAATGATATTTTATCTGCTGTGTCAGTTGAATTTTTAATCTTTGACTACAACGGGTAAATAAGAAGCATGGTAAAATTGGTTAATCGTGGCAGTAAACAAAGGATTTATAAATTGTTTAAAAATTAATGTCACAGAATTCATTGTCGTTTTACTATATCACGCTCTGGCAAAACTAAGATGCGGCGTCACCCCTTTACTTTTAGATACCGGAGGATACGAAGAATTACATGTTTCAGATAGAAATTGTTTTTATTGAAATGATTTTATTGAAGATGAAAACGTTCTTTTATCAAGTCCCTTGGATTTTAGAGAATTGCTATTTTTAAAAGCGTCGGATTGTTATAGTGTTCAATGAAATGAAGAAAAAAAAGAGTTTTAATACTTAGTATCGCATCTAGATTTAGTGTTTTTATGTGCCAAAACCTGTGCTTAAATTTTAGACTTAAGGAAAGATGTTTTATATAAATAAATGTACATTTGTACTAGTATATAATTGTATATTTAGTCAATGTTCTCTCATAACTCTGTTACGGATGGTTTTTAAAATAATTTTTATGTATGATTGTAATATGTGTTTTAAATGTTTTAAAAGTGAGACATAAATAAATAAATAAATAAATAAATAATAATAAATAAATAAATAACTTATTCCTTATTCTTAGCTTCTCATTCTATAAAAAATTCATTTTAAATTTATTGATAAAAATTTAAAAATTCATTGATAAAAAAAATTCAAGAGACATAACAGATAAAATGTCATTTACAACAGTTTTCTTACATACACAAGAATCAATAGTTAAAACATATAGAAGACAATGTTCTAAAAATAGTTTACGTATTAAAAAATTCTTATTTTTAACACGTTTTTTTTATTCTTATTCTGAAACTCAGGGACTTGGAAATTTTCTGAGATACTTCTCATCTTCTGCCCAATCTAGGGCCATAAAAAGCTCATTACCAGGTAGTCTTTCGGATGAGACTCAAAACCGAGGTCACGTGTCTCGGTGCATGTTAAAGACACCTCTGTAGAGATCGAAACAAAGAAGGCCACTTGTGGTCGCTGTAGGGGACGCTTACAACTAGAAGCGAATGAAACGAGACTGAGCAAGATAGGAAGATATTCCATGTGTACAACTCGATTCTTTATTTAGTTTCGCTACATAAAAGATTTATAGAATGAAATAATAATACTTAACCATTAAACATGTATATAATAGTTACTTAAATAATTATAAACACAAAAATCAAGATAAATGACTGATTACGGGCAAATATATATGTGTGTGTGTGTATGTGTGTGTGTATGTGTGTGTGATACTTACTTAATACTGTTTCCGGGGCAGCAGGGAATGCTGGAAACTGACTGATTAATTCTCCTGGGGCTTTTCTCCTCTCTTCAGGAAATGGCTTGTATGGTGTTAATGGAACATATTTTCTAGTTTCGTTTTTACCTTGTACACACACACCTCTCTGTTTTGTAAGAGGTGCCCCCATAATCAGGCAAGCTTTTCTCGAAAACTACAAATCATTTCATGAATTCTACAATGAAAATTTAATTTAGAATGGAATCCGATACTGTACAAAATTTTAGCATACATCCGTCTATTCATTAAAACAAATCCAGTTCCTTTTCCGACTATTCCACCCTCTGATTCAAAATGCATTTCTCAAAACACAGGAAAATAAATGTATACAATCCTGCATTTTCAACCATAGTCACTTGTTTCTCAACTTGCATAATCCACCGTTTGTTTACATTGACTCCGGATTCTTCTTTTTCTTTTGGTAGTCTCTTCAATGTCTGGAGCACCTAAAACTGGTAATTTTTATGAGTTACTTCCCTTTAACCACAAGCCGATTTCATGTGAAGGTGCAGAAAGGCCGTGAAGTAAAATCTGATATCCAAATGAGTCGACGACATATAATAAAATCAAACAAAATATCCTAGTGTATTATTACATGCCATGTAAAAATTCATTTTTGCATGTCCAAAAATTGATTTTGACATATGTAAAAATAATTTCGATATTAAATCATGGCTGATTCAATTTTGATTCTGTAACAATCATTTTTCTTACGTAAAAATCGATTTTACATTTACACAAATTGATTTTACATGCTTAAAATCATTTCTGCATATAAAAATTGTTATTGTAAATCATAAGATTTTTTTTCATATAGAAAATTTCACTTATGGATATCAATAAATGAATTATGCATATATGTTAAAATAGTGAATAATATCATAAACCATTTTTTTTGAATTTTTCATTCAATACATTCAAGAAATGGTTTCGAAAAACGTTCGAAAATGGTATACGACAATAATATTGAAATGGGGCCTCGTAAGGACTGTCTCTAAGAAAGTAATTTACATAGTAACCAATCAGTTTATCTTTATGATGTGGTACATTATACACAGGGGCTTGGTGTCAGGATTTCGGTATTTTTGTTTTAAAGATTATTTATTGGTGTTTTTATTACATGCGAGGTTGGTACTAGTTCATACATATCGATAACCGTTACCTGAAATCCATTTTTAACAAACTTCAAAAAATTCCGAAATATATATCATTAAAAAAGTTAATGTTATATATATTTCGGAATTTTTTGAAGTTTGTTAAAAATGGATTTCAGGCAAAGTTATCGATATGTATGAACTTGTATCAACCTCGCATGTTATAAAAATACAAATAAATAATCTTTAAAACAAAATTACCGTAAAAATCCTGACACCAAGCCCCTGTGACATTATATTCATTGGTTAAGGTAACATTCCTTATTGCATCATTTACGTTTACATAATTGAATTTCCTTATTTTTGTGTTATTTTTGTTTAGAGTGTGACTCGGATGGCAATCGACGAAATGATAGAGTTTCAAACAGCACTTAACAGCATATAAGGATAGAATCTTTTTTAATTCTATATTAAAACAAATGATACAAATCCTTGAATATAGAAATACCGGAATACGGACTACAACTTGATGATATAATGAAAGATTAGCTCAAGAAAAAGTAAAACAATAAACGACTAATTAATGGCATCTCTCAAGAATCTGACACATTCAGACATATTACAGAAACTAGGATTGCCAAGTCCGAGAATGAAATCAGGTAAAATAAGAGAACACTAATTCGGGATATTAAAAAAATTAATCAAAAGCAGCTTTTAAACCATTAGATCGCCACTTTTCGTCTTGTAGATCGGTACATGACGCCTTGTAGACCGAGCCCCAGTACCACAATCATTCACTCAGCTGACGGTGTACATTCAACTCAAATATTACAATTTTTCTCACATCAATATTTAAAAAATATGATTTTTTTCGACAATGTTTTGTTTTGTTCAACAAACTCACAATAAACAATTAAAATACAACATTAGATATTCAATTTTAACTGTGTAATGTCTTAAAAATTGACATTGAAATATTCATTTGAGTTGAGTGCAACTTCAATATTGAGTGACGCATTGTGAAACTGGGTCCGGTACATGAATGAGGCCTAGTACACCAGGTACATGACGCCTCATTTAAGGTCATAGTGATTTTTTCGGCATCAACATCATCATGATTTTTATTAATATTATTATATTATTATTATCTCATGGAATGCAACCATTGAGTTGGCTATAGGTAGTGGTACGCCAATAACCGAAAGAAGTGCTAGTACAAAAGGAGGTCGTTGCTTGTCACATGATTTAAAAATGTCGGGCGATGATGTTGTAGTGAGGCAAACATTGGTCAAGTGTTTGATCTATATTGTGAGCATTTCATTTGCAGTATTTTTAATCAAACGTTATGCAAAAAGTATGAGACAACGTTTTGCTGCATGGATGTTGAATAGATGCATTGGTTTTGTGAATAAAAGAGTTCATAAAGAGAAAATAAGATTGTTTTCTAGTATTGAAAATGACAGGAGAATCCAAATTCTGGAGATAGGAGCAGGGGGTGGAGCAAATTTTGAATTTTATCCAGGAAGATCAGAAGTAACTTGTTTAGAACCGAATCCTCACTGTAAGAGTTATCTTGAGGAAAATGCACCAGCTGATATTCAAATTAAAACCGTGATACAGGGGTTTGCAGAAAACATGACTCAGTTAGGTTTGCAGGATAATAGTTTTGACGTAGTTGTCTGTACACTTGTTTTATGCTCAGTAAAAGATGTAGACAGAGTTCTTTTTGAGGTTAAAAGAGTTTTAAAACCAGTAAGTGTAATACTTTACTTATAATTAATGATGATATTAAAATACCTGCGAAATCGGTAAGAATGACATGTTTAGAATGCTTTAAAGAAATCTGGGTCATTTCGCCTTAAGGCATGTTAGTTCCCCATGGTATTTTTGTTCTGATGCCAGTTCACTCTTGGTGGATTTGTCCAAATTGTAGTTTGCTGTTTGTTTATTTATCCTATTGTATGTTTAAGCATTTTACTTTTATATAAATGTCATAATCAGTGTTGGTTTCTTTTTAGCTACCCATAACTTTATTTTAAAATTATTTATGAAATTTTGACAAACCTCAAGGCAACAATAGGAGTATAAAATGATACTGTTTGTTGATATAAAAACTCTAATTCATGCCTATTTTCTGTTTGGTTTAGACAGATTTCATACTGAATGTAAATAATATTTTGAGTTTTGATTGTTAGTTTTCCTAATAAAAATGATTTTATAATTATTTTACCAATTTTTAGGGTGGAAAATTTTATTTTATGGAACACATAATAGATGACAACAGACTAGTAAAGAGTATTCAGAAGATTTTAAATCCTTTATGGAGGCGTATGGTTGATGGTTGTCAGTTAATCAGGGACACACCAGTATATATACAGAATGCAGGATTTGATGAGGTGAAAATGACAAAATTCAAGTTCCCTTACTTACTATGGCCATTTTTTGTCAAAAAATTTTGTTTTGGAACTGCAACTAAATTCTAGATTCCCGCAGACTAGACTTTTTTCTAGTGGAATTTAAATTACTGGTATTTATAAATTATGTTTTACATGTTCACTCTGACAAATAGAAGTTTTACCGTGTATTATATTATCATATATTTTTATTTTATGTAGATTGTTTTGTTCTCGTGACATATCTTTACAAGATTTTTATCTTATAATCTCCATGTAAACCCTACCAACAATATGTATTGGATTTAGGGATAACACCCCAGTATTTCAAATTAAAAATAAATGTACATGTACTTAGGACTTAGCAAAAGAATTGAGGGAATTCATTCAAAATTGCTACATAATGTATTTTTTTCAATCTTTTTGTTAAAGAAATAAGAAATCAGTAAGCACTTCTATACATATACCACCTTTGACATCTTAGCAAATTTTAGAAACTAAAAATGGTGTTTAAGACCTTTATCCTGATTTTCAGTTTCAAAAAGCTGACATTGTGTTTGTATAATTTTATTTTTTAAGCAGAATTTTAGAACAAAATCAGATTTTACACTGACAGTACATTGTCTTATAAGAACTTTTATTTGTTTTTTTTAAAATAAACTGCTAAGCAACTAAAATAGGGAAAATACTTTTTAGATTCAATATTTATACACGGAGTGTCAATCAACAGAATTGATATTATAATAATAATATAGTTACAAAAAATGTTTTAGTCAATTTTTTATATCATTTATTTAGCAAAGTTTTATCTATATAAGAAGGTTTTAACTTTAAATCAAATAAATTTAAGGAATTTTTAAACTTTTTTACATTAATTTTGTTTTTATCAGGAGACTTAACTTTAATTTGACTAATGGTAATTTATTCCATTGATGTATTTATAATTTTTAAAAGTTTCAAAATATCTTTTTGTTTATAAAAAATAAAATTTTATTTTTATAAAATATTTTGTACCTTTTGTATTGTTAGTAATTTTTTGGTAAGTAGAACACAAACTGATTGTGTTTAGTTTGTGTATTAGAATTCTTTTGAGATATTTTAGATGATATTATACTGTATATTGGTAGATATTTTAAAATATTTATCTACAGTTTATTTATTTTATTCAGTAATACCTGTTGCATGTTTCAGGTTTTCAAAACCACTAAAATAGAACTTTTGTGTCATTAGTTGGAGGTTGTGGTCCGATTCCTAGCAGGGTTAGACCAGAGACATGAAAAGTAGCAAATTGTTTTCGATCTTTTGCCAAGATTATGTCATTTAGATTCAGAAACAAAAACTTTGTATTATTCATACCAAAACTGAAGTTCTGATGGTATCACAGCTGATGTGTTAAAAATAATCTAAACAGTTCAGTTTATATTATAACATATTACGTAAGCAAAAATTTCTGCAACTTTGTGGAGAGCAAGTGATATTTTTTATTGTTTTATATATATATACATGTATGTATAATGTGATTCTGTCCCAAAATCCATATAGTAAAGCCATATAGAAAATAATCTTTTTACAGAAGAGTAAAATCACTCTAATCTCAATGGTTACTGATGCCATCCCATTGTCGTAACAAATAATAATATCTTTTGTGTGGCTTGGCTTTTGTTTATTGCCGACTGTTTTTTTATAGTGAGGAACAAATTTCCCATTACACAAAGAACATTTTTAGGACTATACATGAAACAGAATCTTGGATTCCTGTTCATGTGATATTGAATTAATAATTTTTTAAAAATAAATGCATGTTCATGCAACTAATACAAGGCTTCATGCATAAAGATTTATTCAATTTGATAAATAAATTCAATATTACATTAATATTCATGTACAATTCCCTATTTATTTCTCTAGACTTACGAGATAATTATGAGCTCCAGTAGAGACAAAGTTAATCAGGAATATAGCCAGACATACATACTATAGACATAGACTATACTATAGACATTCTATAAGTACATAGACTATACTATAGACATTCTATAAGTACATAGACTATACCATAGACATTCTATAAGTACATAGACTATACTATAGACATTCTATAAGTACATAGACTATACCATAGACATTCTATAAGAACATAGACTATACTATAGACATTCTATAAGTACATAGACTATACTATAGACATTCTATAAGTACATAGACTATACCATAGACATTCTATAAGTACATAGACTATACCATAGACATTCTATAAGTACATAGACTATACTATAGACATTCTATAAGTACATAGACTATACTATAGACATTCTATAAGAACATAGACTATACTATAGACATTCTATAAGTACATAGACTATAAGTATACTATAGACATTCTATAAGTACATAGACTATACTATAGACATTCTATAAGTAACATAGACTATACTATAGACATTCTATAAGTACATAGACTATACCCTAGACATTCTATAAGTACATAGACTATACCCTAGACATTCTATAAGTACATAGACTATACTATAGACATTCTATAAGTACATAGACTATACTATAGACATTCTATAAGTACATAGACTATACTATAGACATTCTATAAGTACATAGACTATACTATAGACATTCTATAAGTACATAGACTATACCCTAGACATTCTATAAGTACATAGACTATACCCTAGACATTCCATAAGTACATAGACTATACTATAGACATTCTATAAGTACATAGACTATACCATAGACATTCTATAAGTACATAGACTATACTATAGACATTCTATAAGTACATAGACTATACCATAGACATTCTATAAGTACATAGATTATACCCTAGACATTCTATAAGTACATAGACTATACTATAGACATTATATAAGTACATAGACTATACCATAGACATTCTATAAGTACATAGACTATACCATAGACATTCTATAAGTACATAGACTATGCTATAGACATTCTATAAGTACATAGACTATACTATAGACATTCTATAAGTACATAGACTATACTATAGACATTCTATAAGTACATAGACTATACCATAGACATTCTATAAGTACATAGATTATACCCTAGACATTCCATAAGTACATAGACTATACTATAGACATTCTATAAGTACATAGACTATACTATAGACATTCTATAAGTACATAGACTATACCATAGACATTCTATAAGTACATAGACTATACTATAGACATTCTATAAGTACATAGACTATACCATAGACATTCTATAAGTACATAGACTATACTATAGACATTCTATAAGTACATAGACTATACCATAGACATTCTATAAGTACATAGATTATACCCTAGACATTCCATAAGTACATAGACTATACTATAGACATTCTATAAGTACATAGACTATACTATAGACATTCTATAAGTACATAGACTATACCATAGACATTCCATAAGTACATAGACTATACTATAGACATTCTATAAGTACATAGACTATACCATAGACATTCTATAAGTACATAGACTATACCCTAGACATTCTATAAGTACATAGACTATACCCTAGACATTCTATAAGTACATAGACTATACTATAGACATTCTATAAGTACATAGACTATACCATAGACATTCTATAAGTACATAGACTATACTATAGACATTCTATAAGAACATAGACTATACTATAGACATTCTATAAGTACATAGACTATACTATAGACATTCTATAAGTACATAGACTATACCATAGACATTCTATAAGTACATAGACTATACCCTAGACATTCTATAAGTACATAGACTATACTATAGAAATTTTATATGTACATATACTATACCCTAGACATTCTATAAGTACATAGACTATACTATAGACATTCTATAAGAACATAGACTATACTATAGACATTCTATAAGTACATAGACTATACCATAGACATTCTATAAGTACATAGACTATACCCTAGACATTCCATAAGTACATAGACTATACCATAGACATTCCATAAGTACATAGACTATACTATAGACATTCTATAAGTACATAGGCTATACCATAGACATTCTATAAGTACATAGTCTATACTATAGATATTCTATAAGTACATAGACTATACCATAGACATTCTATAAGTACATAGACTATACCCTAGACATTCTATAAGTACATAGACTATACTATAGACATTCTATAAGTACATAGACTATACTATAGACATTCTATAAGTACATAGACTATACCATAGACATTCTATAAGTACATAGACTATACTATAGACATTCTATAAGTACATAGACTATACCCTAAACATTCTATAAGTACATAGACTATACCCTAGACATTCTATAAGTACATAGACTATACCCTAGACATTCTATAAGTACATAGACTATACTATAGACATTCTATAAGTACATAGACTATACTATAGACATTCTATAAGTACATAGACTATACTATAGACATTCTATAAGTACATAGACTATACCATAGACATTCTATAAGTACATAGACTATACCATAGACATTCTATAAGTGCATAGACTATACCATAGACATTCTATAAGTACATAGACTATACTATAGACATTCTATAAGTACATAGACTATACCATAGACATTCTATAAGTACATAGGACTATACTATAGACATTCTATAAGAACATAGACTATACCCTAGACATTCTATAAGTACATAGACTATACTATAGACATTCTATAAGTACATAGACTATACCATAGACATTCTATAAGTACATAGACTATACCATAGACATTCTATAAGTACATAGACTATACTATAGACATTCTATAAGTACATAGACTATACCATAGACATTCTATAAGTACATAGACTACACCATAGATATTCTATAAGTACATAGACTATACTATAGACATTCTATAAGTACATAGACTATACTATAAGTACATAGACTATACCATAGACATTCTATAAGTACATAGACTATACTATAGACATTCTATAAGTACATAGACTATACCATAGACATTCTATAAGTACATAGACTATACCATAGACATTCTATAAGTACATAGACTATACCATAGACATTCTATAAGTACATAGACTATACCATAGACATTCCATAAGTACATAGACTATACTATAGACATTCTATAAGTACATAGACTATACTATAGACATTCTATAAGTACATAGACTATACTATAGACATTCTATAAGTACATAGACTATACCATAGACATTCCATAAGTACATAGACTATACTATAGACATTCTATAAGTACATAGACTATACCATAGATATTCTATAAGTACATAGACTATACTATACACATTCTATAAGTACATAGACTATACCATAGACATTCTATAAGTACATAGACTATACCATAGACATTCCATAAGTACATAGACTATACTATAGACATTCTATAAGTACATAGACTATACCATAGACATTCTATAAGTACATAGACTATACTATAGACATTCTATAAGTACATAGACTATACCATAGACATTCTATAAGTACATAGACTATACCATAGACATTCTATAAGTACATAGACTATACCATAGACATTCCATAAGTACATAGACTATACTATAGACATTCTATAAGTACATACTCTATACTATAGACATTCTATAAGTACATAGACTATACTATAAGTACATAGACTATACATAGACATTCTATAAGTACATAGACTATACCCTAGACATTCTATAAGTACATAGACTATACCATAGACATTCTATTAGTACATAGACTATACCATAGACATTCTATAAGTACATAGACTATACCATAGACATTCCATAAGTACATAGACTATACTATAGACATTCTATAAGTACATAGACTATACTATAGACATTCTATAAGTAGAATTGTTAGCTGTGTACCATGGGTTTGCTATTTTCATGGTCTTGATCAATTAAACAACTAAATCCATAGTAAAAACAGATATACTGTATACAGTATATGCTACCTTACAGCATACAATTTAAAAATATAAGTTGACTCCAATGAGTACAGCATATATTTATATTAAAACCTATACTCTAATTCATTCAATATTAGCTATGGATTTTCAACAAAACTCCATTTAACATCATAGGAAGAGACTATTTGGTGTTTGTTTCCTGAAACAATTAAGTGAAATAAGCTGGTGTCTCTCTTGAATTGTCAACCATCGGTCATTAATACACTATTAAAGTGTTTCTGTAGAGATAACTTAAAACTAATTTAATAAGAATTACTGCCCTTTAATTACAATATTTTAAAAGACAATTTATTAACGTTTAAAATGTAATGACAAAAACATTTTGTAAATACATGAAATTTTGAAAAAATAAAAAAAATATTTTAAAAAAAATTAATTTTTTTTTAAAAAAAAAGTACAATATAAAAATAACTATATAAAAAAATTAGTATTGATGGTATCACCAAGAAATCATTTTTAACCACAACGGCATTGAACCATTAGGGGGCCTTGGTGGTTGAGTGGTCTAAAGCACGCCCTTACGGATCACATTGCCTCTCACCACCTAGGTCTGAATCCCACTCAGGACAAATCCTAGTGTGAGAAAGTTTGTCAGTTCACTTGCCGAAGGTCGGTGGTTTTCTCTGGGTACTCCTGTTTCCTCCACCATTCTAGAACTGACTGCCTTGAAAATAAGTGAAAAATCTTGACTGGGGCGTAAAACACCATTACTCCACTCCACTCCATTGAACCATCATTAAAACCGATTTTCACTATTATGAACTACAAACCTTTTGAATCTTTTAAATTAATATAAACACAGCCCATTTTTAACAGTTTGGTACATAAACCTTTGAATAGACCATTTGCCAATTAAATGTTCCGAGTCATCGTGAATCATTTTCCTATTTAGATATTACAATGATGGGGACAAAACCTCTGAATTTTCGGGTTTTTTTCATACAAAAGCACTATTTTTACTAAATGTAGTTTTTATGTTGTCATTTTATTTAAAAAGTTTACCAGAAAAGCCTAAGTACATTTGAGACATTATATGCAAAATAAAATGGTTTAAAAGATGAAAATCTTATTTCTAGCTTATTGTTTGCCAAGAGAAGTCATGTTTTATGTAACGAAAAACCCCGAGAACTGTCTGGTCAAGTTGTAAAATCTTAATAAAAAACTGATTCATATTTCGGTCGGAAGTTTAATTGGCAAATCCAGTATTGGAATGGAAAAAACTTTGAATCAGTGTCACTTAAATCCCTTTGAGTCAGTATTTACTATAAACTTGTGAATCAATGTTAACCACAACCCTTTTGAATCTGTATTATCATAACCTTTAACTCAGTATTACTACAAGCTTTTTCAACCAATATTTGCCACATAAGCTTTAAACCTGTATCATAACTTAACCTTTTTATTCAAAATTAACCACAATCCCTTTGAATAAGTGTTAACAACCATTTTGAATTGGTTTCAACCACACCCTTTTAAACCAATATAAACAAAGTCCTTTTAAATCACTTTGAACTACACATCTTTTGAATCAATCACATTTTCTTTGAACCAGTGTCAGTCAATGGACCTTTGAATAATTATTTAAATCAATACACATCCTTATGTTAGGAACTAAGAAACCTATTTAAGTTTGGAACTTCAGAAATAGCACCAGTGAATAAATTTTACAAAGTTTGCAAAGCAGGTTGACCTTGAATCACTTTCATGGTCACAGTGACCTTATATAGTTAAACTTTAAACATCTTGCCATGAACCAAAATACCTAACTGAATTAAAATTTCATGTATTGAATAACAAGCTTGTAAAGTAAGTTACCCTCTTTACATTAAATTTCACAATGATCTAAAGAAAAAAAGATTAAACACATTATTAAATAAATAAACAATGCCTAGTATTTTGCATCATATAATCAAGCCCTGCTAAGTTTGTAAAGCTGGTTGACCTTGACCCTCATTCAAGATTGCATCGACCCAAAAAAAGTAAAACTTTTAATTATCTTTAAACTTCAAGATATCAAAGGCTTAGGACCTTGAAACAAAGCATCTCTTAATAAACCTTTATGGAAATATGTAAAGCTGGCTTACCTTGACCTACGTTATAGGTCACAGTGACCTTACATAGTAAAATTTTGTCAACCAAAATGCCCAAAAGCTAGAAACTTCATTTGTAACATCAAATCTACGAAGTTTGCAAAGATGTTTGATCTTGACCCAAATTCAAAGTCACGGTGACCTAAAGAATTAAAATATTTAAGTCCATATTAAAAATATTTTAAAGTCCATATGTAGTATTAGCGCATACAACTCTGTGAAGTATGAGGAGCTTGACCTTGACCCACATTCATAGTTACAATGACATAAAAAATTAAAATCTTTAAATACATCTTTGTCATAAATTTAAAGCCAAAAAGCATAAATATTATATATATGTAGCATAAGAGCATAAAGATCTAAGAAATTTTGCGAGGCCGGTTAATACTGAGGCCAAGTTACTCGAAAGTTCGAATACAGTTTGTCGCTTTCTGTGTGAATATATAGATGATGAAACCGATAAGTCTGCCCATCACTTTGTACCAGTATACAGTGAAACACTTTCAAAATACGGAAATACGGATTTTGATAGTGAAAAATATATAATACAAATACCAGTTAAGTTTTGATGTGCCAGATGTGCACATTTCGGAAATTCATTGAAACTGATAATAGTATGTCCGCACTGTATTGTCGCTTTCTGTATGTACATATTTCTGGAAGAAATCTGTACATCAAGTATTAGCTTGTAAATAAAAAGTATGCAGCATGAAACGATATAAACATAATGACACTGAATGTCTGCCTTCAGTTTGTCGCTTTCTATATGGAGGTATAGGAGGTTCCTTGTAAAACCGATGACGGTCTTCCCGCTCTTTGTACATATTGACATGCGGTTGCCCGCCTTTGGTAGATGATATGATTTCGTGTAAAACTGATGACATTCTACCCGGATCTGTCACATAGGTTCATCATGTAGCACCGAAAACTTTTCAAAACATATACATGTAGCTAGTTTTATGGACTAGGTCTCTCATTTTCCTGCATCTTTGAAACGCAACCTTAAAAAAGAATCAATATAAATACCAGTATTCATCCATTCGTTCAATTCGTTCGTTCGTTCAATTTGTATTTCCCCTGCAATAGTGATTACATAGCATCATTAAACGTCTTAAACATAGCGGTACCCCGACCGGGTCTGACCAAGGCTTGAAAATTGGTAGTAACCGTTCTTTCGCCAAGCACTCGACATTTAGAAATGAAAGTCACGGGATCCTTCTGATGATCGTGTCATGGCAGGCGTGGCACGTTTGTAGTACTGCTATCCCTAAAAGCGACTATCTTTAAACTACACACGTTAAAGAACTCTCCCTGCACACTGCTCTAAGCGCAGTGCAAAGGTCAAAATTTCTGCCACTTCTCTTATAGCTGGTGACGTCTCGATACAAGTGAAATATTCTGACTGCGACGTAAAACACCATAAAATCAATTAATAATGGTAACAATTACAATAGTGACATACACCATATACACATATACAAAGTAAGTCACAATTACATGTACTATTTACATGAATGTTAACTATAGAGGAACACACACACAACTCTCTCTCTCTCTCTCTGTCTCTCTCTCTCTCGTACATTTATTCGAGAAATGAAACTAAGCGGAACTTTCAAGATACTTTGATTTCATAAATGAACAAATTATGATAAAAGTTGCCAGGTACAGTGCATTCTTATGTCGGTCGGTGTCATGAGTTACGTTCATGCTTAAAATATCTCACCGATGTTTTTGAAATATTTTTATTTATGTTTTTATGATTTCTTATGTAAGATTAATTAAATCGATACCATTAATAAACATATCACCTACTGACGACATTAAGGATTACTTTTCCCGTTTTTGTGTTCTCTGATTGGCCGTCTGGATTTCATGTTTCTGGTGACCCTTTAGGTGCTAACTTGATCATTTTTATATACATATATATATTGAATCTAGATTTACTCTTCGATAGAATCGCATACCGGTATTAAAAAGTTCCATTTAGGATAATTCTTTTTTTCATTTTTATTCTTTCTTTTCTTTTTTTTTCTGTATGTTTTTAAAGTTGAATGCCTTTAGAGGGGCCCTAATTGTTTACATTCTAAAATTCTCGAATGACGTTCGTGATTTGATTGATAGCTGTCATTCATCAATTGATGGATCAATTTACCGGAGATACATCATAAGGTTTCACTTGTATATTCCCTTCCGGAATGTCCAAATAGATAATTATAACATCAACACATTGATAATATCAGTATTAAAATATTATTAAAGACTAATGATTTTTTTAGATTAAAAAATTTAATTCATGTGTAGTGGTACAGATAGAATGAAAAATAAAAGATCAATCAAATTTACAGAAATATTGGAGTGCGGTTGCAAAAGAATAATTTATCTTTCCTTTTGGTAAAGAATTTCATTTTGGTAAGATATTTTATAAAAAAAAAAAATATTGAGAATTTCTTCTTTAATATATATAAGCAGTTATATAAAAAATATCCTTTTTTTTTTTTTTTTGCCGGTTCTTGAAGATATAGCTATTGATAAACAAAACAAACATTTTGGTCTAATTTTTAAAAAATACATATAAATTTTGTATTAAAACATGCATGGCATTCATAGAAAACTTAAATTCACAAGGTTTGATTTGATTTAATGGGGTTTTACGTCCCAGTCAAGAATATTTCATTTATATTGAGACGTCACCAGCTATAAGTGACTTTCAATTCTAAAGACCAAGTGCTTGGCGAAAAAGCAGTCACTACCAATTATCAAGTCTTGGTCAGACCATGAGAGAGAGAGAGAGAGAGAGAGAGAGAGAGAGAGAGAGAGAGAGAGAGAGAGAGAGAGAGAGAGAGAGAGAGAGTTTATTATGTAAATGTTTTTCCGGTCAGTGACACACCGGTGTTCATAACAACATGGCACAAGGTTGACCACATTATCACTCAATCTTGTAAACAAGTTTTAACGTCCCATTAAATTATCTTTTATTTCTTCTCTTTTTACAGTTAGTTGAATGAAAAATTAGATAAGCTGTCTTTTTATTATTTCAAGACATAATAAGTATTTGTAAAACTAAGCTCCATAACCTTATAGAGAAATATTTGCTTAGTTTACTTATATACTTTTACTCCCTATATTTAGATATGTGGACAACATTATATATTTGCTTACTTGACTTTAACCCTAGTAAATCTTATGAACAAATATCAACAGCAATCTTTTCTTAGGCTTTAAGATGGTAAGCCTTTGCATCGGTCTTACTGGCTTTAGTACTGTTTCGATTTATCGTACATTTTCAGAACCTTTTGATGTGAAGTTTTTGGTGTCATTTTAATTAGAAAGAATTTGATAGAAACAAAAGACTTAATCACATGAGCTCATGAACATAACGATTTGAATTCGAACTAGTGATCTTTTTGCTGAGAAGTTTGTGTGGCGATGACATCGGAATCGAGCCAAGTATACTCATCCAATGTAAAGTTAAAATTAAATCGACTGTCATGTACTATTTTACAAGAAATTTTATTTCATTAAGATACGAGAATATCGCATTGCATTGCTATAAAGTACAGCTTTTTATATTAGTCCTTTTTCAAACCTACAACAGCTTTCGATTATCTAAGCATATAAACGTAACTTGTCTAAAGCGGTGATGACAGTCATGTAGTAGCATGTTGTAATATTGACCAAAAACTAAGTTAACAAATATTTCTAGGCCACTTTTATATGCAATTGTTGTTTTATTTGATAACAAAATAAATCAATCATTGTCATTTGCAAACATTTAAACATAGTTTTTTCTTTGTTCTTTTGTCTAGACGTCTTGTCTTGTTCCTCATTTTTGTCTAGATGTCATGTCTTGTAATTTTGTTCGTTTTCTAGCTGCCTTATCTTGTTTTTCTGTTCTTTTGTCTAGATGTCGTGTCTTGTTATTCTGTTCTTTTGTCTTGATGTATTGTCTTGTTATTCTGTTCTTTTTTCTTGATGTCCTGTCTTGTTATTTTGTTCTTTTGCCTTGATGTCTTGTCTTGTTATTCTGTTCTTTTTTCTTGATATCTTGTCTTGTTTTTCTGTTCTTTGTCATGATGTCTTGTCTTGTTATTCTGTTCTTTTGTCTAGATGTCTTGTCTTGTTATTATGTTCTTTGTCTAGATGTCTTGTCTGTAATTGTTCTTTTGCCTTGATGTCTTGTCTTGCTATTTTGTTCTTTTGTCTTGATTTCTTGTTCTTGTTATCCTGTTCTTTTGTCTTGATGTCTTGTCTTATATTCTGTTCTATTGTCTAGATGTCTGGTCATTTTTTTGTCTAGATGTCTTGTTTTGTTAGTTTATTTTAATATCTAGATGTTCTTTTAGTATGTTTTTTAATTTAGACGTCTTTTTCTGACTTTTCTTACTTTATCTTCTCGTATATAATAGTAATATATGCACTTTTCAAAGGACTCTAATGGCATTTATTATGCTGGATGTTGGACTTAACTAAAGTATTTGATTAGAAAGTGTTTTGTTTTGTTAAAAAACTTTCAACATTGCATTTAAGACACTGAAGTTGAACTTAGTTTTTCACTAAAAACAGAGATACAGAAGTGGCTAATAGTTTTCTTAAAACTAAGAAACTGAAATGGAACATAGGTTTTAGACTCTTTGTTACTTAACAACTCGACAGACAAAATTCAACATCATTGTAATTGCAATAGTTGAATATTTCATTCGGAAATTTCAATAATCTATAATATGGCATTAAATATGTCTTAGAATATCATATTTAATATCTTAAATAATGAAGTGCGCGATGTTTCCAAAACTGACGACGTGTCGTTTCCCCCATCTCTGAGTGGTGCATAAGAAAGTAAATAAATAAATAAATAAATAAATAAATAAATAAATAAATAAATAAATAAAAATAACAAAGATGTTCGATATTTATTCTCTTGTGAACACACAAAACGTAACCTTGGTAATCATTCATTGATAAAACCTGGATTATTGAAATTAGAGACATGTAATGCATGTCACTGTTGAAATGAATAAAAATATTTATCTTTTGATATAATCAAATAAAATATGAAATAGCTCCAAGTTAAATACAAACGTGTGTTTACAGAAAATCCTGTTAATTATTATGGACGGAGGGGATTGCCTTGTGGTGGTAATTCGTATTAACCCCCTTATTTGATTAAATTTATTTACTTTGTGGATGTGTAGGTGATTGTAAATAAACAATTTGTGGTTTGTTTTAACGAGTCTAACGTGTCCTGCAGCTAGAACAGTTTTATGTTTGTAGGAAGTTATTTTATCTTTCAAAGGTCCGGTCTGTAAGTAGGATGAAAGAAATCTGATGTAGTTAGAACGTCGAGACTTAAGATTTATGCGAACTGTTACACTACAGTCAAACCACTACATCTTGTCAATTGCAAACTACTACATCTTCTAACATGTGTATGTAAGGGGCATACAACTCTTTTATAGTTTATTGGATCTGAAAATGGTATAAAATAAATGATATTAAGTTACGAAATGTTTAGACATCACTGCCAAACTTACTTAAAAACTATCTCCAAGTTGTGGGATGGATTTAATGCTATGATCCCACTGTTTCAGGGTGGGGTTATAAGATATACATGTGTACAGTCAGATTGTCTTAAAAATCAATTCCAAATGTTTAATTAATATTACCTATTAATATATGGTGGTTCGAACCCAGTCGGACCATACATAAGACTGGCGCTTTGCATTTAGAGTACAGAGTATCGACTGGTTCACCCGGTGCCAGGGTAATGTTAACTTGTCTGTGGGATTCTGACTCGGTAAACTGGTAGTTTGATTATAAGTCGCTCTTATTGTGCGCTAGTAACAAGGCAGACATTGATACACACTCGCACATCACATCCATATACGAATTTTTCTTAGATTAGAGATTAATAACCTTGCTATGGTCGAAAAATTGCTGTTGCGATGTTAAACAAAACATTCAACCAACTTTTTGATCTATATATAGGAAAGGTATGTGATGTATCAAAACGCCCTGAGTTCCTTTTTTGTGTATTTGCGTGAAATAAAAAAAAAATGTGATGTAAGAGTTTTTATGATTAATGCTTTTGATTGCTAATTAAATTATGTCGCTCTCTTGAATAGATCATGAATTGTTTCTGCAATGTTATGTGTTGTTAAGATTAAACAATGGGATGTGCAGTCTACATCAGATAGAAAATTCAATATAACAGTCAATCTTGCTTTAATGACCACCTCTGTATATAGGATACCTGCATGTTTGTAAATATCAGAAATTTATCTTTGGTATTTCTTCAAAATCGTCTTCTGAATCCAACCTATAAATACTAAGTGTGATAAACTCCAACAATGGTACTTCTGTCTACTATTTTCGGTTCAAAACCCTTAAATGTGTTGAGTATGTACAGCCTGTTAGACTAGATACAATTAGTATTCTTTACGAGAATTTTTGGTTGTACATCTTTTAAAACAGATTTCAGTTCTTTGTTCTGTTTGTGTAGCGGTGTTATATTTAACAGTTATACGTCTGACGCGTTTTCTACAATAATTTATGATTAAAAAACGCGGAAATTTAAAATTGATGCATATTTGATTCCTTGTTCCTATCAATTTAAAAATGACAAGAAAATAATTGACTATTGTTATGCATTCAATGTTAAAAAATATTGCATAAAAAACATAGATTTATACTGTTAACTGCTATTGTTAAAATGTAAATAAATTATTCAAATTTAACAATGGCACATTATAACATTTTCTTGTAGAAAGTTTGAAAACAGTACATTACATTTTATGTATATAAATTTAAATAGAATTTGTGACAGAATCTGTAATTTTAAAGGGAAGATTGGAATTATTATTCCTAAACTTTGCAAGCGCACGCATTTGAAATTACACTTATATTTGAAGAAGTCCGAGAACAGAGAAGATTCATTAGCCTTGTAATATAATGTCTCTTCGTCAGTCCGAATGTAAGACTGACAATTTAAAAGCATATATATTATAAGTTGTCTATTTGTTCATTGTCATAATGCGTGCGTGTATGCGTGTGTGTGTGCGTCGTTAACACCTATTTTCCTCCAAAACTGCTGGACAGATTTCAATGATACTTGTCAGAAGCATATATGGGCCGGTGCAATTCAGATTTGTTCATGGCGTTGCCATGGCTACCAAAACTAGGTCAAGGTGAACTAGGGGTCCAAAAATCTTAAAAAATCTTCTTCTCCGAAAGCGATAATGGGAGAAAAAATCTGATGTGATATTTGGCTTCTCTAGGGTCTTAAGCCTATAGTTTGTTCATTTCGTGAGAAATGGGTTACGCGTTTTTGCGTTTAATTTTAAAAATTTCGTAAAATGGCTTCAAATTGTTTTAACTTGACTATTTGAACAGATAATGACATGGGGTTTTCAGTTTTGGCTTTTTCTTGAAATGACCTTTAAAATAGGGTCAAGGTCACAAATCAAGGACATGATCTTATTTGTGATTTATGCAGTTTTAGGCAATTTTCTTGCAAATATCAAGAGATATATGAATTCAAAACATTGATGTTCAGCATGACAAAATCTAACAAGGTACCAGGTTTTGAATCTATATGATAATTCATGTAGAAGTTATTGCCTCTGAAATGTTATTTTTGGCTTATAAATACTAAAATTGTGCATTAGCTTGAAAACTATAAACTTTTTGTATAGGCATGTATATTTGAATATTGTAAGTATTGATATGACGATCATTTAGATACTAGTATATGGTTAAAGGTTATATGTTGAAAGGTCAAAGTCATAGCTGCATAAGTGTACTGAAATTGTGAATAATCTTGAAAACTGTTAACTTTTTGTAAAAGCATGTTTATTAGAACATTGTAGGTATTGATATCATGACCATTTTGATATAAGGTTCAAGTTCATATGTTCAAAGGTCAAAATCATGGCTGCATAACCATATGGTTAATGATTTGGAAGTTATTCATTGTACTATAGTTAATTCATGCATATGAGCTATTTATAAATAAAATGTGACTAGATATTTCTGATAAATTTTTGTGGGATTTCCAAACTTGAGGAATTTTATAAAGTTTTTGTATTTAAGTTCTTTGCAAGTTTTTTTTAAATTTCCTCAGGTGAGCGTTAAGGCCCATGGGCCTCTTGTTAGTACATGTATTTAATTTATATACGCAAATGTCTGAAAGCTGAACTGTTGATGATGCTGCGAAAACATTATGACACCAATAAGTTTTTGTTTAGTTGACTGTTGGTTGTATGTTGTTTTACATCACTTCAGCAATTTTTCAGCTATTCGTGACCAGACAAATTTTAAATCTAGAGGATTAATTTTAAAACATGTTCATGTTGTGCGTGAATCTGAAAGTGTTTCTGATCTGCACTGTCTTGGTGAGCACTTAATGTGACCTTTAAAGTGCTAGTACACTCATACACAATGTCGCAGATAAACATCACTCGGTACATTATACTGGTACAGAACCAACTAGTAAAGAAGAACAATTGTACAGTACTACATCAGTGCAAGAAAGTTCAACCGAGAGATGAGTATTATAGTACTAAGAAGGTAAACTGTACCCAGTGTGAATGACATGTTACTGAGAAAAACATACATTATCGCGGGGAAAAAAATTAATTAATTCATCTTTACAAAAGCGAGTATGTTATTATCAAGTACGTTAATCTGAGTTTAGTTAACAGTTAATGTTATCTTAAGTTATGTATGATTGACAATAATAAAGGCCATTAACATCATCACAGTCCTGATATAGAATTATATATATGTAACCTAGTGCATTACCGAATATCTGTTTTACCTGTATTATAACAACCTGTATATAGATATCCACCTGCTCATAAAGACCGCTTTTACAGATTTAATTAGGTGGTGTTTCTAGATATGATTGATTTGATGTCGGCAGCAGGTGATATACTAATTAATGAAATAGATTTAATTAATCCTTTAATAAATAAATAAATAAATAAATAAATAAATAAATAAATAAATAAATAAATAAATAATAAATAATAATAAAATAATAATGTAATGAAATATACAAGTGTAATTTTAGTACAAAAAGAGAAAAGCAACGTTTACTCTTCAGAGTCCATAAAAGAAACATTCAATGAAGGTGAAACTTTTATTTAAGAGACCATTCGTTTGAATTTGGTAAGGTATAGTATACGTATGACACCGTTGTATTTCCGAAGACAAATCAAAGAACGCTAATTATTTCGGGAGGGAGACATGAATGAAAATAAAAGTTTACAGTTAGAATAAGTATTACGTAATTTTTTCTAAATCCTTCGCCGGTGACTTTCAAATTTTTTCTTCACCTATCAATCAATCATATTTTATCACTGGCGTCACACATATCATTACATATATGTATAGGTATTTTCTATTTATGACAGTTAAATACTTTTTTCATACCTAGGGCGATAAAAATGAAATTGTGAGCTAGATATTTGCCCTCTGGAATAAATACTGCATTATGTATCAAACTTAAAAATATATTTAAATTATTTTGCTACTAGACTTTTCGACTTGGTAAATGTGAAAATAGTTACTTTGGAATGCCAATGTTTTCAAACAAAATGCAGAATATAAATAATAAAATTAAATCTCAAAAAAAAATTATGACATGATATTTTAATAGTTTTTCGTCACGTACGTCATGCAGGCAATTTAAATAATACGCTTTATTTTTGGATTTCGTATTAAATTTAAAGTTTATGACACGTCATCATTCATATGATATACACTTTTTATTACGGAACTTCTGGTTTCCATAAATAGAAACTATTAAAATATAAATACGTCATCGACTTTATTTAAATTCCGAAAATAGAAACACTTCTGACTCAAAAATAACATGTCTTTATATTGTATATATTTTTGATTGTAGGGAGTTTCCACTTTTTCGTTAAGTGTTTATATTAATAATTGTAATATTGTTATTAATATAGATTCATTTTTGTAATTATTTCTAAATATTTAGTTGTATTTAGTTATTATACTTTCATAATAAAGATTTTATTGATGGGAGAAAATGATTAAATGACAATGCAGATTTTATTAATATTATACTACATTGTGATTTTTTTTCAGTCAAATTACTTCGTCAGATGTTGTAGAATTTCCGGGTTGAACGTCGTTTCCGTATGTTTGTTGGCTTTAATCCAGATAAGTGACATTAAATTTCCTGTGTAAGAAGAGAGAGAGAGAGAGTTCGTAAGACTGAAAGAATGATTATTTTTAGCGTTTATTTCAACTTTGATTTTAATTTAATGTTTAGTTAAGATGTGTTTGTTATAATTCATTCTTTTTCACCAGAATTTTGTCAAAACTACTGATATATTTAGATAATTTAGTAGTTATTATTACTCAGCTTGTCGAAAGTCGGTGATTTTCTCCAAGCACTCCAGTTTGCTCCACCATCCAAAAATTGACCGCTTCGATATAAGTGAAAAACTCTTCACTTTGGCATTAAACACCGTTTAATAAATCCAAATTTTTATTTTGTTTACTCTCATAAATTCACATTTTTGGTATATATGATTCCCAATAACAAGTTGGGTGATGAGGTTGATGTGGTAGAGTTTTGGTTAATTTGGCTGTAGTTTAACAAGTTGGGTGATGAGGTTGATGTAGAGTTTCGGTTAATTTGGCTGTAGTTTAACAAGTTGGGTGATGAGGTTGATGTAGAGTTTCGGTTAATTTGGCTGTAGTTTAACAAGTTGGGTGATGAAGTTGATGTAGAGTTTCGGTTAATTTGGCTGTAGTTTAACAAGTTGGGTGATGAGGTTGATGTAGAGTTTTGGGTTAATTGGGCTGTAGTTTAACAAGTTGGGTGATGAAGTTGATGTAGAGTTTTGGTTAATTTTGCTGTAGTTTAACAAGTTAGGTGATGAGGTTGATGTAGAGTTTTGGGTTAATTGGGCTGTAGTAAACCAAGCATATAAAACAAACATAGAGAAACAAGACACATTATGACACGATTCAGTACTGAGCTATGGAATATTGTGCTAGGTCATGCAAGCATTGTAATGAAGCCCAGGAAAATTTAGCCTAATTTGTCTATGTGTTCTATGAACTATTCTGAAGCAGCTATGCGTACAAAGTAGGAAGTTTTATAAATTGTTCACAGTCTATCTGTGCAAAGGATGGAAGAGTTTTAAGGTACAAATTTATCTACCATATCATGCATATGTTAAAATAACTACATAAATAATATAAAAGGAAATAAGAATATATTGTCAGTGTAGCAGGAGTTTACCATCTACATGTGGCCTTGCTGCTAATTGGGAGACTAAATTTATGTTATGTTTTTATAATAATTTGGTCTCTAAATGTGGGGTTTTGTGATCAACATCAAAACTCCTCTGTTAATTAAGAAAAATTCAAACGATTAATTGGGTTTTATGTCCAAGTCAAGAATATTTCACTTATCATATCAAGATGTCACCAGCTTTAGGTAAAGTGGCAGAAATTTTGATCTTTGCAGTGTGCTAAGGGCAACTTTTATTTCTATAGTGGTTAAAACACTAAGAAATGTGTTAAACTTGGGATAGTTACCATAGCAGAGGGAGAGAGATGGAAGTCCAATGACCATAAAGACCACCTTCATGTGACCTGGTTACAGACAACCTAAATAAAATGACTTGATCACAGACTTTTTGGTTTAATAACTTATAATTTATAGAATTGGTGGCAGATTTAAGCACAACCAAATGAATGTTTACTATTTCAAATGCCAGTTAACTGACAACAAAAGCCATTACATGCTTTAGGTTTTTGATTAGTGCTTTTAAAAGTGGTTCTGGCTATTGGCAAGTACACAAATTAATTCAGCTACAATTTATAGATGACTGCAGCTGAAGCTGGGTGCTATGGTAGTAGCCACAAGTCCTAGGCGACTATTTTTACTATGCGAATTCCTAGCCCCTTGGATTAGGGTATGAAACAGGCTGCACTATTATCTGTGAAGAATTTTTTATAAAATAATTGACATGTGTCCAAATTTCATAGAAGGACCCAAATGGACAATTTAAATTAACAATCTACTTCATCTCCATGAAAAGGGTTAGGAATATAACCATCATCTTGGCAATTTTTTGGGGTAGGGGATGATTGTCTGGAAGGTTTGTCTAGCAGCTGAATAGAGCACAGGGATCTTAACAAGTTCATATCTAGTCAGATATAAAGGTCTTGATGTCTGGGGTTAATGACCATTCAAGATAGCAAAAATACTTAATGTAGTTTACTTCATCAGTTAATGCCAAATGAGTTAGAGTTACCTCCCTTTAACTGTCAAATTACAAACATTACTAAAACAACTCAATTTTGTAAAAATATCATTTTAATAAAATATCAAATGTTTTCATAAATTAAATTGCAAAAATAACATACAAAGCATTTCTTTAACAAAACTTCAATAATGAAACAATTGTTATTGTTTTAATTTAAATGACATGACTTTATGAATTGATTATTAATCAATATACAAGGCAAGAACTTTTCTTACGGATAATACATGCAATATTCAACATCAAACGGTTGGACATCACATTACTTATAAATGCATATAGATCTATATACTTGAAGTTCAGTTAGTGTTTTACATGAATTCTTTTTAACATGACAGGTTAGCTCAAATCCTAAATTTAACAGTATAAGAACCTTATAATTACAAAATAATCGTCTCTTATCAGCTTATAGTCTTAAAACAGCACTTTTGTCAAAAATACAAAATGGAATTCTGTATTGTTCTTCTGAATATCGTTCAAATAATTCTGGAACACAAATTTATAAATTACATGGCACAAATACAAATGAAACAAAGTTATCTGAATGCTGTTAAATTATTTGACATCATAATTTGACAACCACTGTTTACATGTTCAATAATTTGTTGTTTTAATTTGCACACTTGGTCCCGTAAACTATTAGCTGTTGTAGCCAAGTCATTGTTTTGATTTTTAAGATCATCAACACGTTCTTCCAGACGAGCAATTCTTTCCAACTTTCTCGTTCGACACTTTCTTGCTGCTATTCTGTTTCTTGCCCTTTTCCTTTCCAATTTGATGACTTCTTGATTTGCCATGTTGATTGGTGATAATGGAGGTGATTGGAGTGATTGAGGTACAGTCTGTGGTTCTTCTTTTACTGTTGTAAATCCCACATTTTCCAACTGAGCTGTTGTTAGCGTGTGTGATGGGATGAGAGTTTTTGTGTTTGTCAGTTTCACTATGTTATTAGGGACGGAGCTCACTAAACCACCTGGAAGCGAGGTTGTGGTTGTCAATTCCAAAGGAGCATATGTATAACTTACATTTGAATTTGACGATTCAGAATCTGCCGAATCCGGTCTGGAAATTTCTAATGTTTCTGGTTTCACAGGTCTTACATTATGAAGTTCCGCCAAAGCTTCAACGAATCCTTTGGCATAGTTCTCCTGTTCTTCCGTCACAAACTTCGGAAAAATAAACTGTGTCGGTGTTGGTGTTGTGGTCACCATCCCATTGGCATTTATTATCATTTTTTCCAGTTCTGGGCTAGCCAATTTTAACATGTTTAAATCTGGTGATGCCAATAAATTCTGCATTTTTTGTTGTTTAGTTTTCGGTGTCGAGTTAAAATCAAGAGTCATTTTTCTTTTAAGTTCATTTGCTTTCACTTGTAACCCATCATCATGGTAGAATGTCCGGTCTAGGACTTCCATTGTTGTCTTTGGAGTTTTCTTAGTATCCACTTTAAAAACTTGTTAAATCCTACTAAAAAGTATAAAGTCTATTTTGAAAATCCTGAATTGTCAACCTGATGACTAACTTCACATCAATTTACAACGTGTGTACAAATTGGAGCAAGAATGAGTCACTCAATTTCAAATTCTAGAGTTTTTCAACTGTATTTCGTCTAACACTAACGGTATGAACTGATAGACAATGCGCTTTTCCCTTCCTATTTATACGAGTATGAGTCAGACAGCTAAAAATAAAATGACATCATATTCCAAGCATTTGATTGGATAGCAATTACATCATGAAATGAGCCTGCCAAATTTATCCCATGCTATCTGGACGTTTCATGGTTTCCAACGTAAAAGTTGAGTGTTCCGAACGTCGAATTTTCCGGAGATTGGCGATTATTTATTACTTCGGGTCTCGTCGATATGACAACAATTGAATTATGGGATACGGGCACTTGCCTTTTATGGAATATCAATTTGTGACGTTGCACAAATTACGTTGTACTATTTCCAAATAGGGAAACCCTGACCCGGATCTCAAGTTGTGAAGTTTTGTAGTTACGGTTCAACATTTTACATTTGAAGTTAAGATACGATTTGATAAATTTTAGGTATAGACCATCAAATAGACGGAACACCCCCCTTGTTTTAATAATACGTTAGATGTTAGATAACTACTTGACAACCCAACATTATAATTTTGCCGCGTAAACACATTCTATAACCCCCCCCCCCCATCCTAGTACACACCCAAGAAATCTGTCCTGGATACTGACATACTACTTAAACACAAATTAAAAGATCAACAATTAAACTATATATTCAAGTTTTTGATAAATTTAAATATAGATTATTTAATATTTTCCCTTTTAAGTCATCTTCAAACATTTTTTTAATCACAAATTTTAAATTACAAATTCACGAATTTTCAATTTCATTTCACTCTTTTCTATTTAAACGTTTATCAGAGTAAACATTATTAGTTATAAATTGAAAACAGAGTCTCAATGAACAGCATACACAATTTTTATGGACATTTTTCGATCTGGCCCCAGTTGAATGATCGTGAAACTGGGGCCTGATAAACAAGTGGATAATGTAAACTACCTGGTATTTTGCCATTTCACTTTTTTTTAAATTATAATTTTTTTTATTAGTACTTCAAAAACTTGACAATCATCAGTATCTTTATTTTATTTTTTTTTCTCAATCATAAATTTAAGTCTACATAATGCTATACATAAATACAAGAGTAATTTTATCTGACAACACTACCCTATCTTTTATATTAAAAAAAACTTGCCCAGTTTTATCATTTAAGTTGTTTAAAAACACTTACGGTTTCATTTCAATGTTTATTTTTTAGTCTAGATATTTCTGAAACTTTTATCATGAAAAAATGAATTATTTAAAATGATAATAATTAATAAATAAAAATAAATTATGTTTATTTTTCCACCAAATTGGAGTGTTTTTAAGCCTTGGATCTGATACACCAACCCCTGGTTTATCTGATAAAACATTTACACCAGGTTTCATTTATTTAAATGAAATAAATGGAAAATGTTCTTATAATTCACAAAATTGATTTTATTCAATGAAATAATCACATATTAATAAGAGAGTTTGACACTTCATTTCGTTAAATCAGCCTTTGGTACTGAGTCAAACATTTTCATGTTTTGGTATGTTGTGGGGATTTCCAGGATAGAATCCATTCTAACTAAATATAGCGCATGAGTCATTCTGTGTATTGATTTTGTATACAGAATGTGGTGTGTTGGGATTAAAATATATGTCAAGGTCGTTAATACATTGTAATCTGTCTGAACTATCTGTTTAACAAAAATAATAACTAAAAAATAATAATAATGACAATAATTTGTAATAATAAGATAGAAAAATTAGCCATAATGTCACCTGGCTATGTATGATGATAATATCTTGGATTATTTGATGATGAACCGATAGCAAACATATATTTTATGGGGGAACATTTACCTTCTAATAATTTATTACTTGTATATGGGAGATGATTTGAATTTAAAAAATTAAAAAAAAAAATTGTATAAATCTTGAAATAATGTCTATGCCAATTAAGAATATGATGTTGTTGTAACTTTATTTTTTAAGTTAAAAAAAAAAAAAAAAAACAAAAAAAACAAGTTAATGAATATGGTTTAAGCTACTACACAAAACTCGCTCAATATGTTGAAGTATCTTGTTGGTGGGCTACTGCTAGATAATTTGTTATTGCTTAAAGTACCTTGGAAATCACTTAGTACATAAATATAGATCTATTTTAAGGTATGACGTGACAAACTGGGTTTTCCATGTGTATAACACTCCTATTGATATAGAGAGTGAGTCATAGTCATACAGGTAATTTATGGGTTAAACAAACATTATATATCTATGGTGTGATGTATTGTTAGAACTCATGAATATTCATGAGCTCAATCTAATACACAGTTCATTGTACTTATACTTTTTGATTTATTATTAAAATTTTGTCTTATTTATTTCTTTTCTTTTCTTTCTTTTTTTTTTTTTTTTTTTTTACAATATTTGAGGTTTATAAAAATGCATGATCAACATATGGTACGCTATTTTTGAAAATATTCTATGTAAATAAATGACTATATACCGGTAATCATTAGAAAAATTTTAATTACTTATATTATTAATTGAAGTTTATCATGACAACTTATACTTAATTTGGAGAAGAAAGGCTTTTTCTTAAAAAATTAAATTTGAAAATAATTAACAATAGCCAGTTAAAGATAACATAAAATATTTAACTTTGCTGACGATTTGTAAAGTCTGATTTAGGTAGTAGTTTTGTTTATAACATAACTGAAAACATCTGTACTAATCTTGTATTGGTCATATTAACAATAAATCGGGCAATTATTTTTTGTCAATTCAAACTCCAAGAAAAATATTCATTTTTAAAATTTTGAAGAAGAACAGAATTAAAAAGTGTATATATAATCCTATTTCATAAAAGAAAATTCCAGATTAATTTCAATAAAAAGCTAGAACAGGCTTTAATGACTAGAACAGACAATGTTTTTATATATTGGTAACTAAAAGTGAGAGAATCCAGAAGATCTTGGTCTGAAATATAAATTTTTAAAAATAAAAACCAATGTATTAAATCTATACTAATGTTTATTGTCATTCATAATATAGCCCAAAAGAATGCCAGGTTTGGATTATGAAAAAAAGATAAAATTTTAATTTTGTTCAAAGAAGAGAATGTTTCTTGTACCCGTACAATTTAATTATTTCAAAACTCATAAATTGGTATGTAAGATAAGTTAGAAATATGACCCTTGATATTATTATCCAAATAAAAAAAAAATAGCTGTGATGTAATCTATGTTATATAAGTAAATATTATTTATGAATTTCTGACTTTTGCACATGTTTGACAGATTTTTGTCTGAGTTTTGATTCAGTGTAAAGAAAAAAAAAATTGCCTTTTTTACCTTCACATAAACATTATATGTATGTTTAAATTGACTGTTAAAAGGCAATGGTAAATATCCCAAAAGAACAATAGTACATAGATTAAAGATGTGCATAATATCAGCTCTTTGTGAAAAATAAAAAAAATGGAACTTAACACTTTTCACCCGATGCATAAAGGTGAATGGTTTGTCTGCATAATTTTAGACAACTATTTCATCTTCATATACCGGTATATTTAAGATGTGCATAATATTAGAATTTTGAAGTCTAAAAATATTGAACTAAAACTCTTTCTCCCTTATAATAAGTTATGTACATGCTTACAGACAGATATGATATTCCTAATGTAGCATATAATCATTTACTGACCGTTTGCTATGAGGATATGCCTGTGGGGACATTTAACTATATAGTTTCTCTTTATTATTTAAATAAATTACCATTATTATAGAAACTACATGTATTTTATATATATTGGTTCAAAATCTGAATTTTAGATTGTAATCTGGTTACAATGGATATGTCAACTGAACATTCTTCAACAGATGGTTGCTATAGTGTTGCCATGGAAACAGAAAATGAAAATCTTGATATCACCAGCACTGAGCAAATAAGATACCATCGTACATCAGACAGTTCAATGGAGTCAGACCAGGTAAATCAGTTCACTGGAGTCAGGTGAGATAAATCTGAGTTCACTGGAGTCAGACAAGGTAAATCAGTTCACTGGAGTCAGGCCAGGTAAACTAGTTTACTGGAGTCAGACCTCCAAATTATTCAGTTCATTGTAGTTTGACAGGGCAAATCGGTGAGTTCACTGGAGTCAGACTAGGTAAACCAGAAAGTCTTTTAAATCAGACAGGTAAATCAGTTCATTCACTGGAATCAGACCAGGTTATCCAGACAGTTCATTGGTTAAACAGACAGCATACTGAAGTCGGACAAGACAGTTTACTAGTTCAGACAAAGTAAACCGACAGTTTACTAGAGTCAGATCAGGTAAACCAGACAGTTCACTGAAGTCATACCAGGTAATTATAAACCATACAGTTTACAGGAATCAGACAATTCACTGGATTAAAACTAGTTAAACCAGACAGTGCACTGGGGTCAGACCAGGTAAATCAGACAGTGCACTGTTGTCAGACAAGGTAAATCAGACAATTCACTGGAGTCTGACCAGGTAAACCAGACAGTGCACTGGGGTCAGACCAGGTAAACCAGACAGTGCACTGGGGTCAGACCAGGTAAACCAGACAGTGTACTGGGGTCAGACAAGGTAAATCAGACAGTGCACTGGGTCAGATATATCAGATATCAGATATTTTATTAGAGTAAACTTATGTAAACATCTTAAAACATGACAGTTCACTTGAGTCAGATGAGGTAAATCATGTGGTTCACTGGAGTCAAAATAAGATGAATCAAACAGTCCACAGGAATAAGACTAGCTTAATCAAGCAGTCAACAGGAATAAATCAGCTTAATCAAACAGTCCACAGGAATAAGACTAGCTTAATCAAACAGTCAACAGGAATTAATCAAACAGTCCACAGGAATAAGAACTAGCTTAATCAAACAGTCCACAGGAATAAGACTAGCTTAATCAAACAGTCCACAGGAATAAGACTAGCTTAACAGTACACTGGGTTTTAAATTTTAATTAGGTAATTCAGACAGTTCACAATAGAGTCATGGCAGGTAAATCACCAGCCCAGGCAAAAAAAAAAAAAAAAAAAATGTTCTGCATTTTCTGGTTGCTTTCCTTAGTTAAATATCACCTAGATGTTCTCCACAAACTTTTCTGTATGGAAAATATATGTGGGAAGCAATTAAAAACAAGACGAAGGCCCATATATAGGGAAAATTTATTATGGTAGCCATTTAATAAAAAAGTTTAAATCCTAGTGCATGTGTATATGGAAACATGTATGTTTTTTTCATTCCATATGGAAAAGTAACATATGTTTTGTTTTTCATTCCATATGGAAAAGTATTTGTACCTGGATTTTATGATAATATCAGACTTATATGAACCCTAAAAGAAGATTTTTCAATCAGGATAGTGTTTCTATATTGAAGTTTTAAGAAGATTATATTGCTGTACATACACCGTATAATATTTTTGATGTATATTTTGTATCAGTTACTAAAGTTGTACATGGATATGGGTTTCAGCCAAAGGTTTTTAATAAAATTGAATAGCTTATTAGATCAGCCACTCTTTTTAAGAGTAGTATAATTGCTGTTGTACAAGGGGCATTAAACTCTCTTTATATATTAAAGTTTCTTGTGACATCTAAAGAACTGGTTATTGAAACACAAATATAGTCATGTGATAATAAAAGTACATGTACATCCCTTTATATACTGAAGTAAAACATAAACTGGTTGCCATGTTAAGAAATAGGTTATCTTACCAGGCAATTTAATTTGATTAATTAAGAATTTGTATTTTAAATCATAATTGTCTATATGTTTTAAATTGAGTGTATCCTGAATTACTGATACCAGTCAGAAGTAGTTTTTCTAGCGTTGTGATACATTTATGTTTTAGTAAATTTTCACTGACGGTCTGGTTAAGCAAGCAATACTTCCAACAATCAGATCAAGATGTAACAGTTTCTGTTAACTTTTGTAAAATTATAATTTACTATTGATGTTGAAATTATTATACCACACCTTTCAGAGAAAAAAGTATATTAAAGTTGAGAGTCCTTTGATCTGACTGCCTGTCCCATATCTTGTATTAAGTAATTCTCAAAATCAGTAAATGACAATTTTATGAACATCAATAGGGATACAAGATATGCATACTATTAATCTTAGTTCATTGCTTTCTTTTCATGGTGTTATGGACCTTTATAGTTTTTGATGGAACATTCTCAACAGTAATAGGAGATGCTCCAAAATTTAGTTTATTAGCATTTTTCCCAGGTATGAATTTACCAATTTGCAATTAAAAATACATTATGTGCTAATTAAATCTTTTTAAATATCTAAAGTAAATGCTTTTTAATTTATTAAGCGCTTTCAGAGTCTACTATCTCATTAAAACATTAACATGAAAACTATTTAATATAGAGCATTGCATATTTGTCAAAGTCAGTGGATAGTTTTGACCACTGTCCATTCTTAAACATTTTTGGTGTTTTAGCGAATGAGTATGTGAAATAGAGATCTAATCCATATAGTTAAAATGCCCTTGAAAAGTTGTTATTATTGTTGTTAAAAACTTGAAATTGTCCTCCATCATATGTCAATACGTATAATAATAGTCACATTGTCTAAAAACAATTATGTGATATCTACATTGTCGTAAAGCCATAGTTTACTTAGGTTTTTCCTGCATTGAAGTATCTCTTATACTTAATGAATTATCTTTATAGGAAGTTTAACTTGTATATTAACAGGAAAATTATCAATAAAGATCCTATTATACATGTATATATATATATATATATATATATATATATATATATATATATATATATATATATATATATATATATATATATATATATATATATATATATATATATATATATATATAATGTGTATTTAATTAAATTTAGGTTTTTGTATATTTTGTATGTTAGTTAATTACAGTTAATTTTACTACAGTAGATCATGTTTAGAGTCAGTATTAAAAATATAAAATAGGAAAAGTAGAAATTAAAAATAGAGTTATCTGCAGCACTAATGGTTTTCAATAAAAATGTGGGGAAGACTTCAAAATTAAACAGCTCATCTTGTGCTTCTACAGATGTTTTGGTCACTTTTGTTAAGATTGTAATTACAATTTAAATATTCTTTCTTATTTGTTGTCTGAATAAGACTACTTTCAACAACTACTGTATAAATTTCGACATTTTATAAGAGTTATTCACTATGATTCCAAAATTAATGGTTAAAGTTTATGCTTAAAACTTTTGTAAGATGAAAAATATGTGCAAGCTAATTAAGCTTTTATCCTTCTTCTGACAGATTTTTAATGTAACTGTAAGATTTTGACAGTGATCAACACAACTTAAAGAAACAACCATATAAGGTTCCTAATTATAGGCACACATTTCAAAAATTGTTTGCACCTCAAATTACCATGTATATTCACAATTTCTACACCAGTAGCATCTGAAATAAGTCTAGAGTTCCTTCTATTCTAACTTTATTTTATTTAATACATCATGATTTTGAAACTCAGTCTACCATTCTTAGACCTGTTTCTTTTAGATTTTCATATAGAAAACAAAAAAATTTGAAAACTCTGACAAATAATGATTATAAGATAAAAAAAAAATTGTCCTAATTTCAGATGCAGACCAGTACATCCATACATATTCATACAGTAATACTAGTACCTGTACAATTCTTCCAGAGAATGACAAAAATGATCTTGTAAATTTTCATATTCGATTATTACAATAACCCCCCCCCCCCCCCACACACACACACACACAAACACACATGCATAATATTTCTATTAGATGCATTGAATCTTTATATGGTGCTTTCAAATAAATAAATAAATGATGTTACCAGTTCTTTTCAAAAATTTAAACTTTCAGATAAATAGTTCCACTCCAATAGACCAATACATGTATTAGTAGACAATAGTACATGTGTATAGATTTGATATAAGTAATCTGAAATTCAGCAAACTGTTTCAGAGATGTTTTAAATTTTAGGTGTTTATGGGATTAATGTGGCATGGTGGAAAACTTGGCATGGCATATTATGATTTGGAGATGACACAAGTGTATATGATGCTAGATTCAGTGGAAACCGATGAATTTACTCTTCTTAACAGAAGTTAGTTTTATTGTACAATTTTATCAGAATAATTTTGTTTAGTGGAATAAAGTTTTTTTTTTCCTAGTCAAGATTAGTTCCCTAATATTAAGATGTCTCTAATAATAAGTAAAGCAGATATTTGCAAAGATATACAATGCACTGTAGTTTATGAACAGTGACACTTTTTTGACACGCCTTTAATGATATTGGCAACAAGTTTTAAGGTCTCATTCAAAGTGCAGCCACCAAATTTCACCCATTTTTACAAATACTTTAATACTGATTGTATGAGACATTTAAAACATTATTGTTATTGAATTTTTTTAATTTGATAAATACAGTAAAATATTTCATGTTAAGCCATCATGGATTAATTCCATCAACATTTGTGAGGGTCACAGGTGAAAATATTATGTAAGTATATTATGTCATGACTGGCTAACTATTATATATTTATATATGCATATTTTAATGCCATTCTTTTGTATTTAAATAAAAATTGGGACATTTTGGTTACAGTGATTATTAATTATGTCTTTAGAATTTTAGTCTGTTGTCTACAATTCCTAGAATTCCTGATACATTGTATAATATTACTCTATAATAACTAGGCTGTATAATTTTCTGTTTTAACCTGTAGCTGTAAGTTTGACTGTACAAAGTGCAAATGTAATGTTAAGATTACATAATACAAGCATCAATGTCTAATCGTTAAAGGATTTTTATGAACTAAGTATGTAGGTTAGCTGTGCTTGTAAGGCTTTTCTTCTTAATCTGCACATAATGGCTAGTCATAAGTTCAGTGGGACAAAATATTAGATCAACAATTCACACACACACACACACACACACACACACACACACTGTTGAATTAAAAAAAAAACTTCTAAAACTTGAGCAGCACCAGCTCTTGCTCCATTCCCTTTTGAAAATGGTTAAATAAATAATTGTGTGGCTATTTAATCATGTTTTTGCAGTGCTGTGATTTATTTTCAGTTTTAAGACAGATACAGCCAACTTGTATAATAATTAGTTCTAAACAAGATGAGAGATTAGTAAAAACTATTAAGAATATATGTAAGTAGTTGTTATTATTACATGCAGTATTTTTGATTTACTAAGGAACTATGTACATATTTTACAGTAAAATCTGCTAGAGCAGTTAAAAGTCACATAGATTGTCCTTATGCACAGGCTTTACTTTATCTGTTATAATATAAATTTATTTTAAAGAATGATTTTATTTTTAAAAAATGAAACAGCAATGAAACATATTTCAATACTCTGATTTTAATGCACAATATGATTTTTGACATATATTAAACATAAAATTTGCACGTGACCAAATAAAAGTTTTCAGTTTGTTCGTTCATTCATTCATTCATTCATTCATTTATTTATTTATTTATTCATTCATTTATTTATTTATTTATTCATTCATTCATTCATTCATTCATTCATTCATTCATTCATTCATTTATTTATTTATTTATTTATTCATTCATTCATTTATTTATTCATTCATTCATTCATTCATTCATTCATTCATTTATTTATTTATTCATTCATTCATTCATTCATTCATTCATTCATTCATTTATTTAGATCCTGGAAATACAGATAGCACAGATAATGAACAAGAAAAATCAGACATTGTACAGTTTCTGCCTAGTATTGATTTTTGTAAGTTACATTTATTTTTTAAATGTTTGCATTCTTATCATGCTTATATTATGCTGCATAATAATGTTATTATTTTCTGTGCTTTATAACTCATAACATTAATATTGAATCATTTTAATTCTACAACAGCTGTTCATACATATATATACATGTATATATGTGTATATATAATCTAATATATCTTGCAGTATTTTATAATAATTATGTATGGTGTTACATCTCAATCCAAATTATTTTCACTTATATCAAGATGTTACCAGCCAGAGACAAAGTTGCAGAAATGTATACCTGTACTTTATATTTATGGCATTGTAAAATGAGGCTTCTTTATAATGTCTTGATTCAGATGTCATATCTTTTTGGTAGAACAAGAAACATGGGGAACTACAACTATATGTAACATCATTTTTTTTTTATTTTTTTTTTTGAAAAAGGCATAATATAATATCATGAAATTGATGCAACAAAATTTTGTGGAATATTAAGTGCTTCTCATCTAGTTGCTTTTACATTAAATAGCTTTCATCATTGCTACTAGTGAAAATAAAGTAGGTTTTTAAAAAAAAATGCTACAGAAATCTTTTTCAGTTTAAATTTATTATACTAAATGATAATCCTGGTTTAATAGTAACCAGTTTAAGGATTTTCTCTTAACAATTTTTTGACAAATTTATTTGATATATTATATTATTATCTTTACTTCTATGCATGTTTTAAGATCATTGAATTTGGTGCTGTGTAAATTTAAACAAATCTGTAAGGTCTGTAAATAAAAATGTTAAAGATATATGTTTTGGAAAATGTAAACTATCTGTGGAAGGTAAACTTAGAGTATTTTAAGTATAATTATGTACCATATCTACATCTACTTACATCATGCATATTAACATTAGGTGGATTATGAATTTTGAATCTGACCAAATGTAATAATTAATATTTTTTATGATATTTTTGTGTTGTTCATAGATATATATTTGCATTCCAAATGTACTTTCCTGTACACATTTTGTTGACCTGATTTTTTTCATTGCTTTTCCAAGACACCATGGTGCCAATTGTTACAGATAAATGACACATCCATGACATCAGATTGCTGAAAGTCGCATAGCCTGTATATAAATTAACCTAAATAAACATGGTTATTTATGTATGAATACAGTAAAGACCTCTTCTATATCTGTATTATTTGAACTTGTTATGTCCCCCAAACAATGTTGGGGGTACCTATTGGTTTTGCTGCGTTTCTTCTTCTTCTTCTTCTTCAACCCGTGTCTGTGGTGTTTTTCAGAGATGGCTTGTCTGATTCTTTTCAAACGTCACAGGAGTAATAAGATGGATGTGCTATAGTGCCTTTTGCTATTTATGCTTTCAAAATAGGAACAAGAGGGCTATATTTATCAGAGTTTGTTGGCCCTCCAAAAACATATTTTTTATGAAACAGTTACTGTTGAAACTTGATAGTAAGGTAATACATGATTAGGTAAACAAGAGTTATATGGCCAGAGTGTAATGCCCCTGTAAAAACAAATGATGAGTATAGTTGTGTCTTTTGCAATTTATAATTTCTAAAACTTTTTCTTGATTTTAATGGGATGTCTTTAGGATGCTACTCGAATAAAACACTTTGACTTTCTCAATACCTGTATCTTACTTAAAGTAATCTCCTTCATACTATCATTTTTCATGAAAAAATTCAAATAATATGGCACCTATCAAGCCTAGTTTAACTTATTTAGATTCATTTTCTTTGGTAGGTACATAATAGAAATGTCTTTTTTCAAATGATATCGTGTTTTGAATAAACAAGAGCTGTATTTATCAGACTTAAATGCCCCCTCAAAAAACAAAATTTTTGTTTAACAGTTATTTATCCCTTAATGCTTGACAGATAATGTTGAAACTTGGAAGGTACACAATAGAAAAGTCTTTTTCAAATGATATCATGCTTTGAATAAACAAGAGCTATATTTATCAGAGTTTAATGCCCACTCCAAAAACATTCCAAGTCAAAATTCTTATTGCTTCATTTGGGGGACTTCGTAATGGCATCCCATTACAATTACCACGTATGTAAAACAGTGTCTTATTTTGTCATTACAATCAATTGAATATTCTCATTTTTGATTCTCACAGATTGTAAACAGTAAAACCTGCATATAATGGACAGATAAAGGATTTGTAATTAACAAAAAGATAGGTGTTGTTTGATATGAAGAATTTAAAATGCTCAATAAACTTTTCTAAACTGAACCTTTGTGGCAAAACCTTTTTGTCTGTATTAGACAGGTATATGGTTTACACAGGTTAATTTACAAAATGAATATACATGTATATACATAGTATACATGTATATATCAGTGTGTGTGTGTGTGTGTGTGTGTGTGTGTGTGTGTGTGTGTGTGTGCACTATATACCCAGTATATATATGTATGTATATAGTACCTCTGGTCCCTGGCACATCCTAATAAAATAATTCAGTTTAGAGATGCTTGGGATTTATTCAGTGTTTTCCTTTCACTGGTTTAAGTGTTAATTTTCATAATTTAATTCATTTTTGGGTCTAAATATACATGCTTCCTTAGTAGACAGGTCAACACTATTTTGTCAGTCTTGTTGTAACACTAAAGTTTTGCTTCAATTTTTTCTGTTGACAAAACCTGCAGACATCAAACATCAATTTTTTAAGCAAAAAAACATGTGAAATTTAATTATATTTTAGCTCTTGATGTGTGTAAAAGAAGAATATTAAATTTAGATCTTCCTTCATTACCAAAACATTACTTGGACTCAGAGAAAACATTATACTTATCTTCACTGGTGTCATTTGATAACACCTGTACAGTAAGTATCAAAAATATGCTACAGTTCTTTGTCTATTATCACAGGGGGTAAGCTGATGACCATAACTGCAGTTAAGTAATCAGCTTATCACCTGTGATTCTATGATGTCCAGTTGCAGGATTACTGCTGATTTTTGCAGATCCTGCATACTTTTTTTTTGGATGAATGTATGCTTGTCTCCCATAGAAAATCTGTATGTAAAATACAAATTGTTTATAAACATTCAGGGTACATTGAATTATATAATACTACTTCCAGTTGATTGGCTGAATTGTTTACTGTTGTTACATGCAGTAAAATTGTAGAGTCCCTTAGCATCCTAGCATACTTGTGTAGTTTCTGGGATCATATGTTAAATAGTTTGAGTTATGTGACTTTTATCACAATATGTCAAATATCTCAAGCCAAAATTAGTTTCAACATGTCAAAACTTTTCACCAACAACAATTTGTTTTTAAAACTTAAACTAAATATATATCATGTTTACAAGATGATTTTTTTTTCTCCTTTTATAAATATTTGACTTCTGAATGATACTGATTGAAATGAAAGCAGGTGAGATATCAGCTGCCAAAAGGCAAAGAATTGTTGACTTTTAAAGTTAAATCACCAGTTCCCAACAATTTATTTTAAACTCACCCCAGTTTGGTTTCTGTGTGAGACAGTTTGGTTTCTGTGTGAGACAGTTTGGTTTCTGTGTGAGACAGTTTGGTTTCTGTGTGAGACAGTTTGGTTTCTGTGTGAGACAGCTTGGTTTCTGTGTGAGGGACAGTTTGGTTTCTGTGTGAGACAGTTTGGTTTCTGTGTGAGAGACAGTTTGGTTTCTGTGTGAGACAGTTTGGTTTCTGTGTGAGGGACAGTTTGGTTTCTGTGTGAGACAGTTTGGTTTCTGTGTGAGAGACAGTTTGGTTTCTGTGTGAGACAGTTTGGTTTCTGTGTGAGGCAGTTTGGTTTTTGGTTTCTGTGTGAGACAGTTTGGTTTCTGTGTGAGACAGTTTGGTTTCTGTGTGAGACAGTTTGGTTTTTGGTTTCTGTGTGAGACAGTTTGGTTTCTGTGTGAGACAGTTTAGTTTCTGTGTGGGACAGTTTGGTTTCTGTGTGAGACAGTTTGGTTTCTGTGATTTTACTCCAACCAGTAAAACCTTCCATGAACTGTAAAAATCAATTCAACAAATGATTTAATTTAACTAAGTTAGAGAAAAATGATTATTCTGAAATTATTGATGTCATTATATACTGGTAAGTGAAAAATCCAAACAAGATTTAAATTCAGAATTGTTTTCTATAGAAAATTATTTTTATTAATTTATTTGCAGATCAGAGCAACAGGTGGTTTGTTGAAGTATTTAGAGAAGATGAGAGTTGGTATAGAACTAGAAGATGCTGGAGTCAAAGTCCCTGTTCTGGATCTGAAAATATTTTCGCTGTAAGTTGAGTTCTTTCAGTGATTAATATGTCATGTTTCTGACATCATCATTAATATGTCATGTTTCTGACATCATGATAAATATGTCATGTTTCTGACATCATGATTACTACGTCATGTTTCTGACATCAGGATTAATATGTCATGTTTCTGACATCATGATGAATATGTCATGTTTCTGACACCATGAAAATACGTCATGTTTCTGACATCAGGATTAATACGTCATGTTTCTGACTTCATGATTAATATGTCATGTTTCTGACATCATGATTAATACGTCATGTTTCTGACATCATTATTAATATGTTATGTTTCTGACATCATGATTAATATGTCATGTTTCTGACATCACGAATAATACATCATGTTTCTGACATAATGATGATTTTGTCATGTTTCTGACATCATCATTAATATGTCATGTTTCTGACATCATGATTAATATGTTATGTTTCTGACATCATGATTAATATGTCATGTTTCTGACATCACGATTAATACGTCATGTTTCTGACATCATGATGAATATGTCATGTTTCTGACATAATGATGATTATATGTCATGTTTCTGACATCACGATTAATACGTCATGTTTCTGACATAATGATGATTTTGTCATGTTTCTGACATAATGATGATTTTGTCATGTTTCTGACATCATGATTAATATGTCATGTATTTGACATCACGATTAATACGTCATGTTTCTGACATCATGATGAATATGTCATGTTTCTGACATCAGGATTAATATGTCATGTTTCTGACATCATGATTAATATGTAATGTTTCTGACATCATGATTAATATGTCATGTTTCTGACATTACGAATAATACATCATGTTTCTGACATCACGATTAATACGTCATGTTTCTGACATCATGATTAATGCTTCATGTTTCTGACATGATTAATATGTCATGTTTCTGACATCATGATTAATATGTCATGTTTCTGACATCATGATTACTATGTCATGTTTCTGACATCATGATTAATATGTCATGTTTCTGACATCAGTAAGCTTGCTTTATCTTGATGACCTAGCTTTGTTTTTCTTTTGAAAGGTCTTGTTAAATTCTTATTCAATTTGATCATAAAATTTTTCACCTTTTTTTTAGAGAGGATCAGGTGGTTTTAGATGAAACAGCCTTTAGGTAAGATTCTGTAGTTAATATTTTACAATTTTTCTCAAAGTGTAATGTGTAACAAGTCTATGGGGTTATTAAATTTGTTTTAAAACATTCTTGATTTAAATCTTTTGACTTTATCTAATCCTACAGTTTTGAATGGGAATTAATGAAATTTAGATGGTTTTTTTACGACTTGAAAATGAACATAAAATAAAACTGTGATGCTGCTTGAATATTTAATGGAGTTATGCTTTTTTCCACTAAGATTTATTTTACACAAAATTAGAACCTTGTAATCTTAACTTGTATGACATTATTGAGTAATGGACATGTTATGAACTGTTCAGTGGTAAACATTTGATATTGTTTTGATCATCATATATTATTGCTTGTAGGAGTGTAGGAGAAACTGATTGCATTTGATTTATAGTGAAATTTAATGTATTTATAATTGTTTAAATTTATATAAAGGTATGAAAAAATGCACAATTATATATAGAGTTAGTTAGAAAGTGTTAGTTAGTTAGTTAGTTAGTTAGTTAGTTAGTTAGTTAGTTAGTTAGTTAGTTAGTTAGCTAGCTAGCTAGCTAGCTTAAAACTATAAATGATTTCAGAGGTATCATTTTCAAGTTGTCTTAAGTATTAATGCATTGCAGGCCACTTGTTACTTTACATGCTAATTGCCATCTTAGGTCTCTTGATCAAGCTGAGGTTTTATCCAGCCACTCAAGGACTGGGCCTAGGTCTTTATAATGCAAACTGACTCTAAAAGTTGATATTTCTTTAGTGTTGATATCTTTTTTTTAATAATATTTATATTTAGTTGTGTAATAGTATAATATACAGCCCAGGGTGTTGATGTACAAAAGGTTTCACATAACTTGACATATGCCATTGTTGTCTTGTATGAAGCTTGAAGACATATTTGCTGCAGTCATACATTCATTATCAATTATCACTATATTGTTAAAGTTTTTAAAAACAATCACTTTTCAGGTGAGACATTTTGGTCTGTAGATCAACTTTATTTTGATAAAGAAAAGAGAAAATAAATTAGAGAATGTATATGTACTCATATTTCTACATAATAAAATGGTCAAGGATTGAATTCAACAAGGAATAGAAAATAATGAGCCTTTTTAAATTTTATTGAAATGAGAGATCAAATAATTTAAATTAGATTAAAATTTAAAGCATTTATTGTTGATTATTAGTAGACTGTGACCTCTTGTTTTCCCTGTTACCAGTAATCAAGATGGACAAGATTATCGTCAGACTTTCCTTGTGATTAAGTCTTGTTAGTTTCCTGTATAGGAAATGGCTAATCCTGACCAAACAAAACAAACTATTATGTAACAAAGATTAATCACATAATATTGATTTGATTGTCTCCTTCTTATACTCTGTCATAAACAACTTTAAAATCAAAATCAAGTCTTAGAATTTCTATTTTTCTGATGTAAATTTTCTATTTTACCGGTAATTGTTTTCTTATGTATGTATATGATAATTGTCACATGTATTGAAACTGTTTTTCAGAAATACATGAGTATTAATTAATTTTTTTTTTTTTTCTTGAAACAGAAAGACAGTATTCTTCATTCTCCTAGTCTCTCTTGTTATTAATTAAAGACTGTGTTTTACTGATGAAATTAAGTCATAAGTTAAAATTTGAATCATTGATGCAAATCTGCCTGTAAAGGGTAACAATGAAGAATTATTAAGTGTGAACCAGTAGTGTCTGAAAATGTCTAGACAAATTTTTATGGAAAGAAAAATAAAAATATCATGGCTATATACAGGTTAATTCAATTAAATTGTGATGATAAATATATCATTGTTTGTGTTTTTATTTTGTCTTTCCCGAACAGATATTCATCTTATCCTCCAATTAATAGAAATATAAAATATCAATATTATAATTGTTTGTTAATAGAAAAGCTTTCATGCTTAAGTCTGATTGTTCAGTAAAATTATTGCAATCATTCTTATAAAAACTCTGTTAAATTCATTTTCAACAACAACAACAACATTCAACAAAATTAATAAAATCATGTGTTTGAATTTAAGTTTTATGTTGATTCATTATCAGATGTAGATGTGGAAAAACCTGGAAAAATCCCAACTGTAAATCTTGTGATATCCTCAGCTCTAAACTTATATCAAGTCCTTCATACCGGTATCTTCCTTTATAATATTGATAAAGTATAGAGCCTAGTATGTAATACCACAACCCATAATTCACATTTATGTCATCGTTAAGCCTGAATCCCCATCACCCAGTTTCAGTATCAGCAATGAATATTTTTGGAATAGTTGAGCATTATTATAGACAACTGCATCAGTTTTTAATCAAAGACTAGATTTGTTTTTGTTTGTCTACCATCATTAATTTACATCATGTTATTATTTTAAATGGGAAGATAAAAATCAAACTTTTAAGTTAGTGATTGAACTTTGACTTTACATTTGATTTTTAATTGTACTGATTTGACCTGCAGTAGTATTTAAAGTGACAACAATATACTGTAATGTAGTACATGTACTTACAGAGATCCATTGTAGGCTTACTCTTAATGGGGAACTGGTGTATGTAGGTACTTTAACCTAGGTCTGTCATTTCCTGCTTTACTTTGTTTACATTGTCAAACAGAAAGGTCAAGGGGGTCTTAAATGTTGCTAAATTTTAGATAGTTAAACTTGTCATTTTAATAAACATTTCAGTTTTTCCCTAAACATAATTTTTTCCACTTGTTTCCTACAATTTTGACTTTGGGTGTAAAACCCTGTTTCACTATCTAATAAACCTAAATGTCATGATTAAAACCACTATGAGTTTTCAATTTTAATTGGTTAAAACAATCAGTTTTATAATAAATTGTTACAAATCAAATTTGAACAGACCAACTATAGCTTAAATTATGAAAAATTGAATGTTTCCTTTTTCTTATGTGAAAACTGAATTTACATAGATATCAAATACATGTACATGTAGATTTTTCATTTGTTCACAAGTTTTGAAACATTATTATAATGTTGCTGTAAAATTTGAGCTAAACTTAATATTTTATTAGTACAAAAAGAACATTTCAATTAAATTTGGTTATTTTTTATATCCTGAGACATCTGCTTACTATAAAAAATATGGAATGGATGCTCATTGAACATTTCAAAGTGATTAAATTAAAATACTAAATGTACATCTCCAAATACAGAATGTAAGATGGAAATCTCCAAATACAGAATGTAAGATGGAAATCTCCAAATACAGATTGTAAGATGGAAATCTCCGAATACAGACTGTAAGATGGAAATCTCCATATACAGAATGTAAGATGGAAATCTCCAAATACAGACTGAAAGATGGAAATCTCCAAATAAAGACTGTAAGATGGAAATATCCAAATGCAGAAGAAATCTCCAAATGCAGACTGTAAAATGGAAATCTCCAAATGCAGACTGTAAAATGGTAATCTCCAAATGCAGACTGTAAGATAGAAATCTCCAAGTACAGACTGTAGGATGGAAATCTCCAAATGCAGACTGTAGGATGGAAATCTCCAAATGCAGACTGTAGTATGGAAATCTCTTAATACAGAATGTAAGATGGAAATCTCTTAATACAGACTGTAGGATGGAAATCTCCAAATGCAGACTGTAGTATGGAGATCTCAAAATACAGACTGTAAGATAGAAATCTCCAAGTACAGACTGTAGGATGGAAATCTCCAAATGCAGACTGTAGTATGGAAATCTCCAAATGCAGACTGTAAGATAGAAATCTCCAAGTACAGACTGTAAGATGGAAATCTCCAAGTAAGACTGTAGGATGGAAATCTCCAAATGCAGACTGTAAGATGGAAATCTCCAAAACCAGAATGTAAGATGGAAATCTTCTAATACAGACTGTAAGATGGAAATCTCCAAATACAGAATGTAAGATGGAAATCTCTTAATACAGACTGTAAGATGGAAATCTCAAAATACAGATTGTAAGATGGAAATATCCAAATGCAGACTGTAGGATGGGATGGAAATCTCCAAATGCAGACTGTAGGATGGAAATCTCCAAATGCAGACTGTAAGATGGAAATCTCCAAATACAGACTGTAGGATGGAAATCTCCAAATGCAGACTGTAGTATGGTAATCTCCAAATGCAGACTGTAGTATGGAAATCTCCAAATACAGACTGTAAGATGGAAATCTCCAAATGCAGACTGTAGGATGGAAATCTCCAAATGCAGACTGAAAGTTGGAAACCGCCAAATGCAGACTGTAAGCTGGAAATCTCCAAATTCAGACTGTAAGATGGAAATCTTCAAATACAGAATGTAAGATGGAAATCTCCAAATGCAGACTGTAGGATCTGATGGAAATCTCCATAGCAGACTTTAGGATGGAATTCTCTAAATGCAGACTGTAAAATGGAAATCTCTAAATGCAGACTGAAAGATGGAAATCTCAAAATACAGATTGTAAGATGGAAATATCCAAATGCAGACTGTAGGATGGGATGGAAATCTCCAAATGCAGACTGTAGGATGAAAATCTCCAAATGCAGACTGTAGGATGGAAATCTCCAAATGCAGACTGTAGGATCTCCAATACAGACTGTAGATGAAATCTCCAAATGCAGACTGTAGGATGGAGATCTCCAAATGCAGACTGTAAGATGGAAATCTCCAAATGCAGACTGTAGTATGGTAATCTCCAAATGCAGACTGTAGTATGGAAATCTCCAAATACAGACTGTAAGATGGAAATCTCCAAATGCAGACTGTAGGATGGAAATATCCAAATGCAGACTGAAAGTTGGAAACCGCCAAATGCAGACTGTAAGATGGAAATCTCCAAATTCAGACTGTAAGATGGAAATCTTCAAATACAGAATGTAAGATGGAAATCTCCAAATGCAGACTGTAGGATCGGATGGAAATCTCCATAGCAGACTTTAGGATGGAATTCTCTAAATGCAGACTGTAAAATGGAAATCTCTAAATGCAGACTGAAAGATGGAAATCTCAAAATACAGACTGTAGGATGGAAATCTCCAATTATAAACTGTAAGATTGAAATCTCCAAATATAGACTGTAAGATGGAAATCTCCAAATGCAAACTGAAAGATTCGGGCTTATTGAACATTTCAATGTGATTGACTAGATACTGGATGTTGTAGAAGGTAATTTGCATTAGCAAGTTACAGTTTTTGTTTAAATTGACTCACCATATAAACCCTTTGGACTTAATTGAAAAGCAACTTCAATTGAATTACAAATTGAATAAGCCATTAATTATTTTATGCAGAATCTCATTTATTTTTCTCTAAAATTTTTTGAACAATAAGAAACAAAACCAAGAGTTAGTTTTATATGAAAAACAAGTACATGTGTATTATTCAACATATCTAGTGTTGTAAGCATATTGTTCTCATAGTATTGTTTTTATAAAAGGTCCCACCTATCATTATACTGGTTGTTCACATTGTCCTTTAAATATCATTTTACCCTGCTGACAATCTTAAAAATAGAAATGATAGTTTTTGTTGATTCTGGCATTTCCATAAAGTGAGACTTAGGTGTTACTTTTCCGGTGTCGTCATAGGCAGCTTGTCAAAATGTGAAAGTTTATGTTAAAGTAATGTATTTTCTACTCGATCAAAAACTAATCAGATGAGACATTTACCTCTGTGGAATTCTTGTCATATTATAACCTGACAAATGATATTAATATTTTTAAGAAAGTTTTCATTTTTGAGTCATTGATTCCTTCTGTGAGATTTATTTTTATGTCTTTAATTACTTACAATTTATCTCTGATCTTTTTGTGTCCATGGTATTGAAATAGTCATAACAAATTTTGTTGATTTTATAATTTCTCTCCCATTTCATAATAGGCAGAATATCTGAAGCAGCTATACAGGTGATAATGATATTGTAACCAAAATATAGTATTCCTAATAAAGTAAGGGGAATCCTGAAATACAAGTATGAATCTCTGCTCACAATGAATGTTTGATAAAGGGAACATTAAAGTTAATATAAAAGAATGACTAAAGAGGTATAATAGTAAAATTCTGTAAGAGGATCTAAAGTGGTTGTGAGTAAGCACAAATCTTTACAATCACACAATCATCTTTACTATAGGGTTAATAGTTACACTTATATTACTGCAAAAAAAAAAAAAAAATGCTAGCTATATCAGAGTTATACTTTATTTCTATTTACTTTAATGTAAAGTCTTGCTGTTCAGTTCATTACAGATATTTCAGAAGGAATCGCATCCATCTGTTTACAAGTGTGGTCAAGGAACAGGGGCTAAAGAAGGTCTTAGTTTGTTTGGTAAGTCAACACTAAATTCCTTATACTGAAAATAAACGAACTTCGTGTTTAACAGAACTTTAAGTTTGTTGTTATTCAATAAGCATAGTTCATTATTAAATGTTGATGGAAGTTTTTGTTGACTAGCTTTAGAGTAGAAAGAGTTACCTCCCTTGAACATTTCAACTATCTTTTCTTTTTACCATATCATTCTTCATGAATATTGAAAGTACAACACAATGTTAAACTATATTGGTAAAATACTTTGCATATGTACATGTATTCTAATTTGAAAAATATTTTTAGGTATAATGAATAGATGTAAATCACAGATTGGAGCTAAAAAACTCAGGTATGTCCATTTATTGTCCAGGCTATTTTAATCAATATTAGATTACTTTTATTTTTTGAATGCTTGTAATAAGCAATTTATTGCAAAAAAAAAAGAGATAATACTGTAAATTAATAATTCTTTTAACAATAACATAGAGTTTCAATTGTATTGCTTCAGTAAGCAAGTGCAGTTTGATAACTAGACTTATAACAAGGCAGCCAGAGTTATGCCCCTTTATGCCATCCCCTTGCTGTTTGTAAATCAACTGCAAGTTTTCTATTTAAACACAATAATTTATACAAGTATAACAACATTTCTGTATATGTAAATGATATTGTTTTGTCACTATTTCTTAAGGCAAACATTTTTTAAAATTTGAAATATATATTTAAGTTTTCTTTGCTATTGAAAGCAGTTTTCTTTAATTCATTAGTCACTTGCCATAAAGTTTTGTTTTGTTCAATATAAATTTATTTTCTGTACAGATATATTTCAAATTTTGTTGTTTTTTCTCAGACTTTGGTTTTTGAGACCATCAAGAAATGCAGATGTGTTAAATAGCAGACATGAAGCATTGTCTTTTTTTGTAAATCCCAGAAATATTGAAGTGACTTCTTCATTGATAGATTGTCTGAAACATATCAAAAATATTGCTGTAAGTGTAAATGTAGTAAATGTGAAATTGTCAAATAATAACTGAACTTATTATGTATACTTAGCCGTGTTTAGTTTGATAATAATTGATAGATTGTTCAATTTTTAAGGCATTTAATGCATCCTTTGGAGAAAAAAACAAGTCAAGCAATGGGATTTGGGAGCAATTACCAAATTTATTTGTATGGAACAATTATTTCCTTTGGATTTTGATTCCCATTAATTTTTTCTGTAAATAATAATTGTTTTTGTTTTAATTGTTGATAATTGTCCTGTTATTCCAGGAATTTTCAACGTGAACATTTTCTGAAGCACTCAAAACAAATGTTTAAAGCTGAATGGTTAATGGTGTTAAACTCTATTAAAACTTAGAAAACAATGTTGAAAATTATGATAAACTTTATTCATTTAGCCCTTGTTGTAATGACAATTTATAGTTTGGGTTTTATCTGATTTTTTATACAAAGATTTGATTAAGATTCATTTCACATTTTGATGTTCTTGTTGAGGATGATATAAATTGTACTTGTTTTGAATTTACAGAGAGTTTTATCAAGAATGGTTCAGTCACAAGCATTAATTGGAGACTGGCAAGCTTTGTATAAAGTAAGTGAGATATTTTTAACGATTAAAAATGTCAATTTGAATTCAGCAAAATTTTTTCAAATAATTCATAGTCCTCCATACTGGTGATGTCAGGGGGAAGTCTCTGATGGTCTTTGGGAGAAAACTATGCTTATAAATTAAAATGAATTTTGGGCCTTGGTGACCAGATAATCTCAAGCATCAAGTTAAGGGTCACAGTACCTCTCACTGTTGGGTTCCAATCTTGCTTAGAATCTTGGGCAGGTTCTAGTGTGAGAAGACGTGACTGCTTTGTAGGTTGGTAGTTTTATTCGAGTACCATGGATTACATGGTCATCCCAGAACTGCCTGTTTCAATATCAGTCTTGGCTGAGGTGTGAAACACAATTACTCCAATACCCTAAATTATAAGTAAAAAGTTTGCTAATTCTAATTGTTAAATCAGACTTGTTATTTGTTTAAATATAAATCAATATAAATCTGATTACAGTATGTATATAAAATTTGATATTCTCTTTTTACAGACTGTCTATCATGGAATTTATATTGGAGATATTTGTAAAACACAGCCACAGAGTATTGAAATATTCAAAAAGGTTTACTTCAAAGTATTTTTGTTTCATTTAATGGAGCATTGAATCTATATATTAGGCTATCCTGTTTACACATTACATTTGTTTAATATTTTACAGAATTTTCATTTGAGTTTTTAAGAAAAAATCACTTCTTATAAAATGATAAAAAGTTTAATTCTACATTGTATAATAGACTATTTAAGAGTCTTAAGATCACTCTCAGTTGTATTCAAACATTCAGATTAAACACTTGACATTTATTGGAGTAGCTTGTTTATCTTTTTTACTGTTGTAACATAAAAAAGGATACTGGATAAAAAATCCACTCTATAAGGGTATATCATAAGAATACACCAGTTGTCCAGTACATGTATATGGTTTCTATATATTATTTTATATTCAAGTTACAAGTGTACATAATTTGGCTACAATTCCCCACATTTTTTGCTTGTTATTAAACTAATTTTACCATAAATATTCAGATAAAACATTTTTTGATTATTGTAGATAACACAAACATTTAATGAAGATTTACAGAGATTAGCAATACTTATAAGTAAAATTGTGAGTGTAATTACAGTAATTACTGTACATTCTAGTAATCTTTTGTTAATTATGACATTCTGTATGAGGTTTCATATTATAAATAAAAACAAGAGGGAGCAAAAAGAAAAGATCTTTAAAAATTCAAAATAATGTTGTGATAACACAGGTGACAAAAAGTATCAAGGTGTATTAAAACAAGATTTTGCTGTACATGTGTTGCTAAGAATAAATATTTTTGAAATAACGAAAAAATGTCAGTATTTGTGTATGTCTCATGCCTCATTATGAGCATTTTATTAAATTACATTGTTGAGTCATGTCACAAACAAGTTTAAGATTACCAGATAGTTATCACAGAAGGTTTTAATTTTAACATTCACATTTTAAACGTATACACTACACTATACTATATATAAACCAACAAATAAATACTTATTTGCCGACAGCCCGCTGTTGAGGATAGACCGCGGAATTTATTAAATACCAGTAGTAATACATCTATGTTCCTTTATGAAAATTTGATAAATGCGTAAAAGTTACAAAAACACATGCACCCACTAATACAAAAAAAATGAAATAAAATGGACACAACCTGCCTGGATAAAAAACCAGAGATAAACTGTGTGTTTAAGCAGAAAAATACTCTGGAAAACCGTGGCAAAAAGAACTTTAGTGTAGAATTAATAAAACACCTAATAAAAAACCTAAGTTAAATCTATCCCCGTGAACGGACGGCTAGAAAGTGTACCCGACAACCAACCACGTGTTCTAAAACACGAACACCCATTGGCTAACAAATAATCACGCTTTATATATAGGTATAAGCCGTGCCTTTACATACATTATTTTCCCGCTATTTGATAAAACGCGGGAAAATACATTTATCTGAAGGGAAAGAGTTGTCCCCCTTTGCACAGACTATACCATTGATGCTTTGCTGATGATTTTAAATGTGTTTTGTAGGTTGACTTTGATGAAAGTACCAGTCAGGGAAGATTTGTTGTGAAACCTAATGTTGATGCTGGACTAGATGAAAGTAAGGTTTTACCCATATCAATGATAGTGTTGTAAAGGAACTAAAACTGATCCTAAAATAAATGTATATCCTTCACATGTAATTTAGAATTAAATTCATTAAAAGTTTATTCATTTAATTTTTTTATTTTAATTTATCAGAAAAAAGAACATATAATGGGTTGCCTGATTTTATGACAAAAGTTGCTAAAGAAGAACTTAATAGACTTGATGACGATATAACAGAATGTAATGTTATATATCTACCACAGGTATGACAGTCTAATATCTCTCTCTCTCTCTCTCTCTCTCTCTCTCTCTCTCTCTCTCTCTCTCTCTCTCTCTCTCTCTCTCTCTCACACACACACACACAAACACACACACACACCTCATTTCAATAAATCTTAATGAAATCAAGAACTTATGATTTACAACAAAATCATAGTTTGTCTCTATCAGTTGCATATAAGTAATATTAATAAGGTTTTTGGCATTATAATATTCTTCCGCAAGACATTAGAGGAAAGCTTATAAACAAACATATATAAAAGAAAATGGAGAACAAAAAATTTGTTGGTGATAAGAGAAGAAGAAAGACATCAGAGATATCGAAGTAAGATTACTCTTTGATTTTCAAGATTGGTTACCTGTTAGCTATTCCAAAGATGAATGCATTGAATGACACAGAAAATGTTGATATACCTGGACTAAAGTTTATGGTAAGTTAGATTTTCTTTCTATGTTTACAGCACACTAATCAAATTTGGAAGAATGAACTTCTAAGTTTAATCACAATATTAAAAAATTTCAGTTGCAGTATTTTTAAATTTTAAGAACATTTGCTGTCAAGTTGTTTACCATTGTTACTATAACAGTAACAAAATTTGTTTTGGTTAAATTTCAAGTCATGAAACAAATAAGATGGGTTAAGATTTTAGTAAAATGAACTCTATATGGTTAAATATTTCAATATGTAATGAACATTGTATCTATACACAAGATACTGTTGTTAACATAATGCAATTCAGTGTATTTTATTTTTTCGTTGCAAGTTTTTATCCAATAATATGCTGCATTACAAAAGTAAAAGTACAAGAGGTATTTTACAAATTCAATCAGTTATTGTTATTTATTTCAACAACAATTCTTAATTTAAAAACAAGTTAATATTATTTTTCCCATAAATATAAAGTCTTGTGTTATTGATAAATGTGACAGAAGGCAAGGCATAGGCATTATTTTTCTAATAAGTGTCATCATAAGCTTCAACATTTAACTTTTAGTTCACAAAATAATTCAACACGTTATCATCAAGTATATTCTTATATATCATGATATCTCTTACCACCTAGATTTCATTTCCATTCAGGCAATTCCTTTTATGAGAAACTTTATCTTTTTTTTCTGAAAGTGGGTGATTTTCTCCAATTTCCTCTAGCATCCCTTAACTGACCACCTCATATATTTTCTGAGTTTAATTCACTGAACTTGTCTATTTTTTATTTTGTCAATAAAATAAGAATTGTATGACATAATGAGTTCATGATTTAATATACTATAAATCAGAAAATTTTCATTTGTTTTATTTTTGCATAAAGTCATGCAAGTAACAGGACGTGAAAATAAAAGAATATATTTAAATGATGATACTTATGAAAATCAACTGACATGAAAATTTCCTGATTTACAGTAATACAGGTTATTTTGTTGATTTGACTAGTTTTGTTGAGATTGATAATGAATTATAATTATGTTAATGTTGATTTGGATTACATCAGTCTGTATACATATGTATATACAACTGATATGATGTGCATGTTAGTAATGATTATTTTTAGACAAAATGCTTTGTTCAGTAATATTTTTGTAGGTTTTTAGATTCACATTGAAATGCCATTTTTTATGGATGTTTATTTTTCTTATTATTACTAGTCTCTTATAATTACAGGTGTAATAATCTTATATGTGTATGTTATGATATTACATTATATGATTTTGATATTTGTAACCTACAAATTTTTGTTTGTTATTTTAAAAAATAAATGTCAGATTTTCAATATGTGTATTGCAATCTTTCTAATTCAATTGTCATAATTTTTCAGTGCTTTCTGTTTTTACCAGTTGAACATGTAAAGATTATTATTCTTATAACTTAATGTAAAGATTATTCTTATAATTCTGTCATTATTTGGATTTACATGAATATGATGTTGTTAAAATATCTTGTATTTCTAGATCTTGATGAAAAGTTTGGTGACATTCTTTGTGAAATAACAGGTATATAGATATGTATATACATAATTGTGTAAAGTTTTATCAAATATATACATTGAGAATCTACATCTGCATGCAACACTAGGGGAACAGAGTATCAACTGGTTCACCTGGTGCCAGGTTAATGTGGCAAGGGAAGTGGTATGCTTGTCCACAGCATACTGACATGAGGAGCTAGCACCTTAACAAAAAGTTACCCTAATTGTTCTGTAGTACGAAGCAGACAAATAATACACAATCGCCAATTTCAGGCATACATGAACTTGTTCTTAGATTAAACTGTAGAGATTAATATTAAACTTGCTCTCTTTTGAAGTAGCTGGAAAATGTTTGGTGCAAATGTAACAAACATTACAACAACCACGAAATCAACTACTCTTTAAACTATTTGTACTCATATCAAACAAACAAAGTCTACTGTTGTTTTGAAAGTACATATATCATGTAGTTGTCTCAAATTCATTCATTGTTATAGCTTTTATTAGGTTTCGTTATGTGCCAGCGTAAAATCAGAACTTTATGTCATTCATACCCTTAAAAATCGCATCAGCAGTCAGCTGCGTTATAAGTTTTTTGTTGGACTAGATCCAGATGTAAGGGCAAGTTTTACTATAATTTCAAACAGCATTCTATTTAAGTTTTACAGTTTTGTTTTGAATGATCTAATACTGTCTCATTGATATAACATTACAGATTTAGAGACTGGAATTATGCACAAGTTACAGAATACTGTATTGGAACATTCTAAAGTGTTGTTAGATGTTATAGATTTATGTGCGGAACTGGACTGGTTAGTACATATGTTATATAAATTTAGCTTGTTGTCAATTAGAGAGTTTCTAATTGTGACTCCGTGTATGTAGATAGAGAAGCTGTCAAGTTGTCAAGGAACTCTTGTCTGGTGGAACACTTTTTCTTGTTTGAAGTATATTTGTCAAGTGTTTTCTTTGGTAAAATACTAAGTGGGTAATACCAGCCTTCTTGTAACTAGCAAATGGCATCTTATGTTACAAGTTGGTTTTTTTCTAAGATGAATCCTTACTTGATCAAAACAAAAATGTGATCTAAAATTTAGTTTGTTATTAAATGTTTGTAGATTGAGTAAAGTCTGAATATTAATCTGGCAATCCAGAAGCTATGATGTTACAAAACATGTTGCCATTGTTATTACAGGTCAGATGTTATATTCATCTATATGTAATAGTATACTATATAACTATTAAAACATTTCCCCAATTGTATTTCTTTAGGCTTTGACTTTAGAGTTTTTACCATAATATATTGCATTATCCTTTTACCTGTTTACATTTTAGTTTGATGTCACTTGCTTCAAGTGCTAGAGAATTTAGCTATACCAGACCAACCATTGTGAGAGACAGTGTCATTGAAGTCAAAGGTGGCAGGTATATTTTAATGATTCTTAAAATGAAACATAACATACAGCATTGGCAAATAAAGCTTTACTAAATGTGTGAAGCTGGTTTATTTTCTTTACATAAGGTAATTCAGATTTCCTTTATGTCTGTAGGTTTGAGTCTATATGTCTCGGTTTGATTTTGTTTTTAATTCTTTCTTAACTTCTAAATTTTATATAGAAAGAAAGTTGGGTGTATGTTTCCTCCTCTTAATATCTCTGGGGGTTGAGATACCTGATGATGGCTTTTGTGCATGTATAATCTTATGATCTTGTTCATAATTATTTTTAGTCTGGCACTGTTTTTAAAACCTTTCACTTTACCCATCCTGAATAAAAATTTCAGCTGTTGTCTGTAATGATTTTTCTGAAATACCATACTATTACATGTAAAACATTTTGTAGACATCCTCTTCAGGAAATTTGCTGTAGTCCGTTTGTACCCAATGACATATTTAATGGACAGGAAAACAGTGGTAAAATAAAAGTTTTAACAGGACCAAATGCATCTGGAAAAAGTGTTTACCTTAAACAGGTAAGTATTGTACCTAATATATTTGTCATTAAAATACTGGTCATATTGTTAGCAAGCAGATTAGGTATCATCATCTAAAAAGGTATATTCTGTGCGTGTGGAAATATCCTCTGTTTATTAATGTAATAGTTAATGATTTCCATATCTTTACATTGAATATCACTTTCACATTATTTAAAAGAACCTTTTGCTAAGAATTCTAATATTTGTTCTAAGGAAAATTTTGTTGGTGCTTATTTTGTAGACATTAAATATGTTTACTGTAACATATAACAAATTTCTTATCCCTTTCTATAAAGACAGCTTATCCTTTTGTTTTACTAGTTGCAATACAATTTATAAGAATGATTTATCATTTTAAAAATGATTTATATTTTAGGTTGCTTTAATAGTATACCTAGCACATATAGGAAGTTTTGTACCTGCTGAGGAAGCTGCCATTGGCCCAGTGGACAGAATTTTTACTCGTATTAAATCATTTGAGAGTGTATCTGTAGGTCTATCTACCTTTATGTTAGATATAAATCAGGTAAGTAATATACATGTATACTACAAACTTGCTTAAAAGTATTCTACATATTGAACATAAGTGCCCTGTACATGTATTGCCACTTTTTCTGCAGTATGTTCTGCACTCTACAGTGCATACTTTTAACAACACTTTCTGACAATATCCTATGTCACTGTAATACAATGTATTGTCCCCTGTTGTATATAAGATTTTATGGCACTACAATGTTGGTTCTCTTGTCATATTTATCAATGAAGAGTTAAGTTCCTTTGACATATTGACTTGCAAGTTTTACAGTCTATTTTTCACTCTAATATAAGACAAAGAAAAGCCAGTTATATTAGTATACTTGAAATGTATTTATGAATACCTTATATAATGAAGTTAATTCCCAAAATTTTATGGATCTTTTATTTCAGATGTCTGAAGCTCTTAGAAATGCAACAGAGAAATCATTAGTCATTGTTGATGAGTTTGGAAAAGGAACTGAAATGGTATGCTATATTAAATATATAGTTTTAAGCTCACTGGACCAAAGATCATGTGAGTTAAAGGCTGAATGTAGCTTGTGTGTGTGCATGTGTGCATCATTAACACACATCTTGCATATTATGTGTTATTTTTCATACATTTTGACTGGTCGGTATTTACTTCGTCATTGTATTGGACCGTTGGCCCTTTTGTTGTTATTTTGATGCCAAACCATAACTCTATGTTTAAAATGTTCAGGATGGGAAAATTATCAGATTTTTCTCTATATTTCATCACTTATCATTCTTCAAGTTAGCCAGATAAGTTAACTGTCTGTAAGCTAAAAATTGTATCAACTTTATATGTCTTAATGACAAAGCCAAATGAACACCTTCCATCATAATTTTAAAATTAGTTAGTTTTCATTCAAACATGTTTGTAACTTTTGCATGATCTTCTATATGGAAGAAATATAAAACAGTTTTAATTTGATTGTCGTAAGTATGTTTTATTTATTTTAAGGTGGATGGATTAGCTCTTCTTAGTTCTTGTCTGAAGTACTGGAATGCCATGGAGGATATGTGTCCACATGTTTATGTATCCACACATTTCCACAGTTTAATCCACCAGCACCTGCTTCCAAAGTCACCACTTATTAAATATATGGTATGTATTTATTTGTTGAAATTTGTGTTCGTTAAAGCAGATCTGGAATAATTAGAAATGTGTAAACTAGACGTATAGTAAACAGTAGAAAACAGATTTATATAAAACAATAATTTCTGTCCATATTTGTTGTTTCAGACAATGGAGACAATACATGATGGAGATGAGTTGTTATTTCTGTATCAGTTAATAGAGGGACAAACAAGTTCTAGTTACGCCAGTCATATAGCATCACAAGCTGGATTACCACAAGAAATTGTTAAAAGAGGGACAGAGGTAGTATTTGTATTTCATTATGAAACTTTGATATCAAGTAATTCACTGGAATTTAAATTTCAACTTGGAAATTTCAAGATTTGAATGATCCAAAAGAAGACTATCAAATAATTTATTGAATTATTAAATTATCCTCCTATTAAATAATGAATTATACTTATCCACACTGAGAGAGAGAGCGAGCTGCATTATAAAAATATTGTTAGTTTTTACTTTTTACAGGTTATCTATATTACAGTTTAGATTTGAGTCAAGAATTAAATGTTTTTATGGATGTGTAATATACAGTTTTAAACAAATGAAACCAGCAAAATAAAATTTGATAAACCTAGTCCAGTCAGGTTTTTCCATATCAAAATTGAGTAATTTAAATAATCTTTACTGAGCATTAAAATTAAGGTAAAGCTTTTTTGTTGTCTCTGTTATCATTCTTTTACATTGTGCATGATCTAATTAGGTAAATTATGAATGTTATGTTTATATGATAGATGGTTTATACAATGAAGAATACAATAATGCATCACTTGGCCAGAAAGCTTATGTCAAACCCCCAATGTAAGTGTCAATATCCATTGGTGAAACTTTCAAATTGATTTACTTTTAAAAATAATGAACTAGATGTGCAGGTTAGCTACATTGTTGTGTAAGGTCTTGTTTCATATTTATATTACAGGTATCGGATCTAATCAGACAAAATAAGCCAATACACAGAGTAGATACAGCAGGGACAGATATACAACTTAAAAGGTAACTTATCTTATTATGTATTTAGTAAGTATTGGCAAATCTTGACAAATGTTATATGAGTTCAATTTTAATATCACAAAAAGGCAATATTAATAGAATGAATGCAGTCACTATCAACAGACAAAAATTGATAAAGTTATCATGAAACACAAATTTGTAATTTACTAACCAAACAAATCACATCTTCCAATTTATTTTACATAACAAAAATAAAACTAATCATATATTATTACACCAGAGAAGACGTAAGTTAGGTTATGATTTTTTATGAATATTAAAAACTTTAACCAAATCTTTTATCAAAGACAATTAAAGGTGTTCAGACAATTAAAAACTTGATAAAAGTCCAAATACGTGTAATACTAAACAATTTCATTATGGCATAAGCTTATGTTATTGGTAAATTAACCTGTGTAAACTGAAAACCCAAATTAATTTCTAAAACAAATTATGGTCCCTAAGGTGTTTAGTCAATATGTACATGTTGAATACATGAATAAAGTTTGCTTTTATCACCTGTGGTCCATAAACAAAGAATATATGTATATACAGTAGATCTTCGATTATTCAAAGTGCTCGGGACTTCACCCGAGTTATCAGGGTGTTCGAGTTATCGAAGTTGAAGGATGATGTCCAAGAATGGTGTCACCTTAATATATGTTTTCCACTACAGAAATCTTGGTGTTTTAAACAGTTACCTCTACTCGAATGTAAAAAAAGTAAAAGATACTTTTTAAAGAAAATATAATAAAGAATTTATTAAAGAATTGATATTGACGGTAAAAGCGTGCGAATCATGTTATTTTATTTTAAAATCACGATATACATGTATACGAACAATGAAATCGGAAATCAGATATATGTACATGTTTATCAAAATGCTTATTTTTTACATTCGTTAGAAAATACTAACAGAAAGTTAATTAAATTATAAAGCAGTGTAATAAGTCATTTAAGATTTTAATGCAGTTGGAGTACAATGGGGTTAGTCGTTTTTATTTAGCTTGGAGAACTCAAGTCAAAAGTTATCAATGGCCGCATATTAATCGGCTTCTTTTATTAGAGTAGAGGATTAGCGTACCTGTTAGGCTTAATTGTCCATGACGGTACTGAAGATTAATCTGTTAATTGATACTAATTAATACGGTAGATAACAAGAACTACTCGGTTAATTTCTCTACTATAACGGTAGCCTAATTACCGATATGTGATTTCTCTGATCATTTTATTAAACGGGCCATTGATCATACATTGTTTAAAAAAATTCGAGTTTTTGAAGTTAATTTTGATAAATTTTTAAGTTACAGACCAAAAATTTACTTCAAGTTATCAGGGGTATTCGAATTATAGAAGTTTGAGATATCGAAGTTTTCCTAAAATAGTGTATATAGAAAACTGGTCGGGACAAAATTAAGACTTCGAGTTATCCTGGTATTCGAGATATCAAAGTTTGAGTTATCGAAGTTCTACTGTATTTAGCTTATGATTATATGAACCATAAGTATGAAATAATGGTACTTTTGCTTTTATTGATTTGTATGTTTTTAATTATCATTGTTTATTTCAGGAGTTCTGCCATAGTAAACAGGTTTTTGGAGCTTGACTTGGAACATGATGATTTACAGATTTTTCTAAGAGACTTTGTTTTGCCAGTCAGCAAAGGGCAGTTGTGATCTGTTAGGATTTAGGATATCTGCTTTGTAACTTGTTTATTGATTATTGACACATTTTAGACTGAAACAATATACTAGTATATCTTATATAACTGCAATTCGAGTTCTGTAAAAACTCTTTTTGATTAACATGTGAAACAGTGATGGAATTCTTTTAAGCAAAGCACATATTGTAACAATGACAAATAAATGAAACATAATATGTGTACATAAATAGTAAAGTTTTGAAAATATTTGACCATAACCTACACATGATAATTTTAAAAGAATGGAAACATATTCTGCTTTACTGGGCATGTTCATCAAATCTGAAAATCTACCGCTTTACTGGACATGTTCATCAAACCTGACCATGTCCTGTTTTACTTGGAATTTTTTTCTAGGTGGTCAATGTGATATGATCAATTCTACCTTTTTCAGAGTTCATTGTTGGTAACTTGTTGAATGTAAAACTTCATGTAACACTGAATGTTGATTTATATTGAAAAAGGTTACATGTAAACATGTGAAAAGCAATGCAATCATTGACTGACAGTTTGCTTCAAAATAGCCGAGCCGATGTTAAATGTCTATTCGGTAAAGACTATTTATATAATCATTTTCAGTGCCTTTTATTAGAAGTTTGTCTTTATATATGCTCATATCTCAGTTAAAGAATAAATGGTGGGTCTTATAAGCAGACCACCTTTATATACAATTGGAAATATCATTGTTTAAAAAAAAATGGAATCAAACTTTTCTTACTTTAAGAAAGAGGTGAGGATTTCAAACTTTTAACTCTACAAAGAGTTGGTATATTAGTAATATCCAACCTTGGTTAATCTTAAAAGATAGAAAAATACCATTGTATCAATATAATTTATTATAAACCAAGTCATTTTTATGAAAAATGTACAGTGTAAGTGACATGCATCTTTTTTGTGACTTGGTAATAAAAACAAATTCTACCATTAATGCAATCACCTGTCATAAATATATGGCTGTGTTAATATATTGCAATTTATGTTAAATACATTATTAATGTTGTTAAAATAAAAAAGGGTTATTTATTTACAGTTATATGACTGTGATGTTATTTTATTGATGTTAATATTAAAAGTACTTATCTAGTCTGACATATGGCAAACTAAGTAGGAGAATTTATTGATTTTATAAATCTTAAAAGCTGAAATGTTGATATAGGTAGGTACATCAACCTTCTATATATCATTATAGTTACATCTGATACAACTGTGTTAATATTAATGTATCCAAGATTTAAAATTTGAAACAGGTGGTTGAAGCAGGTGTTCATTGAAATAGTATACATTGAAATTTTCCTCGTGTATTTACATAAACTAGTCAGTTTTGAAAATATTGTGAGTAAAAAATATTGAAACTCATTCTTTGATTAAATATTACTTCACTTGATGAGGCTAGTAGCAGAGCAGTTTTGGTTCTGGTCAATCATATATTTTATTGAACCTTTTTTATTTCAAGATCTATCTACATGTATATTATAATTTTTGTGCTGAAAGAGCAGATAAATAAGTGGTCAGACATTATTATTTACAGTGAAAAAAAAAATTACAATGCGCCAAAATTCAAACATAAAAAAGATTGAACTTTGAAGCTTTTAAATTTGACAGTTTTCTATTTATCTCATTAACGTCAATAGATCAGTCAGTAGCAGCAAATCAAATTATAATATGAATACAGAAAGTGTCCTACGGTGATTGGTTAAAAATGATACAAAAATCATTGGATATGGGCTTTGTTCAATATATTTGTCTTATAGAACAACTGCCAATTCATTGAAGAATAAAGCTTTTCTAAAAAAAAAAAAAAATTGTTGATTAATTTGGTGTATGTTTCTGTTACTATTTTGTATCATGTTCTGTGAATAAAGTACTTGACAAAAAGTTGTTTATTAATTATAAAACCATAAGACCCTTTTACCAAAATGATAATAATAAATAAATAAATAAAATGAAAAGACAGTCTGCATGTCAACTTCAAAACAAATAATGCATTGAATACACTAACAAAAAGCTGTTGTTAATTACAAAACTAAGGGGTAACCTGTTAAGTGAACAAATTCTGAGAAAAATGCGTATTAATATTGTATATGTATTGAAAAAAGTAAATTCCTCTGACAAATTATCGATAATGAGACCAAATTACGTAAGCATATTGTGATTCAGTAGAAACTTTTCAAATATGTCTGACACGCCAATTAATGCAAAAATCAGCAAATCTTAGGATAGCTTAGCTATCTTTAGGATAGGTGGATGTTATTCCAGAGACACCTGACGGTAACTCAAGTTATGATAGTTCCATAGTTTGCTGTTGCAAAAATGGGTTTGAACTTTGAATTTACTCATTCATTAAAATCTCAGCTTTTCATGGAATATAATTTTGTAACTCAAAATATCAGGAGATATTTGGGGTTTATTTTCAGGTATCTATGGGATCACACTATAGCTATTCATGGGAAAGATGGGAGGAAAGCCATAGCTAGCTGATTTAACCCCTAATATTTACAGATATTTGGAGGTTTAATCAGCCATGATATAGTTAGTTAAGCTATCCTAGGGTTCGCTGATATTTGCATAAATTGGCGTGCCATAAATATGCTGCAGTTTAATGCGTTTTCTGTTATCTTTGTGTGTATATTTCAAACATTGTATTTATTTTTTTAAATATATTTTTTTTTATTTTTGTGGTGTGGGGGTGGGGGCTAATTAACAGATAAGACTGTTTCAATAGACATTTTTGCTGCATATTTAATTTTTTGTTGCCAATAAGTCTCTACATTCACGCCCCCCAACCCCATCGGGAATACGCGGTACTATAATTATAACACCACTAAGAGTGACACATGCCCATCGAATATCCTAAATCATCTGGTGGGACACGCAATACGCGATTCATGATATCCTACACAATCAAAGGTAATGCATGATAACCAACACACAATGTCAAACGACACTGAGCTAGAGTGATACGAAGTATACTACACCAACGAAAGTGATGCATATATCCTACACTACCGGGATTGATACGCTATATCCTACATCATCGGTAAGAATACAACACCGGTCGATACGCGACAGCTAACACCAGTGTGATATCTACGCAATACCCAACAACACTGGGAGTGATACAGAATGCACTGTACTCATTGAGCAATGAGGGATATGCAATATTCTACACCATCAGGGGTGATACACGAGATCTTACACCATTGGGAATGTTACGCGATACCCTACACCACAAGAAGTATTTACGAGATATCCTACAACACCGCAAATGATGCACAATATCTTTAATCAATGGAAGTCGTACATAATACCCTCACCCTCAGTAGAAGCACGTGGTATCCTACAATACAACACCAGCTGGGTAATACGAGATACCCTATGTACATCTGCTGGAATGATACGCTATATCCTATATATCATAGGGAGCAATACGCGCTATCATACTACATCGGAAGTGTTATGTTGTATCCTACGTCAACGGGAGGATAAATGCTTTCCTACATCATCAGGATGGATAGGTAATATCCTAAACCACCGGGAGTGATACGTTGTATCCTACTCCATCGGGAGGATAAACGCTGTCCTACACCACAGGGAAGAATACGCAGTCGTGATCTTCCACCACTGGGAGCGATACGCAATATCTTAAAACACCAAGAGGAATACGCCATTTCCGTCCTACGCCACCGGAAGTGGCGCGCAAGGACCTCAGTATCCCGCTGGATGTGAAACGCCATATCCAACACCACCAGGAGTAGTCTTGAAATCCGTTACACACATCCATATAGCAAAGCCATTAAAAGTAATAATTTTCAGGTCTATATGTAGTGGTATAAGAAGTAACATATATGCCCGATGCTAATGCCTGTGTAAGTATCATGTCTATAATGTTTTGCGTTTATCTTTCTAGTGAAATTTGTAGTTTATACTTTTTTCGGTAAGTTCTAAATCTATAATCATTTGTTAAAGTCACTAAATATCTTGCAGAAAGCTCCTAGTTATTTTAAAGTCTGGTCTGTACGAAACACACGAATCCAACGTACATAAGCTCTTTGCCTCAAGGTATTTGATATCTGAAGTCTCCATCTTACAAATTTAAAACACATTTACCCATATTCCGTCTGTATACATCGCTAAATATGCCGTTCGAAATAAGTTTTGGATTTCTATGGTTATTTATTTATTTATTCATTCAAAGATAAGATAATTTTTATTTTAAGTCCGGTTAAAAAATATAACAGTAACATAAGCTCCAGGGAGCTTTTTGCCGACTACATTAATACACTTGATACATACATACATATATATATATATATATATACAACATGCATTACACTACATTCGCATTCATGTACAGCATAAACCAGAATTATTAATCAGTAAGATTCTAAAATTGACTAAAATGACATCACATATAGCAGTTAAAATTTGTAGATGACAAAAGGCTGCAGCATTGAGATCAGGCAATTTAGCAGCTAAAAAGCAGAGAAAAAGCAACTAAAAGTAACTATAAAGCAACTAAAAAGTAGCTAAAAGCAACTGAAAAGTAACTAAAACAAATAAAGAGTAAATATAAGGCTACTAAAAGCATTCATTCATTCATCAGTTTTTTATAATTTCTTAAGGTCTTTATAATCTTGATAAACCTACATTAAATATCTGGTCAGTACGAAAAACTATACAAATTCACAGTTACCTGGGGATAGAATTATTTCTACAGCTCTATAGATTTTATTATTTATTTATTTAGATCTATTTATTTATTTATTTATTGATATATTATGACACTAATAGCGATTTTTAATTAAGTTTTATATAGCGTTTTAAAGCACAGAATCGTTATTTAGGTGTCAGGATATAACAAAAAAATAATCAAATCTAAAAACCTGTAAAAATAATCCTATCCCCGGGTGCCGGGAACCTGTGTATAAATAAGCTGAATGTAAGGTGTTGTTGTTTTTTTTTTTTTTTTTTTTTTTTTTTTTTAATTATCTCGCACCAAAACCGATCGCGAAGGTGTAAACGCCGGAACTACACGGATTAGTATTAGACTGGGAGGAAGGTCAAGGTCGTGCTCAAACAGGAAACAGTTGCAGTAAGAAAATGTAATGAATGTATTTGCTCTGTTTTGTATTCTAAAACTTGTTGAACCAAAGTAATGACAGGAAAGAAAAGAAAAAGAGTGGTGGGGAAGATACAATGGGGGCCAAAGAAAGGTCATTTGAAGGAAAATGGCGTTGTAAGTTATCCAGTCTACATAAAATCTTTGATCAGACGAGATATTGCTATGTCATAAATTTAGTCTGTGACATAACCATCTGTTTCACCGAAAATTATCAGTTTTAAAATTAATTTTATTAGTTTTTTTTTTGTTGCAGTGTGGTGTACATTTTAGCCAAAATAAGCTGTTCTCCGTGTTTACTCGTAGGCTGTATTCCGAGTTTACAAATAATAATAATTCATTAATCATGTCAATAAATCATTGAGAGACAATGACTCACAAATGTAAAATTAATTAAATACTAAGTAAATGAAAAATATTATAATGAAATTTTGTTACATATCAAAATGAAGTGTAATTAACACCAATACAATAATAACGACTTTACTATAAATTGGTATTCTTAGTCTAGAATTATTTTAGATGGATATCAACTTTTATTATTTCAAACACTTTGACGGTGCAGTTGATAAAATATAAACTCTGTATTTTGTGGGTCTTCTCATGATTGCTTTAAACAGAACCTACCACTTTTAGCTATAAAAATCACTGCCAAATTAATAAGTTGGTTAACTACCGTTAAACAGAAATGTAACCCAGGTAACATAATGTGCTAGCTGTTGTGTTTGTGTTGTTTTTGTTGTAAATATTATATCATTGTATGTAAGTTTTGTGATTGTTAGTTCCATTTATTGTCATGTCTTTTGTTACAAATTTTAGACTTTGTATGGGACGTGAAGACTAGTTACAGACATTTACCAACATTGCATTCTAATCACTATTAAACATAATGATAGTAATATTTACCAGCACTACATTCTCAGTACTTCACACTGTGAGAGGCATTTATATAAACATAAAATCTAAAACTGCATGTCTATCATGAGAAGAATTGGCTTTTTCTACAACTACTGGTATTTTATATATGGACAACAGATATATATTTATCTTATTGCACAACTTGTATGTTCCATGTGTATTATATCAATATTAAAAACATATATGTCCAATATGAGGAATTTATTGTTTCTGTTAATGCAGTTCTGTGTGTAATATAGGTATAAAAATTGATGTGACTCTCCAAAGTATTGCTACAAGGATCAGCCTTGCATAGCAAAATCAAAAACAAGATCCCCTCAATAGAATAAAAAAAGAACTGGTCCATCTTGCATAATAAGAAAACAAAAGTATCGGTAGTAACTGAACTGGTTTATAATATTATAATAAAAATGGATATTCTCTTTAAAACACTTGCTCTTGAACTAATGAACTATACAGTTGAGCTAAATAGTACACAGTATATTGTAACAAAACAATAAAGCATGGCATGCTACTGAATTTTGATTTTACTATTCCAAACAAATGTCAAACCATCGATGTTGCACTGCTGAGACCTGGCAGTAAAGAAAATAAAAACATCTAAGTTCAAAGATGCCCCCCCAAAAAATAATAAATAAATAAATAAATAAATAGATAAATAAATAGATAAATAAAATAAAAAGAAATATCCGGTAATTATAATAAGCAGTAATACTGGTTATGTGAATAATTATTTATAGTTGGTCTTTGAGACTTTGCTTAGGCAACAGAATTGAGATAATTGATATGATTTAATATCTAAGTGGCTATGTGAATAAATACAACAATACAAATTGGTGTACATGTATTTTATGTTCTTCATGTCGTAATTTGAAACCATTGTTGTTTTGTGATAAAGTAAATTATATAATTCTGTGAGTGTGTTATTTCAGGTGTCATCTGGATTTAGCCAACCAAGTGTCTACCATGCATTAATTGTGATTTTCCTGGAATTTTTTGCTTGGGGATTACTGACCTCTCCTATGATAACAGTAAGTATATCATGATGAAATAGAACAATTGTCCACTGGTTAAAAACTTTTTATTATATATGAGAAGGTGTAAAAGTTATGGTAAAAATAAAATTTTCTTTTACTTATGTGCCATATGTGATAGTATGTTAAATGTGTGTTATATGGTAATTAATGGTAATTCACAAACATTTGCAGTCAATAACAGAACCACTATAAAGTGAATCTATAATCTAATGCTGTAGAAATGTAATTACGGTTATTTGGCAGAATATCTACTTGTTGCAATTACATGTACATCTATTTCATTTCTCTCGTGTTTCTATGATATTGAAAATTGAAGTATATTTTCTTTGTTTTTCAGGTTTTAAACGAAACATTTCCAAATCATACATTTTTATTAAATGGTTTAATTACCGGTGTGAAGGTAAGTTCATGATAAAATGGGAAAAGCCTTTGTGATTACTATTTTTAAAAATTTACTCTTCTTTTGTGTTTAATTTACTACATATATGTCTAATAAATGATTTAAGAAAAAAAAGAGAGAGAGAAAAATGTGCAGATATTCGACATTGGCCTAATCAAAATTGAAGGCACCCCAAATCAGTGCAAAAAGCAAAGAATACTAACATATTTGAAAAGTAATACTAATAGTATTCTGATATCTGGTTAAAGATGCACAATTAATTTACATGATTCGGTCTCAGTAGCTAAATGGTCCACACTGACATCTTACAGATAATATCATCAATCACCAAGTACATGTAAAACTCACATGGACAGATTCTAGTGTGAGAATACTTGTCAGTTTGCTTGCTGAAGGTTTTGATTTTCTGAATACCCCTGTTACCATGGTCATAATACCAGATCTGAAGTGAAAGAATGTTTAAATGATGTAAAATTCAATAAATTGATGCCATTCTACTCATTATTCAAAATATAGTCATTAATAATATATGAATTAAGGTTACATATTTCCTAATTAAGAGCTTAAAGTGAATATTAATTGATTATATATACATGTACACATTAAATTTGATATTTTCAGGGTTTGTTATCATTTTTATCAGCCCCATTAATTGGAGCTCTGTCAGATGTTTGGGGGAGAAAGTCATTTCTTCTTATTACAGTTTCTTTCACATGTGCACCAATACCATTGATGAAAATAAGTCCAATGTAAGTACATTCCAAAGAACTTTAAATTTATACATGTATATGTACATTGTATGTATTTAATGAATGCTATTGCACTTTCATATCTGTCTTCTAGTTGAGGAAGCAGATAATTTGTTCTTTGATTTATCAGACTTTTGCTTCTCATGAAACTTTAAAATATACATTATAGTATTTTAATGTTCTCATCAATTACTGTAAATTTAGAATTTTCAGGTTCATTTTATTTTCCATAAATGTTTTAGAGTAACAACAAATGAAAATGAAATTTTCACAAATATTTAATTTTGATATAATTCACTTTTAATGACATAAAAATCAAAGTATGGAGATAACTTCAAACATCAGTTTAGATGTAGATTCTTGCAGAACTTAACTGACATTAATTACCTGATTTACAGTATCAATATTTGGAAATCTTAGCATCTTATGGTGTGCATACACACTGGAAGTAAATAATTTTGGAGATTTGACCATTTCTTCCAGAGAAAATATCAATAGATGTTTTAAATGCAATATATCTTTCAGCAAAACTTTATTGATGGTACATGATGTATGAAAATTATAACATTTTTTAAGTTCATAAAACTTAAATCTTTATTTATTGCTGTTATTTATTCGATCAAATTTTTGCATTATAACAAGGATTAGTGATAAATTGAAAGACTAATTAAAAACATAAAATAATAAGATTTAGAACGTTAAAATACTGTTTTATTGTACATTAATTTATTTTGTAATATCTGGTTGTTAGTTTCTCTGTGTATCTTATAGACATCTTTTAAATGTTTGTTTTACATTAATTTCAGGTGGTATTTTGCAATATTGTCTATATCAGGAATATTCTCTGTAACATTTAGTGTTGTATTTGCCTATGTAGCTGATGTAACCACTGAGGAAGACAGAGGTCAAGCATATGGACTGGTAACTGTTTAATCTTATATATAAACATGTAGCCTTATATTTTTAATTGCATTGATTAAGAAATACATTGAAACTTGAAATCCTTATGACTCTGAATTTGAAAGTTGTCAGATTTGAAAAAAAGAAAGAAAAAAAAAAAAACAGAACAGTTTAAACTTATTGGTAGTTTTATCCATGATATTTGGAGAAGAATTCTACTGTACTTGTAATAATTGTTTTCTCTTTATACAAGATTGATATTACATAAATTGGATGCATACATGTGATTTTATGTTATAAAATGTAATTGTTTACCTAAAACTTGCATATGTTACTGTATGTTAGATAATATTTCATGTTATAGAAATATACTTCATTGAGTTGATACACATATAATAGCATACAACAACTGTAAAAATTAATATATACATGTATATTACAGGTATCAGCAACATTTGCTGCCAGTTTAGTAACAAGTCCAGCCTTAGGTGCTTATTTAGGAAGTGTTTATAGTGATAATTTAGTGATATGGTTAGCCACTGCTGTAGCTTTGTTTGACGTTTTCTTTATAATGGTGGCTGTACCAGAATCTCTACCAGAAAAATTAAGACCAGCCAGTTGGGGTTCACAGATCTCCTGGGAGAAGGCTGATCCTTTTGGTGTAAGTAATTTAATATTGGGTACTGAACTTTAGATAATACACATGCATGTATTTAAACAGTTTTATAAAAGGGGATTGCCAGGGGAATAATTTATCTTTGTATTATAATGTAAAATGGTTAGATTTTAGTTAACTTATTGTTCATGTCTCATAAGTCAAACTTTACTTAACAACACTTTATACCTTTCATATTTTATCACATTTTTACAATAGGCAAGAAATTGAATTCACACATTTAACATTTAATTAACATATTGGCTTTATCATATAATTATCAATTTTGTAAGATAGAACAAAATTTGAAAATTAATCTTTGTAAAAGTCATACATTTACATACACTTATGTATACAGTAAAGTAAAACCCTAATCTACACAGCTATGTAAAGAATGTAATCAGTCAGTGATAAATGTTTTTAAACTTTGCCTTTTTGTTTTCATTTACAGGCTTTAAAAGCAATAGGTGGAGACCAGTTAATTCTTTTATTATGTGTAACTGTATTTTTATCATATTTACCTGAAGCTGGAGAGTATTCTTGCTTTTTTGTTTATCTTAGATTGGTAAGTATTGCTGTAATTTTCTGAAACCAGACCAGAACAAATTAGAATATATCGAGACTTAAAACATTGTTATTGTTTAAAAGTTGTAAAGTTTTATATAAACAAAATGTTTCAAAATCATTGATTATGTTAGATTTGTTTTGGGTTTTGTCATTGTAGACCTTTATTCATTGATATTTGAGTGTAGCGCTAATCATTTTTTCATATTTTGCAAGAGTTATTCACCTTGTTACACAAATTGTACCAGAATACATTGATTATTGCATTCAGTTATGTGGAATTTATTTGCAAGTTTGTGTGAATTTGGCATATCATAACTACTTTGCAGATATATGTAAAATTAATATGAAACAAACCCTGTTTTAGGATACAAGTGAGTTTAAAATTTAGTTTCTGAAACGAGTCTTTATCTGTTGGTTAGATTGTATCAAAATATGAAAAAGCCGACTAATTATCTAAATTTATTGTGTAACAATATAAGTTATCTTCTTGTAAACACTAAAGTTTACGTTGAAAAATTCATTATTAGTTATAAAATTTCTATTTTTAATGTCTTTTTATAGATAATGGGATTTTCCGCAGAAGAAGTAGCATCATATATAGCCTTAGTGGGAGTTTTATCTGTTGTTGCTCAAGTAAGTTATAGTTCTGTCTAGACTTAATCGAGTTGAGTTTTCTTTTTTCTCACAAAATAGTTTAATGTTAAGTAACATACTCATGACGTAAATTGACAGCTTATGGATCATAATGCAACTCGCCATCCATGTGATCCAGGTTTTAGCCCCACACTGGCTATATCTTAGTGTATGAAAGTTTGTCAGTTTATTTATCAATGGTTGGTGGTTTTCTCCTGGCATTCTGGCTTCTTCCACCATCACAGAATTTATCACCTCAATTTAAACATCAAAATTTTGATTAGGGTTAAACTACATTACCTTATTGCACTCCTATAATGAAATAATAGATTTTGAAAGTTGGCTTTGTAAAATTGTAGTAGAAACATTTGCAATTATTATTTTTTTGTGTATATTTGAAAGTGTAACAAGATAAAATATGTCAATAAAAAAAATTATGTATTTTAATGTAGGGAAAAAAAATCCAAATATATTTTGTATTCAAGTAAAATGCTAGTGCTTTCTTGTCTGTCAATTATAATGCATAATTATATTTATTTTAGGTATTCTGACTTAGTTATTTATTTTTTTTACAGACATTAATTTTAGCTTTATTAATGAAGTATGTAGGACATAAAGGGTCAATACTTTTTGGACTGGTGTTTGAAATTATACAGTTAGCTTGTTATGGTTTTGGATCTGAAACCTGGTAAGTTGTAGGTTAGAAGATAATACATAAACACTCCTCATTGTTCTTTAGTCACATTTGAAGAAGAAAGGACAGGGTTTTTCTGTCTAGTAAAAGATTGAAGATAGGAGATTGAAATTAGACACTGTTAGCAGAGTTAATTATAGTTAATTAAGTTAACATAAAATGCAAGAGGGGGTGTGGTCATTAATTCTTATCAGAAGAGTGAGACAAAAAAATCTTATGTTGTCAGAAAAAAAATAGTTTTGAAAATTTTTGGTTAAAGCTTATAAGCTGTAAAGCAATACATTTGAAAAAAAGACTTGCATTTAATAGCTGACATGTTAGAGTCGACTGGAACTCATAACAGTTATTAATCAGTTCATCTGTATGACAAACAATCTAAAACAGAAGTTTGAAAATTGTCACTATTTTTGAAATAGAGGAAAACCTAAACTGTCTCCAAATCTGAAACTGGTCTCTTAAAAAGAATTGAAAAAAAAGCAAAAGAATCTTTCTTAAATTCAGTACCAGTGAATTGAGAATTGAATCAAGGGGTAAGAATTGTGATTAACTATGACCTGATTAATTTTGTTGTATTTTAGGTTGATGTGGACAGCTGGTTGTATGGCTGCTGTGTCCTGTTTTGGGTATAGAGTTATAACAAACTAGTTACCATGGTAACATATTTTGTTGTATTTTAGGTTAAAGTGAACAGCTGGTTGTATAGCTGCTATGTCCTGTGTTAGTTATAAAGCTTTAATAAACTGTAGTTACCATGGTGACATATTTTGTTGTATTTTAGGTTGATGTGGGCATCTGGCTGTATGGCTGCTATGTCCTGTTAGTTATAAAGCGTTAACAAACTGTAGTTACCATGGTAACATATTTTGTTGTATTTTAGGTTGATGTGGATAGCTGGCTGTATGGCTGCTATGTCCTGTTAGTTATAAAGCTTTAACAAACTGTAGTTACCATGGTAAAAAATTTTGTTGTATTTTAGGTTGATGTGGACAGCTGGCTGTATGGCTGCTATGTCCAGTGTGACCTATCCGGCTATCAGTGCATTTGCCTCAGAGCATGCTGCAGCTGACCAACAAGGTAAGTTATACAAGAGTGGAGGAGAGTAATTATGTTTTACACCCAGTCAGGATCCTGTCACTTACATAGAGGTAGTCAGTGCAGGTTTGATTGTCCAGAGAAAATCATTATTTGTAAAGCAAACGTACAAACTATCTGTTCTGAGTTTGAACCCAGGAGTGAGAGGTGATGTGATGCATAAAGATACACTTCAGACTGTATGGTCACCAAGGCCAATAAGTAGTATAATAGAACTGATATTATTTAATTTTACGATAATGTTAATACGGTCAGACTTGTCATCACTACCCATCATTTGATAACAAAAATGAAATAATGGTTAATACTGTAACAACTTTTAAACTGACAAAACCTATGTAATTTATAAATTGATATAAGCTTTTGTTGATGATATATCAAATTTGAAATTATTTGAACAATTGATAATATTTTAAGTATCATTTTTGCACATTTAGACACATTATTTGCCTTTAAAAATAAACCCTAAAATAAAAGTTGTACACTTAAACCTGTAAAAGTTGATCTCTGGGTAACAGATATTCTATACCCCAGCCCAAAAGGGGAAGGTATATAGTATTGGTGCTGTATGTCCTTCTGTCTATCTGTCCCTCTGTCGATCTATCTGTCCAACTGAAAGCTTTGTACCTGCTACTCCTCAAAAGTTATTGGAAGGATTGACTTCAAACTATGTGGACCTGATTTTGTGAAGGTGTAAATGACTTTGTATTTTTTATTGCTGAATGTTGCGTTTTCAAGGAATTTCACTTTAATACTAATTGTTCCCCTATACCTTGTAACTGATAATCATCCAAAGTTATTGACAGGATTGACTTTAAACTATGTGAATCTGTTATGGGAAAGTGTAGATTTACATGTTTAATTTTCATTGCTGAACATTGCATTTTCTTTGAGTTATCTTTAACATTTAAATGTGTGCATGAGTATGTGGCTAAACTTTCAGTTTTTTCCTTGAAACCACTTGGCTAAATGACATAAAATTATTATGGTAAGTCCCTCAGTGAATTGGATTAAAGTGTTATTTTCTGTGTAATCCCAAATCCCAAGATGGCCATTGTTAATATATATGTACATGTAAATAGAAAAAAAAAAAAAAAACAGGTAAATTGTCATTACACACCACAACTTAAGTTGGTGTGGTAGGTCCCTAGGTGAAGTTGATTTTCAATTTGCATCTATTTATCATGACAGAATTAAGGTAACAGTTCTTAATAATTAGTTGCTATCAGATATAGATGTAAAGTAATTAGAATTTTTGCTGTTAAGTGTTTGTTGCAGTTGAACTGGGTGGGAGTATTTGCAGTTGTATTATAGACATTAGAACATCTGAACTTTCTAGCCTAAAATGAATTTCTTTATTTGGACAAACTATTTACATTGTTGTTACACACCCATGTATATCCAACATTATCTGAAATTGGCATTAGATTTGGTCTAGTGGGTGTTTATTTTAGACATATCACTTTACATAATGGTTATCTACTATGGTAATACATTGTACTATGGTTATCTGTGGTATTTTGTTAGACTAAGCAACCCAGTTCACAGATAATGTTACTGTAGTTAAATGAGATCAGATTTGTGTATCTTGTACTAATGATAAATTTAGCTTAACTGCCCACTGGGAAATCCTTTATATTTACTGAGACCTAATTTTCGTCATTTTTGTGGACTCCTTGACACATAATACACGTCAACAAATAGCGTAAATTACAAACTCAAACAGTAAACACACACCAAAAATTCATCCTCCTATGAATTTTTTTCTTAAATTCATGAAAATTGGACACCATAAAAATAAATGATTTCACAATATGTAAGACATAGCTTGATATTTTTCTATACTTCATTTGTTTGTTACACAGGGAAGTTGATTTTTTTTCTATGATTTATTTGTAGGTGTTGCACAAGGGATAATAACAGGTATCAGAGGATTATGTAATGGTTTAGGACCAGCTTTGTTTGGTTTTATATTCTATTTATTTCATGTTGACTTAGATCCATTAAAAGCTACAGATAAACCTGTTACATTAAATCATACTGAATACCATGGTCTCACATTACAGAATGCTATACGGGTAAGAATTATATACACAATTTCTTGTTTTTTTAAATTAGACTTTACAAGTACACCGATACCTAAACTGAACTCTGAGTAAACTGAAACCTATTTAAATGGGGTTAATCAGCATACCATGTGATACTTCCTTATATATGTGTGTGAAACTGTTAATTCCATTGAATATGGAATGTCATATTAAGTTTGCTTTACTGTTAAATTAATAATATTCCAGAAATTTCGAAGGTTTGGCAAAAAAGTCTATCACTTCCATTTTAAGTCCTGTGGTTATGTATAGTATTCAAAACTTAAATCATAGTTTATATTCAAGAAAAACTTCAACAATTTTTATGAAGTACTGAGAAAGTCAAATACAATGTGTGTGTGTGTGTGTGTGTGTGTGTGTGTGTGTGTGTGTGTGTGTGTGTGTGTGTGTGATATTAACATGTTTTTGTACATTTATTTGTTACAGCAAGTAGTGCCAGGACCACCGTTTGCCTTTGGGACAATATTAGTCATCATGGCATTATTAGTAGGTGTATTTATTCCAGAAAATCCACATTCATCTTTAGGTAGATCTATATTAAGAAAACCAGCTTCATTTTCACCAGAATCATTTAATTTAGAATCAGGTACAGTATAAAATTCATTTTTTTATATTTTGATTTTAATCATATATGATGATACATGGTGAGATTTTTGAAAGGTGACGAGGGATTTTTATTTTATGTTTTATGTTGTTTTTCTTTTTTTAACATTTTATTTGACAAAATGTTAATTATTGCTTTGTCTCCATTTAATAACAATACCGGTAATTAGCTGAGTTTTAACAAAATTGTACTTGGCTATATTTTGGTGATGTTGGATTGTGGGCATGCAGGCAGCAATATCAGTTGTCCAAGCTGAGTTTCGTTCTTGTTCTCAATTCTCAACAAAATTACAGGCCTTGGACTTAGAAAATTTCTTTGAATTATTTGTTTTCCATTTTGTTTTGTTTTGATTTTTCTTAATGCCTATATTAGACTCAAATTTGATTTGAAAGTTAACCATAATGAGTTAAAGATCAAGTTTGAGCTTGTTCTGGTTCACTGATTTTTGAAATAATTATGGTGCTTGGACTTGCCAAATAAATAGAATATGAACTTGCAACTCGGCATGTGCACCTTGGCTTGTCCATATGTCTGTGTGTTTGTGAGTGTGTGTGTGTGTGCATCTGTAACTCACATTTTCGACATTTTCAACATCTCCTCAGAAACTACCAAGCCGGTATTGGTCAAACTTTATATGAAGGGAAATTGGGAGGGCGCTTTTCAAAATTTGTACTTTTGGTTGCCGTAGCTGTAAAAATTAGGTCACTGACCTACATTTGAAAAAAAAATTAAAAAATCTTTTTCTCTGAAACCAAAAGTGCTAGACAAAAACTGATTTGATTTTCAGCTTTTGTAGAGTCTTAAGTATATACTATTAGTTTATTCAAATGGCTAAAATATGCTAAAAAAAAAGTTTTTGCGTTTAACTTTGAAAATATCATAAAATAGTTTCAAATGGTTATAAACTTATTATTTCAACAGATATTGAAATGGGGTTTGAAATTTTGTTATTTTCTTGAAATAACCTTCAAAATTGGGTTATGGTCAAAGATAAAGGTCATGACCTAGTTTGTGATTTTTGCAGTTTTAGGCTATTTTCTTGCAAACTAAACAAGATAGTTTAAAGCAATACATTGCAGAAATGTTCAGAATGATGAAATCTAACAAGCTACCAAGCTTCATAACAATATTTCAACTCATGTAGGAGTTGTTGCCTCTGAAATAATATTTTTTTTTGCTTGAAAATACTTAAATTTTGAATTAGCTTGAAAACTATTAACTTTTTGTATAGGCAGGTATATTAGAATATTGTAGATATTGAAATGGCAATCATTTTGGTACATGTATATGTTTCAAGGTCATTGGTTCAAAGATCAAGGACATAGTTGCATAAGTATAGTGAAATGGTTGATGATTTGGAAATTATTTATGTACTATAGTTACAATATGCAAATTAGATACTTTTGAATGAAATGAGACAAGATATTTTTGATTGTGGCAGTTCTTAACTTGAGAAAACTTGGAATATTCTGTAATTAATATATTGTCTATTGCACTTTGCAAACAATTTTGGAAATATCACCAGATGAGTGTTAAGGCCCATGGGCCTCTTGTTTTTCTAATGTTCTTGTTTAGTCAATATTTACATCACATTTTCAGATTTTTATGACCAAAGTGCAAACCTAGTATATATAAAAATTTTAAGTAATTATTGTTATAGTTTTTCAGCATATTTTAAATAATTATTGTTATAGTTTTTCAGCATATTTTGCACTTAGATAAACAAACTCTCAGCATTATTTCTCTTTGTTATCTCACAATGCTGGTGTAAATTTTCTGTTTAATTAGAAAAAAAATTCTTTTATTTCTAGGTCATAGAAAACATGAAAAAGAACCATTAATGTTGTTAAGTGAGTCAGAACCAGACATTTAATTTATGTATGTATTATAATTAAACACAAATTTGACCAATACTCTTTTTAATGTAAAGTCTGCAATGGAGGTGATTGTTCCTATTGAAGAAAGCAGAATATGATCTTTTTGAATTTTAAATTCTATTGATTTGTTATGAGTTTTTTCATGGACTGGTCTATTGCAGGAAACTAAAACTTGTCACAATAGATAAGACCTAATGAATTACAAAAAGTCATATATGTGGTTGTTATGTGACTGTGCAATGATCTAACTCCATGTAAAGATAAGAAATCCACCAGAATCACTTCAACTGATATGGATTGATTATTACAAATTTTTGTGCCAAGAAATCAACCTAAAGTTTTAAGTTTTGTTGTCAAAGATTTAAAAAAAATTCACTTAATTGGATCATGTTACAGACCGTGACTTGAAGAATGTTGTAGTAATTTATTGTAAACCTGTCTCTATTGATAGAGTATTTGTTAAAGGTATTATGAATGAACTTATATATATATATATATATATATATATATTATATATATATATATATACATGTATATATATATATATATATACTGTATGTGTGTGTTTGTCCAATAATGGAAATTGCTGGGTATAATTGTTTAGCTGGTGTGATAAATATAAAAATGCCTATATATCAAAATCATGACAATGATACTTGTAAATGTTAACTCGATGTTCATTGGCTGTAGATTTTGGCTACAGATGTTGTGTTTTATGAATGAATCTTAATACAGATTTTACTAGAGTTCAAATTTTGGACTATACTACAGTTTACACTGAAATAAATACCAATAAGTGGGAGCCAATGTTATAATTTGTGAGTTCAGCTAGTACATATATATACATGTACATACATCTATAACGCTATAACTAGGTGTAATGTGTCCCTGTTACTTTTGTTTCTACCTCTTATACTTTATTTATAAACAAATATTTGATTGTGAAGCAAATAACTAGTGTTTTGTGTCATTTCATTTTAAACATCATCATCATTGACACCATTGTGATTAAGTCACATTTATAACAAGTAAGTTGTTTTTTCATCCCATTAGCTTAAATGTATTTGGATATATCCACAGAATAAATGACATATTTATAGAAATTTGAGGAAGAAAGGTAGGATAAACTTGTTTATGGCTTGTAATGTTCATTATTCTTTGCCATTCAAATATCTGAGGTTTAAGACACAAACTTTGTAACTATTGGTGCTTTGTTTTGTCAGTTGTAAAGTTTTGTAAAGTATTATGTTTGAAATGATTATAACCCTTTTATAAAAATTATTTTACTTCTAAAAATAATTAACGAGACACTTTTCATGTTAAATCTTTTAATCATTAAAACATACAATTACAGAGAATGTTTATTAATTGGTAAAATGTTCCAAAAATTATTTAAGAATTTATTTTAGAGACATTCCAAATAATATAATGCATGTGTCCTGGAGAATTGATGAAATGGGATCAGAAAATGAATGAAAGTTGATAGTTTTGTTTGTGTTGAATCACAGAGAAGTTAAGAGATAGTTTTGTTTGTAATGAATCACATTGGTAAAATAGATAAGGTTTCTTGTTTTTACTAATTTTTTTTTCATTAAGTTTAATATATGTACATTTATCCAGTGTCTAGTCAATTTTGTTTACCTAAAAATTAAGTGTTTTTTTTCTGAATTTTGTTTTTTCTTTCTTTTTTCTTTCTTGGTAAAATTAAGAGTTTCCAAATAATATCTTTATACATTTGTCTTTTATATTGTTGTCATATTGATTGAATATGCATAAAAAAAATCTGTAAAGATCATTTATGGAAATCTGTAAAAATGTGATATAAAGCTGAATTACAGATGGTCTCTTCTCCAAATGCCTAGTCCCAAATCCCACTAGAATATTTCATAAGTGTGTGGAATTTTGTCAAATTACTTTGCCATGGCCATCCATGGCCAATTTTGGCAAGTATGATAATACAGAACCTATTCAATTAAAGACTAGTTTATATTCAGATAGAACTTCAGATTTTTTGATTGGCCTAACACAATGACATTACCTCATCCATTACAAATTGGTACTTGTGTAGTTAAGAATTTTATGATTATTTCTTTGTAATTTTTGTTTATATGTATATATGTTTGTTTGTACATGTATATATAATTTTTTTGTATATGAACATGTAATTGTGTGTATAGTTTGTATGCTATGTATGATGTACATTGACATTCAGATTCTGAGAATGTGTGTGTGTGTGTGTGTGTGTGTGTGTGTGTGTGTGTGTGTGTGTGACATTTTACTGGTGAGGGATTAGCTTGTGTTTTTCATTGACAAGATAATTGTGATGTCTTTACACATTGTTTCTATTTTTAAAGTATGTAGATTTATCAGTAGTGTTTCTTTATATTTTTCATTCTGCTATTATTGTACATGTATAAGTTTTACATGGTTTGAATGTTCAATATGACTTTTTTTCCATTTTGAAAATAGAATGAAAGGGATTTAGAAAGCAGATGGAACCACAGTTATAGTAGTAATCACAAGTTCGTACAGGATTGTAGATGCACAAAAAATCGCCTGTTCCTTCCTTTTTCAATTTTATTTTCACATTTAGCTGCTGTAGATAGCTAGACAGTAGTTACAGAAATGACAGATATTTGCTCATTACAGTTGACAGCATTATGGATACTTTTGATTCATTTACAATACCAAAGTGATTGAAATAAACTAATACAAAGTTTAATCATTTAGAGCAAGAGTTATTGTTCTTTGTACCTAGAAATGAAGTAAAAAAGCTCAATTATTTTCCAGTGAAATAACATATAGTTTTAGTCGTCAAAGTAGACTTAGTTGGTTTTAACTATTCTGAATGAAATCCTTTTATTCAGAGACTTAAGCATAGCACTGACTGTCTAATAATTATAATAAGGTTGTAAAAAGGTTTGATGAAGGAGGTTTACTGTTTAGTTCACATGTACTGGTACCAGTATATACCAATAATCAACAAAGTGCATTAAATTTACTTTTAAAAATTTCAATTTGCATTTAAAGTGTTAATCTATACTTTAAAACAGTATTGTCCACTAAATAATTAATCATCTTAAATGTTTTATTTTGATAAAAATTCTTTTGTCTCACTAAAATGCCAATTGTTTTCTTCTTTTGAAAAACAAACCTGCATAAACTTTAAGCTAAAGCTGGTTGTGTTGAAAGTGGTATTTAGTTACATGTTGGCTGTGACAGAAGTTGTTATTTTTTGTACTAGTAATAGTTTTAAATTTTTATATTCTAATTTCAAGTCAGCATTTCTCTTTATAAATGACAGTTAAAAAACAATTCACATTACAATGGTTAATTAAAACTTTTTAATCATTTGTTAAAAGTGAAAAAATGTATATGCATTATTTCTAAAAGAAGCGTTTTTCCAGTACATTTAAAGTAATGTGATCACAAGTTGACAAAAGCCTGATACTACTGGACTTTAGTTACAGAAAAGCTTGAAAAAGCCTGACACTGTAGAACTTTAATCTTCAAGAAGCTTGACAAAGGTCTGGCACTTGGATTTAGTCCTTGAGAAGCTTGACAAAGGCCTTACACTTGGACACAAGTCCTTGAGAAGCTTGACAAAAGCCCTACACTGATAGACCTTAGTCCTTGAGAAGCTTGACAAAGGCCCTACACTGGACCTTAGTCCTTGAGAATCTTGACAAAGGCCTAATACTTGGACGTAAGTTCTTGAGAAGCTTGACAAAAGCCCTACACTGTTGGACCTTAGTCCTTGAGAATCTTGACAAAAGTCTGGCACTTGGACGCAAGTCCTTGAGGAGCTTGACAAAGGCTCTACACTGTTAGACCTTTGTCCTTGAGAAACACACTGTTGGACCTTAGTCCTTTAGAAGCTTGACAAAAGCCTGACACTTGGACTTTATTCCTTGAGAAGCTTGACAGAGACCTTGTACTTGGACTTTAGTCTTTGAGAAGCTTGACAAAGACCTGGCATGTGGACTGAAGTCCTTGAGAAACTTGAAAAAGCTTGACACTGTTGGACTTAGTACAAAAGAAACTTGACAAAAGCTTTATAGTTAGCTCCTAGTATCAGAGAAAACAAACAAAGCCAGACATTGTTGGACTTAGTATCAGGGATGTTTGACAGTATCCAAACACTGCTTGGCTTAACATTAAGCAGAGCACTTTATTCCCAGGAAAAATAGACTAAAGTCAGCTAGCTAGTGTCTGCTTTGTTTTTGTTAAAAAAAAAAAAACTATAATAATAAACATACAAGTGATCCACTATGCTTTGTCTGTGATTTAAGCAATCTTGGCTCCCCTTTATATCATTATAGGCCTATCCCTGTTAGAGAGTTTTAGGGAATACCAAATCATAGGTGCAAAGATTTTATTGCCAAAGTGCATTTATATTTAAGGTGTATTATGACATTACATATTTTTTGCAGTATTAATAACAATTACATATATAGAACTTGTTCACTAGTATATTTTTATCTTTAAAAACACTTACACTTTTGTATTTTAATAATCTATACTATTGTTCAACAATTAAGACTTTATAGAAGTGTTTATAATAATGTACTAGAAAAAGCAGAAGGAAACATCTTGGTAATACTGTATTGTATTTTTTATATTTTTATTCTTTTTTTAAAATTAAAAATCTAAAATAAGCTAGTAATATAAGTACATGTATATACTTTTAAAAGGGTTATATATATATGTAATGTTAAACATATAACATTGGTATAGAACCACCAGTTGAATACTGAAAACAAAAAATAAAAATCATTTTGTTATTAGTACATGTACCTAGAATAAGATGAATTTTTAGGAAAACATAAAATGAGAAGTTGTACAGTACAGTAAAATTAATATTATTGGTAGTGAAGTGCCAAAACAACTTTTGATCTCTTTGGCAAAATTAATAGGGTGTAAAATTATATAAAGGAATTTTACTTGTTTTTGCTGAAAATGCCAGGTGTTGTTGTCTTTTTAACTGCGTGAATATGAATTAATATAGAATAGAAATTATAACAAATCAATCTCTGTTTGACGGAGAAATCAAACTTCCTATGTCATATGTTTATAGTTTGAGCACTGACAGAAAATGATTCCCCCCCCCCCCCCCCCCCCCCAAAAAAAAAAAAAAAAAAAAAAAAAAAAAAAGAAATTATTATGAAGTAAAGAAGTTCATTGTTATTACCGGTATTTTTGTAAGATACATGTAAGAGCTTCCACAAGGTAATTGGTTTTTATAATTTTTTAATGAAAAGTTAAGGTGTTGGTTATTCATATGTAACTGTGAGTCATTTAATGACACATAGAGATATTTTTGTTTTGATAATTTTTTTCAAGATGGATAAACATTCTTCGTTTTTCTTAATGATTTATAATTGATCATAAGTGCTGGGCAGTTAAGCTTTTTTCTTATGACAGTTGTTGTTTCATTTCTTTATTGAAAAACTGTATGGTTAAAGTCAAACATGTATAATAAATGTGTTTTCAAATAAAAAAAATTATAGTAAAATATTGCAAATTAGAGGTGTGCATGTATGATACAATGCAATAAAAAGTTAGAGATCAAACCATTCCCAAGAAACATTCTTTCATGTTGAAAGTACATATAATTCGAAATATCCTCAATTTCTTCCTTTTTTAAAAATTTGAATTTTTTATTTATAACTTCACATTTCATTTTTTTAATTTATTACAAAAATTGTTATGATGAACATGTTAAATGTTTGGCAAGGTCATTTAACATAGATAGCAATTTGTTTGACCGTGATCAAGGTCGTTTGACATATTGAATCTGTTAAATCATGATCAAAAACTGATATAGATCAATAATGACACCTGTATAAATCCTATTAACAAATTATTGAATCTATTAAGCCTTGGTCGAGGCCATTTTCCAATTTAATTGAAATTGACACCTTGGTCAAGGTCATTTTTCAATTTAATTATAACTGACACCTTGGTCAAGATAATTTTTCAATTTAATTATAATTGACACCTTGGTCAAGGTCATTTTACAATTTAATTATAATTGACACCTTGGTCAAGGTAGTTTTACAATTTAATTATAATTGACACCTTGGTCAAGGTCGTTTTTCAAAATAAATTTTATATTATCTTGGTTAAGGTTATTTGATATATTAAAATGATGATATATGCTGTTAAATGAATTGGTTAACTGTTTTTCGTTATATTTGTATTTTATATCTGTGTTGCATCAAAGTGCTTGCTGTATTTTGTGTAAGATTATGTATGGTCTGTGGCATTCAGATTTTAATCTGATAAATCAAATTGTAGTTTAAATTGAAAATTAAATATGTTAATTATTAAATAAAGAAAGTGTTCTATCTTTTGTCACAACTGTAGTACAGAAACTTGTGGCAAAGTGGTTTATGTCACCCTCTTATAATTCAACATGGAGTCTTGTACTCTCAATTACTTTTAGCTTTGCAGTGGACCTTTTTCCTACCTAAGATGGAGTCTTGTACTCTTAATTACTTTAAGCTTTGCAGTGGACAGCTCTCCTACCTAAGATGGAGTCTTGTACTCTTAATTACTTTTAGCTTTGCAGTGAACCGTACTCCCATCTAAGGTGCAGTTTTGTCTCAGTCACTTTTAACCCTGCACAGAAATCTTATCCTATCAAAGACTGAGTCTTGCAGTCTCAGACTTGTGATCTTCCTCACTTTTCACCTTTAACTAGACTGTTATCCCATCCTGCTTACTTCAATATACTTACGTAAATTGTATAAATCCTGCTTACTTCTAGATAATTGTACAAATGGTTCTTGGTTTAATGTTTTTGTATTAGTGACAGAACTTTTGGAATGACCCTCGTAAATACTTTTGACAGATTCATTGATAATACCAAGGCAATGAATAAGTAACAAATCTGACTGAATTACCCACGTACTCGTGTTATATTTTAATAAGATGTATTTATTCAAAGGCTTGCGTTAGTGACAGATTGTCTTGAATGACCCTGTTTTCATAGATATTTTCACAAGAAGCATTTATAATTGTAAGGCAAGATTGATTGAATGCATCTCATACCCTGAGGTACAGGTGTAAGATGCACTGATATGTTCTAGAAGTGATGTTAGTGACGGGAGTAAGTTATATTATCCTCATAATCTGAAACATTGCAATACTAATTCTATTATTCACATAACTTTTGAACTACTCTGGATTTTTAGTTAAATATCTAAAGACCTAATTCCGAGTTTTAAGGTTTTTTTTCGGAATTAGAAATTGATCTAAATTTCTGCATATTTCGAAATTTTCAACAAAAAGAACAAGAAGCCTTTCCCCAATTCACTACTTCGATTTGGTGTTGCTTAATACAGCAAGTGAAACTACACGTTTAAAATAAAGAAACATCACCGCCAAAGACATAGCCAATCATGATATGCACATCTATAGGATCTATTTGGGAAACAAAGGGAATAAAAAACAGTTTTCATTATCATGCTGTTGTAATTTGGAAAATATCTGTAATATATAGGTATTTGGTAAAGAACAAAGTACGGGAAAATGTACTAAGATGAAGCCATTAGTATGTCTTACTTATTTCACCATTTTTATGTTGGGATATATTATAGTTTACACATGTCTGAGGAGCACTAATATTTATAATGGTTCCAGTGATGTCCAGGGCTTATTAATATTTCCCTGTATTAAGAGAAACTGGTATAAGATTTATTAATATATCCCCATACTAAGAGATACTGGTATAAGATGCATTGATAGTTCAAACAAATCGTTTCTAGAGTAGAACAAGACCAATACGGGATCCAAACCTGCGTCGCCCAGACATTATTATCACAGGTACTTATTTTTGATATTAAGATATAGTATATCTTTAGTAGTTCATAATGTAAGAAATAAATGTCTGCTATTATTTCAATCAAGAATAGCCAGAAATATTTATACCTCAAATTTTGTAACAGCTGTGAAACATGTATCAAATACTACTTCTTTATTAAATGTTCTCCCAAGCGCAGGTATGACACTTACTGGTCTCTTATAAACCATATTAGGTCTCCAACTCACCATAAAATGATTATATCCTACCAATTTGGTGTTGAAATTAAAGTTTTGAAAGAATAAAACTAAACTTTTAGATCTGCATCAAGCGATTCGGGGTTGCCAATTTGTTGTTAGAATATATTGGTAGTAAGGAAGAGTCTTCTGTGATATTGGTAAAGCGTTTGGCATCAAGGGTTACTGCATAAATTAAAAACTATAGGTGTGGGGTGCAAGTTACTTTTATGGTTTGAAAGTTATCTAGAAAATAGAACTCAAAAAGTTGTATTAAATAACGGCATTTCATCTTCAATTAAAGAACTTAAAGCAGGTGTCCCACAAGGTTCTATTTTAGGGCCTCTATTGTTTACAATTTTTATTAATGACATTGTTATTTCTATACAAAGTAATATTCGTCTGTTTGCTGATGACACGTCTCTATATATAATAGTCGATAATCCAACTGATGCTTCTGACATAATCAACTCTGACCTACAGAAAATTGCTAACTGGGCTAATACGTGGCTAGTCTCCTTTAATCCTAATAAAACTGATTCCATGATCAATCAAGAAAAACTTCCATCCCTTTCCATCCTATGCTTTACATGAACAACATCCCAGTAACCGCAGTCGACCATCATAAACACTTAGGTGTTTATTTTTCGTCTGTTGGTTCATGGAATTTTCATATTAATACTGTTAAATTCAAAGCAACTTGTAGACTTAACTTACTTAGAAAATTATAATTTCAGCTAGATCGTCGGTCTCTCGAAAAAATGTATTTTACTTTCATTCGTCCATTATTAGAATACGCTGACATTGTTTGGGATAATTTGACGGAGGATTTAAAAGATCAAATTGAAAATATTAATTTAGATGCTGCTAGAATAATTACGGGAGCTACCAAACTTACTAGCAAAAATCTGCTTTATCGGAAAACTGGTTGGGAAACTCTTGAGCAGCGAAGAAAACAACACAGATTTATCCAGTTTTATAAAATATATCATGGTTTAACTCCTGACAATCTTAAAGATTTAATTACTTTTAGAAACTACGAATTACATTCATATTCTTCCAGAAGTAGTCAAAATTTAAACATTATTTTATGGAGGACAAATTTCTATTTTAAAAGCTTTTTACCACAAACTATTAGAGACTGGAATGAATTACCCTTTGATATAAGGAATGCTTCTATTTCTATTTATATACTAGTATATATATCAATAATTCTGTCAATATTCTCTGTTTTTTTTTTTTTTCGGGCCACCGGTTGAGTCAAATTTATCATACAAGGTTGGGACTTAAGGTGCAGTTCACTGAAACAAGATTGTACAACAAAAAATTAAGTAGCTGATCCAAACTGTTCATGTGAAGACATAGAAACAACAAAACATTTTTATTAGAATGTAAAAAATATGATCATATTAGATCGATTACAATTCTTAAACTTAAACCGTATTATAGACACTGAGCTTTTAATTCATGGAGATTCAAACCTACCGGATGCTTCAAATATTGAAATTTTTAAAACAGTTCAAAACTTGATTACCCTATCTAAAAGATTTTCAAACTAGAACAATATTTTGTTAACTAATTATGTTTAGACAAGTACCAGTTGTGTTTATGTAGCTTGTTTAGTTATTTATTTGTGTACATGTACTATTGCATATATTCAACTTTTATATGTAACGATTATACCTGTCTTCACCAAAATATTTTTCCTATGTTTTGGCCATATAGTTTCGAATTTTACAGTTGCTATGGAAACGGGTTAATATAAGCCTTTTAGGCTTGTTCCTGGATCCTTTTCTATATGATTGTTTGTTGATTTATATGTTGTACAATGCTCTTTTTTGAGAATAAAATATTGTTTAAACTAACTAAGGAAGAGCGTAGTAGCAACATAACATTGCATAATTACAGTCTAAATAGTATTATTGGGTTGTTAATCCCTTGATAAAACATTCATATATAAAATGTGATTAATCTTCCAAATTACAATATATGAATATTCAGAGAATATATAATGTGGGAATTAAAAAAAATCAAGCCTTTTGTAAATAAAGACCAATTTCTCAATTAATGAAATGACAATTGGCACATTAAAAGATTTAATGGCATGAAATTACTTTGTCAATCCAAAGTCAGTACATTTATAATCAGTGTTTCAATATGCGTTATTCTTTTCATATTGCCTGTTTTTTTCTTAACAATAATGTTGTATCATATTCTTAATGTGTTGTTGCTAAGAACATGTTTTTGAGTTACAAACTACTATTTTTTTTTAACTCCTATACCATGACAAAATGATTATAACTACTTATTTATTCCTTATGTGAGTATACACCTGAATTTTCAAATTTTAACAAGTGTATTATGGATTACACAAAGTATGCACCGTTCATATGCTTTTTCTGTAAAAAAAAAATGACAAAGTTCCATACGCAATAATAAAAAAACACAGAACATCAAATGTCTCCAAAATAGGAGGTGCGCATCACTGATTTGTGCAAAAAAGTGGGTAAAATTTTATTTAATTTGGATAACGTTTATGGGAGTTATAGATTACAAACACCATACACGGTTGAGGTTTGACGGAAGGACGGAGTTGAGCTATTACTAGACGTGCTTTCGCCTCTGGAGACGCAGGTAAAAAAAACTAGACACTTATTTCTTTTTATCAAGACCTTTTCAAAGATATTTAATTTTGACGTGCATGGTGACATTTGTGACAATTCAATTAAACGGTTGACGAAGAAAATATTTCAAAACAAATTATGTTTGATTTGTTTTGATGTTTCGCAATTGTGTTTCTAAAGTGAATCTACACATGTAAAATAAAAATAAAGATATACAAACATACTTAAACCACATCACTAGTAAATTACTTTGTTAACATGCTCCCGGCGCATATAAAGGGTAGTGTGTGTGTGTGTGTGTGTGTGTGTGTGTGTGTGTGTGTGTGTGTTCTTAATGTCTTAGTTATTTTCCCGAACAAGTATGTTTACATAATTCTTTTTATCCATCTTTGGTTTTAGAAATTTTAAATCATACAAACGTCGTCTTGGTGATTTGGAATTAATGATGCACTTACGGAGTTTAAATTAACTCTGTACTTAATGAATGATTTTTCTTAATTAGGTTTCATATTTAATTTTTACGAAACTGAAATAAAAATGTCAAAAACAACAAAACAATCTGCTCTCCTATGTCCACGTAATAGTATATCTTAATTGATATCACAGTCGGTCCTGACACTGTTCAAAATTGTTTCATTAAAAGCAGTATAAATTGACATCTAAATTACAGAATAGCCCTTTATAAAAAGTAACATTTTATGGTAGATTTGACGTGAAAGATTTCGATTTTCGTCTTTAATTACTTTAAATTATATTTTACATTGTGACGGAATTCATCTTTGTGTATTGGCCCCTGAGGGCCTAGACTATCATTTGAAATTGGTTCAAGCCGCGTCTAGTTATCATTGATATGGTACCCAGTGGGTCGCCTTTATCTTGATTCAATTTAAATCCCTCTCATTCATGATCGGCCTTCTCTAGAGTAGAATGTATATGGAAAGTTCATTGGGAAATTGCACAATTTGTTCAAAAAAGAAAATCAATTGATGTCAAAAATATTTTTTGTTTCGTTTTTGTCAAGCTGCCTTTTGGGGATTCATTGTTACACTTCAAATTAAGATCGATAGATAACAGCACGTCCTGTTTGTATCAAATTGAGTCGAAATTAAAAGATGGAGTTTTATATACGATACGACTGCATATTTATAATACATTTACTACTTTCTCTCTTTTTGTAGAAAAAAAAGAAAACAAATTGGATAGAAATCTATCATTTACTTTATGTGTGAAAAAATTGCAGTTGGACGTAAAATTGGGAAACTGTAAGAGCTCTGTAAATTGATAAGAAATCATCTCCGAAACTGTTTTTTTACCATTCGAAATTATTTCCAATAAGCATACAGTAGTTAAATTTAACCCATGTATTGTCGTTTGGGTAAGTATTGTTCAATCTACAGATGATTTTATTCGCAAAGTAGAGATATCTTTTAGTTTATAAAAAAATTAATCTTATACAAGAGATATTGAACATTCTCGGGTGAGCAACACGTTTCAGGGGCCTCTTGTGTTCTCATTGATGTTTTAGTTCATATGACTTTAGAAATTCGTGAACAATTGGATTACACAACTAAAACGTTTTGATATTCAGATATTTTAGCAGTCTGAGTCTTATATCATCTTACTGTATTTTCATTATTCAAATGTTGTATCATAAAACATTTCTAATAAAACTTCTTATTGTTATAAATTGATATGTCACTAAAGAAAACCATCCTGTTAGAAAGTTATTAATAGTAAAAGCATGGTGAAAATGTAACATGTCTGAATTTGTATATACGGTTATTTTTTCATCAAAACAACAATATATCAAAAATCTCTCTCTCTCTCTCTCTCTCTCTCTCTCTCTCTCTCTCTCTCTCTCTCTCGCACACACACACACACACACACACACACACACACACACACACACACTTTTGCGTACACACACAATCTCTCTTTCTCTCTCTCTTTTACACACACACACACACTTTTGCGTACACACACAATCTCTCTTTCTCTCTCTTTTACACACACACACACACACATTTTTGCGTACACACACAATCTCTCTTTCTCTCTCTCTTTTACACACACACACACTACTTGTACGGTGCGGAAAGACGACAACTAGTTGCAATATTATTGCTAAAATACTTTGAGCAACTTTTTCTTTTTAAGATTTCTCCAAAAATAATTTGAATTGATTTCCATTGCATTTTTCATTTTAATTTTCATTTAAAGTAAAAACAAACTAATGAAAGCAGTTTTCCACTCAATATGTAGCCATTATTCATGAAGCATTATTGTAAATGTTACCATCTTAACTATGTTTAATGTCGTTTACCGTTTATAAATGGCCACAAACGATCTCTTATTCTAACGAAGTCTGGTTTGTTTATTTCATATAAAATGGAGCTTAATTGCTAACGGAACCTTAAGCAGGCACGTCCAAATTAAATACTTTACGGGGTTAAATTGCAATTATTCCCGACTTTTTTCCCAATACAAATCCTAGTACTGTCATTGCCCTTTACATCTATAATCATTGAATTCTTTTCTCTTGTTTGTAGGCAAATCAATTTCTTTGGAGTAATAATTTTCCGTTGACAGACTTTTTCTAATTACAATTCTCGTCTATCGAATGAAAATGGCCAATTTCTGCTGATTTAAGACGATTGAATTCAATCAAGACAAGACGCAAGTCCCTGAAGAATAAACAAAACTTAGCAAACTCTAACAATCCATGGTCATTTCAATCAATTTTCTATTATCTTCCTAAAATTATTTTACAGTTATTTTAAATTGGTAGCGACATTTGACAGATACAGATATCAGATACGTACGTCAAATTCTGGCTCTTGTGTTGTTTTATATAACTCTTCAAGACGAGCCAAGATAAGCCAATTCAAAGTACGGTAAATTCAAAATAACGGTTGCAAATTAGTAAATTCTAGATCGTGAAAAAGACAGGTATTGACCATCTTAATCGACAAGTATCGGTCAGTTGCAAATTTATAAATTTTAGATCGTGAAATAAGACAGGTATTGACCAGAACCATCTCACTCGGCAAGTCTCGGTCAAACTTGGCATTCTCATCCGATGACATCAAGAGTAGAAAATAAAATTTCGTGCAGAAAAAAAACATGTTCTAAAATTTAGAAAACGTTACATAATTGAGACATAATTTGACTGAAAAAATATGATGTAAATAGAAACAAAGAAAAAGAATAACCTTAAAAAAGTGATACTGTCAAACAAATACCGTAAAACATGCTGTGTCAAACAAATACCGTAATACCGTAAAACATGCTGTGTCAAACAAATACCGTAAAACATGCTGTGTCAAACAAATACTGTAAAACATGATGCTGTCAAACAAATACCGTAAAACATGATGCTGTCAAACAAATACCGTAAAACATGATGCTGTCAAACAAATACCGTAAAACATATATATAAACACTGACAAACACTGGATACAAACAATGAACAAAAAGATGAACCTCAATGACAGGTTGACTTTATATAAAGATTCTTTTTTATTTTAATTCAAACGAAATTCTACAACACTCATGTGGCCTGTGTGAAAAGTTGACCGACATAGCAGGTTTTACTGTTGTTTTATCACTATCCTGTTTAGACACACATCTTTTCTATAATTACTTAGCATTGTTTAATTAACGTTTTATTCTTCTGTTTAGTTTTCTGTAGGGTTAAACTTCCTTACATGAATGCATAAAAAGAGCGAAGAGCGAAAACTATATTTAGCGAAGATAAACAAAAGTCATAGTTTTTATCACTATGTCACTCCTTTATTATCGTGATAAAGTTATAGGATAGAACCAACCATGGTTACAATTGGCCCTAAACGAACACCATAGTTTCCCTGATAAAATTACTATTTTTCTGCAAAAAACAAAATATGGATTTGAGTCTAGTGTTATCATTAAAATGTAAAGTAATGGAAGATTTTATGGCGCAGTCACATCATAAATCAAGTGATGGGGCAACAGTTTAAGATGTAAAAGCATTTTCTAGAATTCGATAAAATTGATTTAACTTGGAAGTTTTATATGAACCGTCTTTTTTATTTTCAGACAAGAAAAAATGTTTAATGAGAATATTAGTCAGCCTACTGTAAAAGGCGATAAACTGCGTCAAAAGACAATTTTTTTGTGAGAAATCTTGTTGCTGGTGGTTTTAAATATCTTAAATAACTTCCACAGAAAAGATTTGTTTTGAATCGATTAAATATACAAGTACTCGGAAATAGACAGAACCAACA
>CM056598.1:2048445-2177898 GCA_029721355.1 Tegillarca granosa | reverse complement strand
AAGAAGACATTGGCAAAAAATGTTCGGTCTTTTGGAGAGACCTAAAGGCACCTTGCAGGCATTGCACGTTAAAGAAACCTCGCTGCACACTGTCCTAACCACAAATGTAAAATTTCTGACACGTCACTTATAGCTGGTAAACATAAAACAAACTTACTGTAAAGCAATTTGTCAGTTTTTTGTTTTCTACAACCAGTTCTTGTGTTCTCTCAGCAACGGTTGATTCCAAATGTTTTGAATATTTTTCCATCTAAAAACAGATAGTTTTTTTTTAATTTTATCTTTCGATTTACACCAAAGTTTGCAATTAATTGTATTTTTGCAGCTGAAAGACATTAAGTTACATGTAGCAATAATAATGATATCTAAATTACAACAAGAAGCAACAACATGAAGAAACAACAAATGTTTGACTAAAGTTTTTCACTAATTCAACCGTTTTAAAAACCTCCTTATAATCCCAAATATGATAACTCACCCTGAATCCAGTAAATAATACCTATCTATTTTTCACACAACATATACTATATGAGCTTGTTCTCCACTATAGGGACTTTCTAACAACAGAAAGGCAAACTCGCATACAATTAAATTGTAAGTATGTATTCCAATGTATCCAAACGTAAAGGATATATTTGACTTACCACAGTTCTTTCTTCCTTTCATTACTCAAAATTGTCTTGCAAGTGACGGTTGTAGCTGGCGAGACAGGAGAGGCCTTACCCTACTTCCCGAACAACCTGACCTCCACTTCCTTGAACGACAGTTCACGTGTATAACTAATTTTCTACACCGCTTTCAAGGCTTTTACTTTGTTTTTGATTGTGGTTTTGGACAAGAACCAACACTCTCCACCAAACCCCCAAATGGTATTGTTTGTTTTCATATATTTGTTTTTGGGATTGTGATATTGAGACCAAGGATTAGTATGTGTCGTTTCTTTTAATCTATATATATATATATATATATATCTATATATATATATATATAATATATATATATATATATATATATATATACAATTCAAAATAAAAAATGACGGTGGTTTCATAGAGACAAATTTTATATAGATTTCCGAAGAATCTTCCTTCGATCAAAGTAACAAAATGATTGCAATATTTGGTATTAATTTGTTTAAAGATGGATATGGTATTTCTACATGGAATTATGTACTGAGATGGACTCAATAAAACCATGTATGGAAAATAATAAATGCATTTAAGATAGCTGCTTAAGACTGTATTACCATTGCCATCATGAGGTCTATCGGGCTCAGTTTATTCGGGTTAATTCTTTGAAGAGTTTTCTTTGCTGCATCAATTGTAGGTCTCTTGTACGGTTCGTCACACCAACAGTCTTCTAGCAACTATTGAATATCAAAAATATTTACCTTTAGTATCACTTTCTACAGCTAAAGCAATCTAATACATATTTTGCTTAAGATGCTTTATTCATTCTAGACGATCTTCTGAAAAAAAAGTTTCTTTTCGGTTGCTAGCGCTCTTAAGAAACTTCTTACAAAATTTGTATTGGATTAAAATGCTTATGAAGGACAGATATAATTATTTGACAGTAGAGCAAATAAACGTGTTCTCGTAAGATGTATAAATCACCTACAAACAACAGACAATGAAGCCTTCAAAAGCTTAAATTGGAATAAAGGGTTTTAAGGTTTTTTTTAACTTTTAAGAAGTTAATAACATTTTCCTGAAAATTATACTGTATTATAAATTGTATAGGCTACATTGGAAATCTTAATCTTACTTGAATTTTTGTTCAAATAATTTCAACATATTGTTGCGGACTTTATCAAACTGGTAAGCTAAAATAATTTGTAAATAAGAAGGGTTCTCCGATTACATTAACATCATAACCATTTAAATTCAGATCAGGAGATTTATCATTTACAGTGGAGTCTGTTTACAACAAAGTGCCAGGGACAACCATATTAAGTTCTTTACAGCCATAATTGCAAGATACACTTACTTTCATTCGTTACTAGGGGGTAATTTCATGACTACTTTATCAGACTGATTTTTTTATTAGAGACTTTGTTATAACCAGAGTCTTAAAAAAATGTGTGACCCGAGGCCAATTTTGTAATAAAATTCATCAAAAAAATTTAAAGATTCATTTCAAATAGTTAAAATTGACTAAACGAAAAAAAGGTTGATCGAAATTTTATTCGTTCTTTTTTTTTTTTTTTTTTTTTTTTTTTGAGGTTAAGGCCCAAAGTGATGGCGAAAGTGAAGAACGATCAATAAATTAATTTGATTATCAAAAGTTGCGGAGGTCATGTTCATTGTTAACTTTTTTATATTTTTGTACACGATCGAAGTAAAACATCAGATAGGGATGACTAATAACTTTTGCTTATCTTATTAACATAATTGGACATTTTAAGCTAAATATAACGTTATAACTTGTATCTCAATATTAGCAATTTTAAATAATTTCTAAAGGAATTAAGTTGTTACAACTTAACAAATCAACATTTTTAAGATTTTAGATCTAAATCAAAAAGTTACTGTAATCTTATTGACGTTAAAATATAATATTAAAGCCAAACATTTATCAAATTTGATTATAGACTTCTAATTTAATTACGCCATTCATATTCTTAATAAAAGTATTGAATTTTAAAACGTTTTGTGTACTAAATTTGAAAATAAAAAGTTTTATGTAATTTAAAGTTAAATATTAGGTAGATAACATCAATACATAGTATACTATCATATATATTGCTTTGTTTTTCAAAAAGAGTTTTCTAATTGTATTATTACTGCAATGTAGTCTTTAGGACATGGACATGCGCTGTCAGCATCGTCACCCATTTCCCATGAAAGGTCAGGTAAATCCGGTTTCCAGTCATCCTCTACCAAAATGGATCTTCATCCTAGAAAAGAGAAAAGAATTATAAAGCATATGCCGTAATCAACAGTTCTCAAAATATTTCATAACTTATGATTCATTATTTTTCTAATGTTTGGATTATAAGCTTTTTAGCTGTCAACTTTTGGCCCCTAATAATACAGAATGGATTTCCAAAATGTGCACATATTTGCACAGCAAAATAGTACAAGTATTTTTGTTAAATATTTAGACTTCAAAAAGAATAGTACTGGCAACTTACTACAATGATTTGTACCAACATGGTCACGCTGATACAAAAAAATACTGATAAAAACTATACATATAACAAATTAAATCCAAATTCAAGCTTATTTTTACAATTCAAAATAGTATTGCATTTTATGATCTTCATTTTAGGAGTAATCAACCGTCAAAAAGTTAACGTTTAACAGAACAATATCACTCGCCGTTGATTTTTTTTTTGGAGCTGTTTATCTTGTCAGTTAAAATCCCGTCTAACATTTTGCTGCTTTATACAAAAATTATAAAAATACAAAGTAAAATTTTTTATAAGAATTTAAAATTTCTAGTTGAAAAAAATTACTTAAAAGAAAGTAAACGAATCAAAACATATAAAACATGCTTACTCCGTAGGGATCATTTCGAACTGCAATTTCAATTAATATAATTGCAAAGGCATAAACATCTCCCGAAGGAGTTGGCACATAACCTCCATGTTCCGAAATTCCGGAGCTTTATATACCCGTGCACGTTTTTCTTGATAAAAACTATCATCATCGTCGTCATTGTCGTCCACAAGCATTTCGTCTCGTTTTCGGAATTCTTCCAGACCAAAATCTACAAAACAAAATGTTTTTTAAATAAGTTTAACCGAAAAAAACATTTAGGGCTATTTTTAAGATCCTACTGTTATCGTAATAGAGAATGAAATTTTAGAAAGGTCCCGAATTCATTCGGAACATCTCGTCAGAAATGAAATGATTATAACTTCTAAATTTACAAAAAACAGGCCGAACAAAATAGACGAACGATTTGACATTTTCTATATTTATGGAACCAGGTGCAATCTAGCGATTAAGCAATGTCCCATTTTCGGCAAAAATATTGCTCATGCTGAAGTCTCGATTTAGGCGCATAAGAAATTGAGACTTTTTATACCAATTTTTTGCATTAACAGCTTGTGTTGAAAAATCGCTACCACTATGGTCTTAAAAGCTGCGCGCAAAACAATTTAAGATGTTCCAAAAAACGGTATATTTATATTTTTTCTAAATTATATATAACAACAAAAAACATGCTCAAAAATGCCGCCAAAATTCACATGCGGTGAGAAGATTTCTTTTGATCGAGTCATCACGGATCAATAACAACTGTTAACCAATTAGCGAATCCACTCGCCTTCATCATAGTCACTAAGTAGACAGTGCGGGAAGATCCAAATATGACCGATCTCTAGTTATTATATAGGATATATATAGTTACTAAAGTTACAATTATTACAAAGTTAGTTTAATCACTATATATACCTTCTACGATAATTGTTTTTAACATAATATTACCAAATTAAATGAAAATATGGGAGTATATGTAAAAAAAGCTTCTGGATGTAAATTGTTAACAAAATGGCGGGCAAGACGGGCAAGACTGTTGTCAACAATCCGATGTTTCAGAAAAAAAGTAGAATAATGCGGTTTTTAAACAGAATTAACGTACAGCTTGGTTTAAAAACATTGATATTAAACTACAGATATTTACATTTTATCAGATTTGAATTAAAACAAGACCAGTCGATAGTAGTCATGTTTATTAACATATGATTTACTGTCAGATTCACTCTAGTTCTGATAGTAAAAAAAATCACAATGATTTTTACAGAAATAATAAACGTGTAAGCAATTTTATTTGCTTTCAAGTCGCTCTCTTTCTTAAAATTCCATTCTTTCACATTTTAATATATGCGATTCGTTTTTGTTGTGATAAATACTTATAAAGTTTTAGGAACGAACTTAAATTCGAACAGTTTAAACTGAATTAACTAGAACATTATAGAGTGTACCGTATCTTATTATCGACGTACCATATTTATAAGTTTAAGATTTTACATTTTAAATCCCTGGATAACACAAAAAAACAACAAATAATGTAACCATATCTTTCTAAGTTAAGCCTTGTTATTCACACTTATAAAACAGGAACTCTAGATGTCTATTTACTAGACTGTAATATCTCTGTTCATCCACAATCTAAACCATTCAGTTTTCAATTCACATGAGACTCGGTGTATTTACCTCCTCGATTACATTTTAAATGATAATAATTTTTAACATGTACATAAGTGCAGTAACCCTATCGTCCTCAATTTCTCTTAATGAGTTGTTGATTTTTCTCACCTGTAATTTTTACGGTCCATCTATCATCCACAACACAGTTATTACTTTTCAATCTCCCGTGGTACATTTTATGGGAATGGAGATAAGTCATGCCCCGTGCAATATCAGTTGCAAATGAAAATCTGCAATATATTTTAATAATTCTAATAACCCTGAGAATTATTCGTTTATTTATCATGATAGCAATAAATATAAATTCAATATATATTCCTTAAACAACACGTTTATAAAAATAATTAGAAAACATGAAAACCATGAAAGATTTCAGCAGAAACTATGTTACCGGCAGTAATAAATGCATCCAAAAATATAAAACATCAAAGGCAGGCAGCAAAAAAGAACAAAGAAAAACAAATACAAATATATGTATTATTTATAATTACAAAATTTCCATTTAGGACTTGCACTTGTTTAATTACCTAAATTGTATCTGATCGTGGGGTTAAAGTATTATTATTATTAATATATTTCAAACACTGGTATGAAAATGTGTTTATAACAAAGCATCAACAATCAAATGATTTATATATAATATGTTATATATTTAAAAAAATAAAACATACTTATAAATTTTGTTTTATCATTATTGTAGAAAATAATATTTTTGAATATTTCACAAGTGGTAGTTATATTACTAGAAATAAAGTTAATTTCAAATGTATGTATACGTCTGACCTACAAAATTATTCTAACACTTCTGTTCAGTTTACGCAGATTATAAAATAGAAATTATAAACCTACGACTAAAATGTTTTAGTAATGTTACATATTTTCAATTTAAATTTCTCAAAAAGCATACACATAACAAAAATATTATTAATGCAACACATACCACTTGCGTATAATAATAGTAATTGTATACACTATATAAATTCAAATGCACCAGCAAACAATGCCACATAGAAGTTATAAAATGTCACGCAAGTTTTACCAGCAATTGCAGGTACACTGAACAGATTTCAGATTGAAAACATACAGCAAAATATAAATAAGACATCAACGCTATAAATAAAACACAAGCATACCAGTTCTGGTCCAAATCACAGTCCCATAAACAAAGCAAAAACTTTGAAAGCTAGCAAATTTAGTAATGCACGTAAACTTCCATCAAGGAAAATTATGTTTTACTGTTAACTTACCTGAATGCCCAATTAAGTGGAACTTCGTCATTCAGTAGCACGTCACTAAGACTTCCTTTTGGACAATATTCATTAATGATACAAACATCCGGAACTTCAATGCACCCACCAACAAATTTGCATAAATTTTGGTGATCCATTTCCCTGACAAAACATTTCCACATTTTACTCATATCAATAGATTAGAAAAAACAAATCATCCCTGTATTTAGGTTTTGTAAATATATAACACAAATACCTGTTAAATTTCGATGTGCACATTCCGGAAAATCATTCCTCATCAGCAACACTAGGGGCCGAAAAGTTTGATCGATATAAAAACATAATCGAAGCAGTTGAAAATTAATGAATCAAAAGTTCGAAAATTATATGAATTCAAATCCAGCTAAGGAATTTATGTTTAAGTGATAAACGCTTTTGGCGAAGACTGTATATATCCTGTTTGTTTTTTAACATGTATGCAGTAAAGATCTTTGTGCCAAAGCAATATTTTTGGAAAACCAGGTTTTAAATGCTTACTCCTCGTTCTAATTCCTCTGGCTTGTTCATTTGTGGCAATTTATTTTTGTATTAAAAATTTTAATGCTTAATATTTTTGCAATAAAATATTTTGACCCCACATTTATCTGTTTAAGGATGTCTTAAATTTTATAATTACCTCACTGATTTGACTTCCCATCGTATTGTCTTTGTTAACGAAAATTCTTTTTTCTTGATTTTTCGAATGGCAACAGTCTTTCCATCTCTATAATTTTGCATCAATAAAATTGATAAGAAATTATATAAGCATTTTTATGATTTAACGAAAACGATGTAAATGATACCAACCAAAACACGATGCAAAAATCAAACGAAACAAGGCTTGTATACAATTATAAAAGATTCGCAGAAAACAAATTGCTCTAGTTTATACCGACAACGGATCTTATGGAACAACGAAAAACCTATCCAGTGATGTTGTTTTAGAACTTTTTTGTTTCGAGCCATTAATTAATTTTATAAGTGGCAAATAGACGTGTATAATGTAAAAATAGTAATGATGTCATTTTATGAAATCATGTACAAATAGTCAGAACCCAACAGCACTACCAAAAAAGTAATGCAAACAAGCATCCATTACATTTTATGTAATTGTGTATGTTTTCGTGTTTTGCGGTCATTTTTTCAGAGAAGAGGATAATTCTACATTTTGTCATTTGCAACTTCTAAAGGGAAGTTTAGAATATAAACTTACAAAAAAGCTGTCTTGGCAAACACCTGTTTTCTCATTGCCGACAACGCCATGCTACTTGCGGTTCCACTCATTTCTGATTGGCTGCCACTTATATTTACACTTATCATACTGCCAAACGCTCCACGTAAACCATCATCTGATATAACAAATATATATATAAATATAACATTAAGAAAAGGTTTTAGTTAAACTTTTCGTTAAAATAAAGCATGGATGGTTTTGAATAAAAACTAAAAAAAGAGTTTTCTACAAAGGTAGTTATTAAATCTATATAACTGTAACGTATGCCCTTATTGTGAGAAAAAAAAATATGAAAAATGCGGCTTTTATATTAATATGCCTACGTACCGTTATTTGAAATTTAAATAATAACGTGACAACTGTCGTTATGTTTTATTTATTACCTTAAAATCGAAAATACTAGTCCAAATGACAAATTATAGAAAACCCATTATATGTTGACTAAAAGTGTATAAACAAATATAAATCGAGAATAAGAAAATAAACAAGACATGAGTATACTAACCCTCCTTCACCTGATCGTAAGGTATGATCCAAGATTCGTCGAATAAAAGTTTTCTCTTCTGATATTGAAAGTACTAAAAGAATAATATAATGAAGTACATGTGATATAACTATGGAGGTCTTGTGTAAGTAATATAACCACATTACTGGACAACATGTATTATAATATCTAGTGCCCGCCCAAAGTGTAATTCTTTGTCCTTCTAATTGTTTTTCTAATCCACTTTATTGTCAAGTTAAAATGTGGAAAAATTATGTTATTAAATCTTCAATAAACATTTCTGACCATCTCTTCATCTTTGTTTATAATGCAAAAAAAATCGATTTTCATATCAATGCTTGAAAGATAATCTAATCAATATTTTACCTTTAATCCTTTAAATTCTAGATTATTTTGCTGAAAAGTTAACGATCTATCAAAAGAACGGGATGGGATATTATACATGATATAATATTATAAAGCGTTTATACAATTTACGCAAATATACATGTAATTTAAACAAACTTTTTGTACATCTGATAAATAGATAAATAAAAATATATAAATTAATTACTTAATAACGAAAGAAAGAATATTTTACTCACTATAATCACTCCTACAATGCCGGCAACAATAAGAACAGAAAACACTGCAATCAGCGCTAATTGCCATGACTTAAGTGGACAGGTACCACAGTCTTTGGGACATGATTCACAATCTTCTCCCTCACTAGATTCGCAATTACTATCACCACATACTATAATAAAATTTATAAGTAAATTATAAATACGTGTAAAATGTTATAAACATCGCATGATAAAAAATCATAAAAATACAAGTCATCTAAGAAAAGAATATAACTCCGACGCAAAGGTAGAAAACACCATTTTTGAAATTATTTTCAGGTTTAATTATAAAATATACAAGAAGAGAAACTAAGTAATGTATCAACACCCTAGTTAACTTTAAATGTATCTTAATAATAGAAACTCTAAAAACGAGACAAGAAAATACATTTTTATTAAAATATGCTTTTTATCAAAAAATTATTAGAATGTTCAACTATTTTCGAAACAAAGATTGTTTGAAAAAAATTACGTAATGCTTTCTGGAACGTAACTTTTACCTAAGCGAAATTAATTTTTTATTTACCATATCAAAAAATACAAATGTTTGGAAGGAACTGGATATAATTTACATTTTAAACTTTCAAGGGAATACAACAGGAAATGAAACGTTTGTCAAGTTAAACTTCTTAAGGTAAAAGTTCTATACTTTTATATAATTAGTTTTTAAGAAAATATTTTTTTATTTTATGTTTAAAAAAGGTTTGTGTTTTTGGATAAGATTTGAATAAGTCTTAATCTATCTTTTTAGCTTTAATGCCAGCATTTGTTGTGAACAAGACTCTTTCATTTTACAGAAATATTATAGCTATGGCATATTATATCTACACATGGGAATTTTGTTGACAAACGGATATAAATAAAGTACATGTATGACCAAAACGCTTTAATTAAAAAATCAAACAAATGGCGCCTTGAATGTTGAAAGGAACATTCAGATCGTTTAGTACGAGTATTTTATAAAGATTTAAATTTGTTTTTAAGCTGACCACGATAGCTTAACCTTTCTTAAAGCGTAAAAAATCTAGAAAATTTTCAACAGCAATGTTATCATAATTTTTTCTCTCGAAAGACCTTAATCAATTTTCGCACCTTTAAAAATGTAATTATTTGGCTACGAGCCAATGTTTCATTACTTAGAGTGACGGCTTTTGAAAAAAGTATTATGTATAGTTTGATTAAAATTTCTAACAACTGACGTCAGTGTAGTTATCTTTGTATTGATTATATATACACGTTAGGACTGTTTATTAAAAAGGTTTGTTTATTATTTGTAATTGTGGGTATTTTTACTTTTAGTTTTAAATTTAGTGTGGTCGTTGGGAGCCTTCATTGTTACTATAATTAAACTACTTAAAATTTACTCCATCGTCCGTCCGAGGGATTTTTAAATAGTTCGTGGTTCCGATATGTTTATCTTTCCTGTGTTTTCTTGTTTAACTTATTAACTCATTTAGACTTATTAACATTTTCTTGTTTTTTCTTGTTAACTCAAGTTGACAAATTAACTTGTTTTGTGCTGTGTTCTTGGTTGCTTTGGCTTTTCGGAAATGATTTAGATATTTCACGTACATTCTATATAAACGAAATCGCTTAGTTTAGATAAATAAATAGATGTATCTTTTTTTGGACACCAAACGCTCACATGCACCTCCTTAATTTCAAGATCATTACTTTTGATACGTTAAGATAGGTTATATAATTTTTGAACTTTAGATTCATTATTTTCAACTGTTTGGCTAATGTTTTTTATCTATCAAACTTTTCGGTCTTAGTGTCACTGATGAGGAATGAATTTCCGAATTGTGCACAACTGGCACAACAAAATTTAAATGGGATGTTTTTTTTTTTTTTTTTTTAAATTTACTACCCTCGAGTGGGTACCGCTGCTGGTGGAGTACAACTCCCCAAGGGTATCCATAACTCAGTAGGCAGTACTTTGTGCTGTCAGAAAATGTGCCATTTAGCAAAATTTTAGCGGTCTAAAATTTGAAATTTATTTAAAACTAAGGTTTGTTCCCTTATGCAAAGCATTCCTTAGCTGGATTTGGATTTATATAATTTTGGAACTTTAGATTCATTTTTTTCAACTGTTTTTTATGCTTATGTTTTTTAACTATCAAACTTTTCGGTCGTTATGTCACTGATGAGGAATGAATTTCTGAAATGTGCACATCTGGCACATCAAAATTTATCTGGTATTTTTGTTATATATTTGCCATTGCAATAAGTCAATGTTTTACTACTTTCACTTATTTTAGTAAAGACGATTTTACTGATGGAGAAACATATACGTGTATAAAGATAGCTTAAAATAGATAAAGGCTATTATATACTTGTTCATGTAACAAGTTAATCAAAATTCAAATTAATGGCGCCTGCATAACTGTTTGTAATAGTTACATTTAAACGATAAATCTGTGCTATACGTACTTCCATAAACAACCCAGTGTTATATATACATAAACTTAAAGAACTATGTTATAATTGATATTGTTTGATTTTAAACCATTTAACTTTATTAAATCTAAAACATTGTACTCTTGGAAATATTATTTGATACAAAATGTTTTATTTAAGATTGTTTAAAATCACGTTGAGTACTAGGCTAATTAAATTTTTAAGTGAAGTTAATTAAACACAAAATATATAATGCAAGAAGTTAATCAAACACTTTGATTGAGAAAATACAATTCACAGAGGAACTTTAGATGAAATTGAAAACGAAATTAAATTTTTGTATGTAAAGGTTTTGGATAGCGTAAACACTCAAAACCCATTGTTTATTATTTCAAATGACCCCTTACACGATCTAAAGTGTCTAACTTTACAAACTTTCTGTATGGAGTTAAATTTGTCTTCAATGTAGGTAAGTATAGATTTGACTTGCAATGAATTTGATAATGAATAAAAAATAAAATTTAAAAAAGTGAATGGAAAGTTTTTGAATATGTTTATTTTTGAAATTTCAAAACAAACTGTGACTTTCGTTTTTCAATTTTTTATTTCTTTAAAAAATATTTTAAAAAATAATTTAAAAAAAATTATTTGTACTCACTTTTTAAAATTGTTTTATTTTATTTTAAGCAATGAAATATTTGATTAATCGTTGAATAATTTTTTATTCGTTTAATTCCTTTATATAAAAATTTAAAAAGTTACAAGAGATATTCAACACAAAGACAAAATTCAATCGGCGATTTCTAATGTATTTTTGTCATGTGCAACTTTGAAATGTATTATTTCATGAAATATCCAAATAAGCACAAGACGTTTCTACCAGATTATCCAAGATGTTCTTGTAAATCCTACTGGCGAAGTATTTGATGTAATTATAGAATTTTATTTACATATTTTTCCCAACAACAATCAAGTAACTAAACAGAAATACACCGAATATAAACATGTTTAACCATAATTCTAATTTACATTAAAAAGTGTGGAAAAACTAAAGTAATTAACCAACTTTGATGACTTTTTGTACACTTACTTATATTGTAGTAAATAAATGAACTGGTCTAAAGGTAGTCCTGATCATTGTCCATCGAGTGTGTTTGAGTAACAATCCTTAACTAGATACTATTTTACTTCTGTTAGTTCTTATCACTATTACTACTTTTTCAACTAGATATTGTTGTCTTCTATTAGATATGGTCATAAATGAAATGATCAGGGACATGAAGTCTGTGGAAAAACGATGTGGCAAATTAATCAGACTGCTTTACTCACCGACTTCACTATATCCAATTCACCGGTTTCACTATAACCTTATTAACAGCTCCACTATAATGTTATCAAAGGTTCCACTATAGCCCACTCACCAACTACACTAGAATCTACTTCCCGGTTTAACTTTATCCTTATTACCAGCTTCATTATAAGGTTATCACAGGTTTCACTATAACCTTCTGACGATTTCACTATAACTTTATTACCAGCCTCACTATAAGGTTATCACAGGTTTCACTATAACCTACTGACCGATTTCACTATAACCTTATTACCAGCCTCACTATAAGGTTATCAAAGGTTCCACTATAGCCTACTGACCGATTTCACTATATTCACTACAACCTACTGACCGATTTCACTCTAACCTTATTAACAGCTTCACTATAATGTTATCAAAGGTTCCACTATAGCCCACTCACCAACTACACTAGAATCTACTTCTCGGTTTCAATATAACCTTATTACCAGCTTCACTATAAGGTTATCACAGGTTCTACTATAACCTACTGACCGATTTCACTATAACCTTCTGACCGATTTCACTATAACCTTATTACCAGCTTCACTATAATGTTATCACAGGTTTCACTATAACCTACTGACCTATTTCACTATAACCTTACTACCAGCCTCACTATAAGGTTATCACAGGTTCCACTATAACCTACTGACCGATTTCACTATAACCTTTTTACCAGCTTCACTATAATGTTATCACAGGTTCCACTATAACCTACTGACCGATTTCACTATAACCTTATTACCAGCTTCACTATAATGTTATCACAGGTTTCACTATAACCTACTGACCTATTTCACTATAACCTTATTACCAGCTTCACTATAATGTTATCACAGGTTTCACTATAACCTACTGACCGATTTCACTATAACCTTATTACCAGCTTCACTATAATGTTATCACAGGTTCCACTATAACCTTCTGACCGATTTCACTATAACCTTATTACCAGCTTCACTATAATGTTATCACAGGTTTCACTATAACCTACTGACCGATTTCACTATAACCTTATTACCAGCTTCACTATAATGTTATCACAGGTTCCACTATAACCTTCTGACCGATTTCACTATAACCTTATTACCAGCTTCACTATAATGTTATCACAGGTTTCACTATAACCTACTGACCTATTTCACTATAACCTTACTACCAGCCTCACTATAAGGTTATCACAGGTTCCACTATAACCTACTGACCGATTTCACTATAACCTTATTACCAGCCTCACTATAATGTTATCACAGGTTCCACTATAACCTACTGACCGATTTCACTATAACCTTATTACCAGCCTCACTATAAGGTTATCACAGGTTTCATTATAACCTACTGACCGATTTCACTATAACCTTATTACCAGCCTCACTATAAGGTTATCGCAGGTTTCACTATAACCTACTGACCGATTTCACTATAACCTTATTACCAGCTTCACTATAATGTTATCACAGGTTCCACTATAACCTTCTGACCGATTTCACTATAACCTTAATACCAGCTTAACTATAATGTTATCACAGGTTTCACTATAACCTACTGACCTATTTCACTATAACCTTACTACCAGCCTCACTATAAGGTTATCACAGGTTCCACTATAACCTACTGACCGATTTCACTATAACCTTATTACCAGCTTCACTATTATGTTATCACAGGTTCCACTATAACCTACTGACCGATTTCACTATAACCTTCTGACCGATTTCACTATAACCTTATTACCAGCCTCACTATAAGGTTATCACAGGTTTCACTATAACCTACTGACCGATTTCACTATAACCTTCTGACCGATTTCACTACAATCTACTTCCCGTTTTCACTATAACCTTATTACCAGCCTCACTATAAGGTTATCACAGGTTTCATTATAACCTACTGACCGATTTCACTATAACCTACTGACCGATTTCACTATAACCTACTGACGGATTTCATTATAACCTACTGACCGATTTCACTATAACCTACTGACCGATTTCACTACAATCTACTTCCCGGTTTCACTATAACCTTATTACCAGCCTCACTATAAGGTTATCACAGGTTTCATTATAACCTACTGACCGATTTCATTATAACCTACTGACCGATTTCACTATAACCTACTGACCGATTTCATTATAACCTACTGACCGATTTCATTATAACCTACTGACCGATTTCACTATAACCTACTGACCGATTTCACTACAATCTACTTCCCGGTTTCACTATAACCTTATTACCAGCCTCACTATAAGGTTATCACAGGTTTCATTATAACCTACTGACCGATTTCATTATAACCTACTGACCGATTTCACTATAACCTACTGACCGATTTCACTACAATCTACTTCCCGGTTTCACTATAACCTTATTACCAGCCTCACTATAAGGTTATCACAGGTTTCATTATAACCTACTGACCGATTTCATTATAACCTACTGACCGATTTCACTATAACCTACTGACCGATTTCATATAACCTACTGACCGATTTCATTATAACCTACTGACCGATTTCACCATAACCTACTGACCGATTTCACTACAATCTACTTCCCGGTTTCACTATAACCTTATTACCAGCCTCACTATAAGGTTATCACAGGTTTCATTATAACCTACTGACCGATTTCATTATAACCTACTGACCGATTTCACTATAACCTACTGACCGATTTCACTACAATCTACTTCCCGGTTTCACTATAACCTTATTACCAGCCTCACTATAAGGTTATCACAGGTTTCATTATAACCTTCTGACTGATTTCACTACAATCTACTTCCCGGTTTCACTATAACCTTATTACCAGCCTCACTATAAGGTTATCACAGGTTTCATTATAACCTACTGACCGATTTCACTACAATCTACTTCCCGGTTTCACTATAACCTTATTACCAGCCTCACTATAAGGTTATCACAGGTTTCATTATAACCTTCTGACTGATTTCACTATAACCTTATTACCAGCTTCACTATAATGTTATCACAAGTTCCACTATTATTCTTGACCGACTACACAATAGCTCCTCCTTACATTTTCGCCGCCTTTTTTACAGCATATGAGTAGTTCACTGGCTTCATTATAACTTTGTAGTTGTTTCACTATAACCAATCCACCTGCTCTCTGGTTAGAGTATAACCTACCTTAAGTCTCAAAATAATATTCTACCCACCCCAAATATAGCCTACTCATTTGCAGAAAACTACTCACTAGTTTCACTATAACATACTCACCGGTTTTAGGTAAAACTGTTATTTCCATTTCAAGAGCAAAATGAAGATCAGCTACTTTAAAATGTGCAATCACTGACGTCAAACCCTCTTCGTATAAACCAGATATATGACTGGTCCAGTTCTCCTGTGTAACGGGACCAACAAGAACATCGGAATGACTAAAAACCTGGCCATCATTTGGAATCCATGGTCCACAAAGCGAGTTTGTTGTTTGTGCTAGTGGACAGGAGTGGACATTAACGTGATGGACACAACAATTAATTGCAGTAGCAGACGATGCGGCTGGACAATTTGTTGTTTCACACCAAGTTTTGGCTTCCGTCGAATTTCTACAAATAATTATAGTCCGTTAAAGATTCAAGTTATGGTTCATAAATCTATAAAGTTTATGTTAGGAAAACCAATCAGTTTTTATAATTTAATCAGTCTGAGGTAAGATTTAAATTTATCAAATGACACAGAGAATACAGTTTGTAAATGTAAGTTTTCATAAAGATAAGTTAAAGGTATTGATTCACTCATTATTCTAAAAAAAGCAAAATCATCATTTTTTTCATCAAATAAGAATTTGCAGGTCCAAATAATTTTTAAAAAAAGGCCCATGAACCGCATACCAGATGTTCTGATCACCCAGTCACAGAAAATTAGTATTTTATATGCAAACAAACATTTCAAAACGTGCATTAAATGAAGAAATAACAAAATAAAGATTAGTTAATCGCACGTTTTTAAGACATGAAGGTTTAACTTACGTTATACTTGAGCCCCCGGCCTGACTAAAATAGCCAGCGGGGGCGGCCCAGTCATAAAACGCACTGTCTAATCTAAGTTCATATGTGGTGTCAAATGGAGACTCAGCTTTAATCTGTGAAGGTGGTGGAACGATCCATCGTAAATTTACACCTAAAATTATCAGAATAACGTATGAACATGTTTTATGCGATTAGATCTACACATGAAAAAATAACAAAAATTATGAGAATATGAAGTTATTACATGGACGGAATGACGGTTTAAACAATAATTCAAATAAAATTTTTTGAGCAGTTTAACGCTATACTGTTTTAAAACACAAATGTCCATCTTCTTTGAGAAATTACCTTTAGTTGTGGCGTGTATGTCAAGTCATGGCACTTCACGTGTATCCATGTGCTTTTTGCAGCTTATTTAAATACATTTGGTCTAAAATTTAGACTTTTAGGACATTACTTTGTGCATTGCAAATCTTATTTCAAAAGAATTAAATTAAAATATGATATATTAGATTATTGTGGTAATATGGCTTTGTAAAATGCGTTTACTATAACCCGTGATTATGAACAAAGTGCGAATAATTGAGATATTTCCTTTCAGTACCAATGTACTGATTACTAATACGTGTATCATATGCGGAATTTTGAAGTTTTATACAATAAAAATTTGCACAATTTTAATTCATTTATTTTATGAAAATTTTTAATTTTGCATATGACACGTGTATTCTATCCGGGCATAATTTCATGGTAATTTTTAGTTTTTGAATTAATTTTCTCAGAACAAAGGAAAATTAATTCACAGGAATATGGTAACATGTATACAGTTTATTCTTTAACCGTTTGGGTGGTCAAAATAATGTATTGACCCACGTTATCCCTCATACTTATAAACGTGCTTTTGATTATTGTAAAGAATTGTTCTCTATAATTCTAATTTACGTGAACATTTGTATATACATGTATAATTCTAATTTACGTGAACATTTGTATATACATGTAGCATTCTAATTTACGTGAACATTTGTATACACATGTATAATTCTAATTTACGTAAACATTTGTATATACATGTAGCATTCTAATTTACGTGAACATTTGTATATACATGTATAATTCTAATTTACGTAAACATTTGTATATACATGTAGCATTTAAAACATAGATTCATGTTTCTTTTAAAGCATCATTATCCCGATAATAGCGTGATTTATATAGTAATTTCCGCTGTCCTTTGATTCGTATTTACATGGACATTTTATGTTCGGAAGGGACTACGGAAACATCCGCCGTATGTCTACAATAAAATGAACATTTGTTTACTTCTGTTTATGATATTTCTGTACAAGTATTAAAAATCAATATTTGTAAACACGACATTTATAATAAAAAAAAGTTCAGATGTGATCTTGAGAAGTATCCCTAAATAGGTATCTTTAGTTTACCTTAGTTAACGAAATGAATGTTTTCTTCACTTTCATTAGTGAAATATTAATATAAAAGGTTTATATAGAATCACATATGTATTTAGATCTCCATTTTTGTTTTAAATATTATATTTACAAAAAGCATTTTAAAAAAACACAGAATGAAACAAACGGGAATGGCAATCGCGCAAACTGCTAACCAAGAAGTTGAGTTGTATGGTGATCCTTTTAAAACATACTCAAAAGACATAAAATGGTTGGGAGACTTTTTAACATAGTTTCAATATATATATATATATATATATATATATATATATATATATATATATATATATATATATATTTATATATATAACCTGGCGTTTTCTTTTGTCGAGAACACGTTTACAAGGAATGTATTTTGACGATGTTACATTTTTGAAATAATGCGCCGTATATCAGGTTGGAAACTTTTCACTAAACCTCTTTTGGTCTTATAAATTACTATTTTTGATACATTTTACTTGTCGTAAAATTAACTATTGTCATAGCTATAATAACTACCTAAAATTGTCATATAATTATCGTTTTAACGTAGTTTAAAACTGTTCAACAGTGATGTTGCAAAAATATGAAATGAAACAAATTTTTAAAAGTCATTTATATTTTTGGAAAATTTATAAAATAGTAAAACAGTAAAATAAATTGAAATCAATCAAATAATTCTTCAAGAATAAATGCATAAAATTTATTAAAAATTACCAAACAATGTTATGAAATCACCGCTTAAAAGTAAACTTTAATTAAAATCAGAAGGGCTTATTTGTCATTGGATTGGTCATATACAATGATAAACATACAGTGATTAACTTGTCTACATAACGTATTTTGGTTGTAAAGAAAGATTATGTTGTTATAACAAATACCTTTACATGTTGACGATGGTATCGGGGCTGTGTTAGAGGCTGATGCTGTCGCTATTTCCCAGCAATGGTAAGGTGCATTGTCAAAACCATGCCAACTGTGAACAGACCCCGCCAATATCTAAAATAAAAAAAAAAAAGTATAATTAAAATTAAGTGATAATTTTTCTCGAAAAGCCTCGATAGACAACAAACACGAAATAAGAACCTATTCCACCACTTCAATAAATCATGACGTCCTTTTAAAAATTAAACCAAAAACCTTTGTAGAGATTGTTTCAAATGGTAAACATACAGGCTTTTTGGAAATAAAACTATTTTAATCTTTATTTCCTTTTAAGTCTCGAAATCAGACTGAAGATTCTAAATTCAAATCAACAATTGTCGAAGGAAGATGACAAAATAGGCTTTTTTATAAATATAATAGGATAAAAGAAAAAACAATCATTCGTATTTTGGATATGAAAAATAACAAGAGGCCCATGGGCCTTAACGCTCACCTGAAGATATGTCCAATATTGTTTGCAAAGTGCAATAGACAATATATTACGTACAGAAACTTTAAAAGTTTTCTCAAGTTAAGAACTACCACAAAACTTAATCAGAAATATATCCAATCACATTTCATTCATACGTAGCTTATATAATATGCATGAAGTAACTGTAGTGCAATGAATAATTTCCAAATCATTAATCAATTTCAGTATATTTATGCAGCTATGTCCTTGACCTTTGAACATATATGACCTTGAACCATATATGATTGTCATGTCAATACCTATAATATTCTAATATACATGCCTATGCATGAAACTAATAGCTTTCAAGATAATTAATAATCTTAATATTCCTATGTTGATATGACCTTGACCTTTGAACATATAACCTTGAAGCATATATCAAAATGATCGTTGTTGTAATACCTACAATATTCTGGTATACATGCCCATACAAAACTTTATTAGTTTTCAAGATATAGAGTGATTCAAGTCTTCTTTTGCAGCTGTGACCTTGACCTATCAACATACGATCTTGTACCATACATCAAAATGATCATTGTCGCAATACCTACAATATTCTAATATACATGCCTTTCAAAAAATTAATACTTTTCAACAAAATTTGCAATTTAATCTTCTTTTGCAGTTGTGACCTTGACCTTGAACCATATATCAAAATGATTATCATGTTAATACCTACAATATTCTAATATACATGCCTATATAAAAAAGTTAACAGTTTTCAAAATAATAAGTAATTTAAGTCTTCTTTTGCAGCTGTGACCTTGACCTTTCAGCATATGATCTTGTACCATATATCATAATGATCAATGTCACAATGCCTACAATATTCTAATATACATGCCTATACAAAATGTTATTAGTTTTCAAGATAATTAGCAATTTAAGTCTTCCTTTGCAGCTGTTACCTTAATCTTTAAACATATGATCTTGTACCATATATCATAATGATCATCATGTCAATACCTGCAATATTCTAATGTACATGCCTATAACAAAATGTTATTAGTTTTCACGATAATTAGCCATTTAAGTCTTCTTTTGCAGCTGTAACCTTGACCTTTCAACATATGACCTTGAACCATATATTAAAATGATTGTTGTCGCAATATCTACAATATTCTAATATACATGCCTATACAAAAAGTAAATAGTTTTCAAGATAATTAGCAATTTAAGTCTTCTTTTGCAGCTGTGACCTTGATCTTTCAACATATGACCTTGATCCATATATCAAAATGATCGTCATGTCAATATCTACATCATTCTAATATACATGCCTATATAAAAAAGTAATAGTTTTCAAGATATAGTGACAAATATATAATTTTTAGCAATTTCCCCACTCAGTGCTTTGCAATTTTTCCATTTTGAGCCCCATGGCTACCATTTGTGCAAATCTAAAAATAGATGACATGAGGATGTTATAAATGAAATAACTAAGGTATATCTCTTGTAGAATCAGAGGAGAAGATTTTCAAAGTTTTTCACTCTTTTCCCCCTTTTGGGGCCCAAAGGGGACATAACTCCTTCATTTGTGCAAATCTGAAAGGGCTTCATCCAGGCATGATGGTTACCAAGTTTCATTAAATTTGGCCTAGTGGTTTTGGAGGAGAAGATTAAGATGTAAAAAGTTAACGCACGACGGACGACGGACGAATAACGACAGACGACAGACGGTTAACCATAGCAATAGCTCATCTGAGGTTTCAGCTCAGGTGAGCTAAAATAATAATAATTTTCAAATATAATTAGCAATTTAAGTCTTCTTTTGCAGCTGTGACCTTGACCCTTCAACATATGACCTTGTACCATATATCAAAATGATTGTCATGTCAATACCTACCATATTCTAATAAACATGCAAGTCTTCTTTTGCAGCTGTGACCTTGACCTTTCAACATATGACCTTGTACTATATATCAAGATGGCTGTTTTTTGCAATACCTACAATATTCTAAAATACATGCCTATAAAAAAGTTAATAGTTTTCAAGATAATTAGCAAATGAAGTCTTCTTTTGCAGCTGAGACCTTGACCTTTCAACATATGACCTTGAACCATATATCAAAATTATTGTTGTCGCAATTCCTACAACATTCTTATATACATGCCTATACAAAAAGATAATAGTTTTCGAGTGACAAATATTATAATTTTTAGCAATTTCCCCACTTAGTGCTTTGCAATTTTCCCATTTTGAGCCCCATGGCTACCAAATGTGCAAATCTGAAAATAAATGACCTAGGGATGTTATAAATGAAATAACTAAGGTATATATCTTGTAGATTCAGAGAAGATTTTTATAGTTTTTTACTATTCCTCCTCCCCTTATCGGGCCCCAAGGGAACATAACTCCTTCATTTGTGCAAATCTAAAAGGGCTTTACCCAGGCATGATGGTTAGCAAGTTTCATCAAATTTGGCCCAGTGGTTTTGGAGGAGAAGATTAAAATGTAAATAAATTTACGACGCACGACGCACGACGCACGACGGACGATGGACGACGGACGACGCACGACGAACGAAGATGGATAGCAATAGCTCATCTGAGCCTTCAGCTCAGGTGAGCTAAAAATTCAGAAAAAAAAACTTTTTAAAAGCCATTAAATGCTCTTATAATCAATAATAATTATGACATATGCAAAAGTTTTAATATTTTTATATCAATTTAAAATTCAAAATTTCGCATATTACAATTATTTGATAATGGAAATCGTATACTGATAGATACATTTTATTTGATTATTATAACTACAAGTACGTTCAATACGTAAAATCCGAGTGTTTCACAAAATATTTTAATATTTTTCTATCTTTATTTTACAGATAAGTTTAGGAATTGTATTTTCATGTTTAATCTACCAACATATCAATTATTGATCAATATCAATTAACTTTAAAACCGCAATGGAAAGCCGCGAGCTTCACAGAAAAATATAAAAGATATGATGATGTGCTTTTAAAATAATGAAACATATCATTATAAATTCTGTTTTAGATTAGAGGCGAAAACTGTTATCTACACTTTTGTCTCTAATAAATTTTTATTCATTTACTTCAATAAAACCACTAGAGATGGGATATATATGAGGCTATAAACAAAAAATAAATTCTTGGCGTACAATGTAGACATAACAACAAAAAAAACAAACAAACAAACAAACAAAAAAAAATAGTTGATGCAAATATAAACATACACATATACAGACACATTCATATAAGTATAAAACTTAAATGATAATAGTTTAGCTTGTCATTTTTAAAAAAAGATGCTTATATAAATGAAATCCTGATCAATAAATATAATTCATACGAATATTAAACAAGAGTCACGGAAACTCCGTAAAAACCAGGTTTTCATATTTCGGAGAAGAGGGTTTCAGAGAGAAATGGTACCTAGTTAACATAATTTTTGGTGATCATGTGTCTCGCAGGGACCTGGGTTGATAGTAAAGGAATACCCGTAATGGGTTAAGATTTAATATATCATATATATATATATATATATATATATATATATATATATATATATATATATATATATATATATATATATATATAAAAGCATCATACATCAGAACATGTTAAAAGATTGCAATTATGACAAATCATTTAGAAATCTGAATGTTGTGTTTTCATTTCAATATAATTTCATTTAAGAAAAGATCCATAGTGGCATCTGCACCTAAATATATTCGGAAATTTAACGCAAAAATAGTCAACATTAAAATATTTTGCCAACATAATTATTTTACAAAACTAAAATTCCATAAATAGTGAATTCTGCGTCTAAATATCATCAAAAATAGCCAATTCCATGCCAAAAATTGTAAATGTCATGCAACAATAGCCATTTAAGGGGAGAAAACACAAAGCCATTTAAGGGGAGAAAACACAAAGGTCAAAATGTAGGTCATAACCTTGACCTTTGATTTTGGCTTTATTTTCATAAATAGTGAATTCTACGTCTAAATATCATAAAATAGCCAATTTCATGCCAAAAATTGTAAATTTCATGCAACAATAGCCATTTTAGTGCAGAAAACACAAAGGTCAAAATGTAGGTCATGACCTTGACCTTTGATTTTGGCTTTATTTTCATCAGCATTGCTGGAAAATATGAAAACTGAAAACCCCATGTCATTATCTTTACATATATAGCCATTTTAGTGCAGAAAACACAAAGGTCAAAATGAAGGTCATGACCTTGACCTTTGATTTTGGCTTTATTTTTATCAGCATTGCTAGAAAATATGAAAACTGAAAACCCCATGTCATTATCTTAACATATGGCCAAGATATAGCTAGAGGTTGCTTATTTCGTGAAATGACCAAGCAACTGTGACCTTGACATTGGATGTATTTATCCCAAAAGCAATCCAAACCAAGATCTTATCACAATACATGTATGTGCCAAGTTTCTTTCAAAAATGTCATTTACTTTTTAAGTTATTATCCGGAAACCATTTTTTGACGCCCGCCCGCCCGCCCGCCGACATTCGGTAATCTAAGAACCAGGTTTCTACGAAAACCTGGTTAAAAATCGATAACGATAGATCTAGTTATAAAATTTTAATCCTTCCCTGATAAAGAATTTAAATGTTTTCAATTCATAACTATTTATTCATCAATTTTGCATTTTAAATGTATATGGAAATAAATAAAATATTTTGCAAATAAAATCTTTTGTAAATGACTTTTTTCTGAGGTAACCAAAATAGGAACATTCAAATAAAATATAAAATCCATCTCCAGTAGAATTAGCATCACATAAGTTACATAATCTATTATTTCTATCAATATTTTTTAATCGTCAACCTACAATTTTAAACAAGATGATACGCAAGTTCTCAGGTAATATATCAAAGTATTGTCCAAATTCACTTTAAATATTCTGTAATTTATAGAAGACAAAGAAACCCGTGAATACCACTTTTGTATATAATGTCCTTTCTGCTGTACAATAGTCCACTATTAATTAATGTCTACAGTTTTTATTTATCAGTACATGCTTCATGAGTTACACATATCTAGATTTGTTAATAGCGGTGTTATATTCCTTCATTGAAGCATATATGTATTATAACATCCTAAATATTTCTTATCGTTACATACTAAATTTTTCTTCATGATGTTTTTACTTTTAAATTTTCGATCTTTAAAGCAATCAATTGGCTGTATTTTTTCATCTTTTAACAACGATTGCTTTATATTCTCTTTAAAAATAAATAAATAAACAAAAAGTACAACATACCGATATTCAGAAAATTTTACCGATCATTTAACTCTAACCGTAAATTTGCGAGAAAAGTGAAATAAGAGGTGAAAATACACCGTTAGGAAATATTTTGTTTTGATAGATTTTAAATGAATTTGTTTTGTCCAGCATCCGACGACGCGCTAATAAAAGTACGCGAATATTTTAAAATGAAAAATATGAACAGAACAATCAAGAACTGTCCAAACAAAATGGATTCTTGATCAGACTCGCCATAAATATACTTTTTAGGGGTTATAGATCGGGTCTGCCAACAACAAACTATTAAAACTTTTAATGGTTATTAGATTCTAGACCACCATTAAAACTTTTTTGTTTGTTTTTGGCAGACCTAGCCTAGAATCTAATATAAATTAAATCTTTTTGTGGTTTGATCTTGGAAGACTTGGTCTAGAATCCAAGAACCATTAAATCTTTTTATGGTTTGTTCTTGGAAGACCTGGTCTAGAATCTAATATAAATTAAATCTTTTTGTGGTTTGATCTTGGAAGACCTGGTCTAGAATTTAAAAACAATTAAATCTTTTTGTGGTTTGATCTTGGAAGACCTGGTCTAGAATTCAAGAACCATTAAATCTTTTTATGGTTTGTTCTTGGCAGACCTGTTCTAGAATCCAAGAACCGTTAAATCTTTTTGTGGTTTGTTCTTGGCAGACCTGGTCTAGAATCTAATAACAATTAAATCTTTTTGTGGTTTGATCTTGGAAGACCTGGTCTAGAATTTAATAACCATTAAATCTATTTATGGTTTGTTCTTTGCAGACCTGGTCTAGAATTTAATAACCATTAAATCTATTTATGGTTTGTTCTTGGTAGACCCGGTCTAAAATCCAAGAACCATTAAATATTTTATGGTTTGTTCTTGGCAGACCTGTTCTAGAATCCAATTACCATTAAGTCCTTTTTATGGTTTGTCTAGAATCTAATAACCATTAAATAGTTTTATAGTTTGTTTTTGACATACCTGGTCTAGAATCCAAGAACCATTAAGACTTTTTTGTGGTTTGTTTTTGGCAGACCTGGTCTAGAATTTAAGAACCATTAGATCTTTTTATGGTTTGTTGTTGGCAGACCTGTTCTAGAATCCAAGAGCCATTAAGACTTTTTTGTGGTTTGTTCTTGGCAGACCTGGTCTAGAATTCAAGAACCATTAAATCTTTTTATGGTTTGTTCTTGGCAGACCTGGTCTAGAATTCAAGAACCATTAAATCTTTTTATGGATTGTTCTTGGTAGACCTGGTCCAGAATCCAAGAACCATTAAATCTTTTTAAGGTTCGTTCTTGACAGACCTGGTCTAGAATTCAAGAACCATTAAGACTTTTTATGGATTGTTGTTGGTAGACTTTATTATGCACTTGAGCAGTATATATATATATATATATATATATATATATATATATAAGCAACTCTCATCATTAGGCAGCCTTCAATATAAGTACATTGTATCCTTTTAATTTTTTTTAAATAGTTAAGCGTAAATTTAAATCATTAAATTTTTCTTAAATTTTGATAAAATGTACGTCAAAATTCACAATTTTTGTTGTAAAAGTAGATATAAAATTTTTACAGTACAAAATCCAGATGATTTAGATGAGGAGTTTGATTTCTTTTAATACATTCATTTCATTTCCATCTTTAACATTCCACTAGTGTGAAAGATGAAGGTTGTAAAGAACATCATAAAGGGAGTTCACATTAACCCCTGTGATAATAAGCAGGTTTTTGGGATCGTAATGAAATCCTACATGTAAAAGATACAATACAAAAAACAGACATCTCATTTTGGTATAATTGCTATACTAGTATTTTTTTCACGTTTAGCCAACAATTTTGGATTTTCAAGAGATTATTTTAATATTCTAACCAGATGCTAACGCCAATCATTTCAATGACAGTACCAATAACTGATTGGAATATTCGCCTAATAAAAATTTTTTAAAAAAGACAGTTTAATTGTTAATTGTAATATATATATATATATATATATATATATATATATATATATATATATATATATATATATATATATATATATATATATATATATATATATATATATATATTGCTTGGAGGTGTTCGGTCGTTGTTATACTCATATTCTTTTGAAGCATGCAAGCACGCACTCATGTTTGCTCATTAAATTGCAATAAATAAAATCATTTTAACCTTTTCGGTACATTGAAAACTAATCTAAATAAACCTGATCTTGATAAGCAAAACAGACAGACTTGAGTACAGCATCTGTATTTTGTAGTCATTGGAGACGAGACTGGTTTTTGTGATCTCACTGATTAATCCCAAAGTGCAAGATTTTATACCAATAAAAAATTCATTGCTATTCATATGTATCAATATGTTTTTAATTGTTGTAAGGGGTAGGGGCTTGGTTCTGGAATGGTATAAGGCTTTTGCTTTTCAGTCACAATTTCTCTTACATGATAAGTTCGATTCCAATCAGAATAAGCCCTAGTTAACGAGGTTTTTTTTTTTTTTTTTTTTTTTTTTTTTTTTTTTTTTTTTTTTTTTTTTTTTTTTTTTTTTTTTTTTTTTTGAAATTCAGAGTACTCCGGTTTCCTCAAACATCAAACTTCCTCGATATAATTACACTTTTAACATAAGCGTAACTCGACAAATAATGCTCTTCAAAATAAGATGATTTAAACTGTAAGTAAGTGTAACAAATTATTTATTGTGTTTTAGAATTACTAAAATAGTCTATTCTATCGTATGATAAACACAGCAAAATCATTATCTAAATAGAAAACTATTGTATTTACACTGTGGTATCCCTTAAAATACATAATAAACCACACAAGATTATCTGGTTAATTTCTCATTGACTAATTCGTTTCCTGACTAATTTAAATTAGAGGAAATTAAATGCACACCAAAATTCTTTTTGCAGTGAACATACGCAAAGTAGCGGAAGTAGTTTTACCAGCTAAAACCATTGTCCCATGAAGGTTTATGACGTACAACCTAGAGCACTTATTGGGAACCTCGGAAGCAGAGTTGTCTTTCTCCGGACACTCTGGTTCCCTCCACCGTAACTGAACTGACCGCCTCTATATAATAGTAAGTGAATGATTCTTGTTGGGACGTAAAGCACCATTACTCCACTCCACCCTAGACCATTTATCAGCTAAGTGAAGGACAGGACCATATTATTCTGCTACAAATTTTAATGAATGCTCATATTATGTAAATGATTTTAGTAACAATTTCTTATATAAAGAAAAAGAAACAATTGTAAATGAAAATCATGTACTAAGTAATAACCAGCCAACGATAACAAATATTTTGAATACATGATAAGTATGGAATAGCAACATGCTTTTTTTATGCAATTCCCAGGTGTTTCTAAAGAATTTTATAATTCATAGAGCTATATTTATAAGTTTACACCAAGATTTAATTTTTATTATTATTATTAATTTTCATTTTCATTTTTGATTCATTTTTTTTATTTATTTTTGCATGACAAATTTTTAAATGTGTTACAAAACACTTTTTTACAGATGATGTATTATTCATTATGGACTATCCTGTGATAAAAGTTGCTTAGCTGTGCAGTTGCTTGACAAAAGTACATGTATTTTAAATAAGAGTATTGTATGCATTTTTTAGGCAGCCATTATCCTGTTAATTTCAAAACTTATAAACAATTCATCATTGGAACATGTTAAAAATTAATGCCACAATAATATATGGATTAAAAGGAAGTTTTACATGTACATGAATATTTCCTTTTCATTTCCAACTAATATTTTAAAATGTAAAATAAGCCAATGCATAAAATAACAAAAATTACTGTAAAACCCAATAAGTCTTCAAAGATTTGACAGCAAACTGATATAAGCCCAGACCATTACTGAACAAAATATTCTATACTGTCAGTACAAGCCCTTTTTCATTTTAAATTCAAAAAAAAAAAAATAACATCAAAATCTTGTAAATTTAATTTATGTCATTTTTAAACGATTAAGTGTTATCTTTTATTTTGTTTAGAATATCAATTTGTTTCTTACATTGTAAAGTGTTACTTTCGTTGATGTGGATAATGATTGTTAAAAATACTAAAACATATGATAGTCTCAAAATAATTTAAAAGAACAAATAAATACTTACCAGAAATAAATATGAAAACGTGAAATAAATATTCCTCATTTTTAATGTTCGCAATTAATCAGCATAATTGAACTGCAATTGCCTCCAGTATTTAATTCATAGTATTCGTCCTTTCAAACGGCTTTATTTATGATATATGATAATAACTAGCATCCGGTCCAATTATTTATTAGTAGAATTGATTTTCTATAATGGCGTTATTTTCAAAAAATAAAAATCTAGTTTCAAACCTAGTTATTATTTTTTAATGTTTTAGGTGAAACAGACAATATAGGATATGGTGTTTGAAATGAATTATACAGATACTCTAAAATGTTTATATTTTTACATTGTAGCCATTGAAAACAAATAATAAATAAATTCTGCTTCAGATAACAAGAGGAATATATTAAGATCAATCGTAGTAATAGTTACATTGTTATAATGGTCATTAAACACTATTGCTTGATAATAGCACATTAGTTAAAATTCTGACATCATTTATTTGACCAAAATTTTAACAAAGACCCAAAATCATTAACCAACTTTTAAAAAACCAATACAATCATTAGTATTGTCTTTAACCTTTTGACCCTACAGTCATTAATGGTTCACCATATTATATCAAACATCTCTATCTTTTGGTAATATACAGGGAAAACAAGCCATTTAAATCATCCAGGAACAAATGTTCTTAAACATTGACTTACGAATAACACTCCCTTTAAAGTCTGGACCGCATCCTACTCCCGTAAAATTGTTATTTATTTATTTATCTATCTATTTATTTATTTATTTTTATTCATTTATTAAAGGGGGTCCAGTGCCAGTCTAAGCCTTGTCAAACCATAAATGGCTGTATCTTGACTAACAAAAATTTCTATTTTAAATGGCAAAATTTCTATTTTAAATGGCAATGTTTCATAAGAAAGGTCTGCGTTAAGATAAGTAAGGAATTTTGTAAGTTTCTAAATATTTATTACTCAAGTTGTATTTGATATAATAGTTAAGTCATACATAGTTCAGATTTAAATCATAGATGAATACCTTGTTGTGGAAGTAAAAATTTTATACTATGATGTGTCAAGACTTTGCTTTCAAAATAATTCAGAACTATTACACGCGTAGGTATATTAATTCTGAAATACTGATGTTAAAAAAAGCTTTTAGATAAAAATGTATAGCACGTTTTATTTATTTATTTATTTATTTATTTATTTATTTATTTATTTATTTATTTATTTATTTATTTATTTATTTATTTATTTATTTATTCATTTATTTATTTATCTATTTATTTATTTATCTATCCATTTATCTTAAGTTTTTATTTATAAAATAATTAATTTGGATTTTATATCTTTTTTTTTTTTTTACAGAAAATCAAACTTAACCTGTAATATATAGTACAAAACTATTAAATAAAGTTTAATAATGATCCTGTGCTTAGCTTTCGGCTTTTCATCTTGTTAAAACCTGGAAAGACAGACAGACAGAGATCTAGAGACGCACAGAAACATTGAAAAAAGAGGGTATTACATCACGCAAGTCATAATGATTGACAATGTAAAAGTTGCTAAATGGATAGCTGTTCAACTTTTTTTTCAAATGCCATTTTTTATCGGTCTAACTTTGTATTTCAAATCTAACTCAAATCTTACATTAAATGGTACTATAACGGGTGAACATAGAAGAGCTGTAATTAATTATAAATATTTACAAATACTGTAACAAACAACATGAAGTTAGGAGTATACAAAAATAAACAAGAAAAAAATCCGAAATTGTGATCACATCGATTCCTGTTACGATCTGTTTGCTCAACTCTGTAATTAATTAGTCTTTTATCTGTAAACAATTTCAAAGTATTAGTTAAATAAACATTTTACATATGCAGTATGCGTAAAAATGTTACCAATTTTTTTGTTGTCTAATTGGATATTTAATTACTCACTTGATTCCAATTCGATTGGCTTAAAATAAATCGATGTAAATGCACCATTTTTTGTACATATTTTGTTTTTCTAATTATTCAAAATCATTTCTCTTTATAAATCGAGCCCTACGGAATTTAACCTTAGCAGACGCACGTCTTGTCAAACGTAGATGTTAAATAAGGAACGTCCAGCAAAATACAAATGCACGCATTCACACACAAACACACACACACACACACACATACATACACTCGAACTATTATTTTATCAGTCATTGATATCAATATGTGTTAATTATGTTTGTTATTTTATTTATTTGTTTTGTATGCACTCGGATGTTTAAGCTATTGCATAAATAAATAAATAAATAAATAAATAAATAAATAAAAACATACATGTATCATACCCCTGCAAAGTTTAATTTTTAATCAATTAAGTTTATAAATTTAACTGTTAATGTGATTCAGTATTTTGTTTATTAATTCAAAAACAGCAATTTTCTGTATATGTTGTTCAGTGTGTGCAAAATATATATCAATAATAATGCATTTAATTGTTTTTAAAAAATAAGAATTTTTAAATGAAAAATTAAAAAAAAAACTTACCAAAAATAGATACAAAAATGTCAAATAATTATCCTTCATTGGTAATGTTAGTAATTGGTTACATTTAGCATAATGAACCGGTTATCTTTCTAAGCTCCAGTGCTGAAATATCTTTTGGTTGAATTTAATCCCTTGTTTTAATTATAAAAGAGGATAATTCTGTACGAATCAGGAATTCTTATCTTTTCATTGGTTAGATTTTTTTTTCAAATAAAATCGTTTAACTTATAAATAAATCATAACCTATTTAGTAAATAAAAGGATTTTACTTACAGTAAATATTTACAAAGTAATAGAAAATCGTTGATTGATAAACCAATCGCGTTTATTTACTTTCTCTTTTAGATGTTTGAACACATCACCTCTTGTTTTCACTCCAGTGTGTTAATTCATGCTTTTCAAAACATTTATACTACTTTGAAGAAACAAATAGTATTATTTCTAAAACCAATGGCGGGTTCTGTGTGTTGATTCATCAACGTTTTGAATATAAAACTCTATAAAATAAGTAAGTTAATACCATGAATCAGTTTTTGGTTATCTGAATATTGACATTTCTGTTATTAAAAGTAACTTATTTGTTAACAACAGTTAAGATATAATACGTATTATTATAAAAATATATTAAGTATATATAAACACAGGTAAACTAGATTCTATAGAAAATGTATAGAAAATGAAGTGGGTATTATTCTGTAATGTAAAGCTCAAAGATATAAATCTTAATCAAAATAAGTCTTGATTTAGAGACTGGATGATACTGACAGGTAAACAAGTTGGTGATTGACGGGGTACGGTCGTAACCATAAATACATGGTTGGTGAATTACGGGGTACGGTTGTAAAAATAAATACATGGTTGGTGAATTACGGGGTACGGTCGTAACCATAGGTACATGGTTGGTGAATTACGGGGTACGGTTGTCACCATAAATACATGGTTGGTGAATTACGGGGTACGGTTGTAACCATAAATACATGATTGGTGAATTATGGGGTTCGGTTGTAACCATAAATGCATGGTTGGTGAATTACGGGGTACGGTCGTAGCCATAAATACATGGTTGGTGAATTACAGGGTAAAGTCGTAGCCATAAATACATGGTTGGTGAATTACGGGGTACGGTCGTATTTATAAATACATGGTAGGTGAATTACGGGGTAAGGTCGTAACCATAAATGCATGGTTGGGGAATTACGGGGTACGGTTGTAACCATAAAAACATGGTTGGTGAATTACGGGGTACGGTCGTAGCCATATATACATGGCTGGTGATATACGGGGTACGGTCGTAACCATAAATACATGGTTGGTGAATTACGGAATACGGTTGTAACCATAAATGCATGTTTGGTGAATTACGGGGTACGGTCGTCACCATTAATACATGTTGGTGAATTACGGGTTACGTTTGTAACCATAAATACATGGTTGGTGAATTACGGGGTACGGTCGTAGCCATAAATACATGGTTGGTGAATTACGGGGTAAGGTTGTAAAAATAAATACATGGTTGGTGAATTACGGGATACGTTCGTAGCCATAAATACATGGTTGGTAAATTACGGGGTACGGTCCTAGCCATAAATACATGGTTGGTGAATGACGGGGTACGGTCGTAACTATAAATACATGGTTGGTGAATGACGGGGTACGGTCGTAACCATAAATACATGGTTGGTGAATTACGGGGTACGGTTGTAACCATAAATACATGGTTGGTGAATTACGGGGTACTGTCGTAGCCATAAATACATGGTTAGTGAATTACGGGGTACGTTTGTAACCATAAATAAATGGTTGGTAAATTACGGGGTACGGTCGTAACCATAAATACATGGTTAGTGAATTACGGGGTACGGTTGTAAAAATAAATACATGGTTGGTGAATTACGGGGTACGGTCGTAGCCATAAATACATGGTTGGTGAATTACCAGGGTACGGTCCTAGCCATAAATACATGGTTGGTGAATTACCAGGGTACGGTCGTAACTATAAATACATGGTTGGTGAATTACGGGGTAAGGTCGTAACCATAAATGCATGGTGGGGAATTACGGGGTACGGTTGTAACCATAAAAACATGGTTGGTGAATTACGGGGTACGGTCCTAGCCATAAATACATGGTTGGTGAATGACGGGGTACGGTCGTAACCATAAGTACATGGTTGGTATATAACGGGGTACGGTCGTAGCCATAATTTCTTGACTGGTTGGTGAATGACGGTGTACGGTCCTATCCATAAATACTTGTTTTGTGAATATTTGCTTGGTGATTGACGAGGTACGGTCATAGCCATAAGTACATGGTTGGAAAATCACGGAGTATGACTGTAGCTGTAAAATCTTGGTTGTTGACTGATTGTGTATGGTTAAAGCCTTATAACAATGTTGTTGAACTACGGTTATGGCCGTAGATATTTAAACTTGGTTAAGAATGACTGAATATGACCAAAACCATGTAAAATTGTTTGAAAGTCATTTAAACGTGCTAACAAATATCAACAAAGTCCATTTGTTTGATGAGTGACTTGTTATTCTTTAAGCAATTTTAATTTGGTTGCTGTCTCCTGGTACGGTTTACGCCATATTAATTTAGTTACTTAGTGACTTTGTATAATTAAGCTGCATAAGAAATTCGTAGTTGACAAACCTGATATTGTTGAGCGAAATCAATACTGACAATTCAGGCTGTCGAGGGGCTGAGAAACGAGTAACTTTTCGGCCATTCGTCATTCGAGCTTCGACTACTTTTCGTTGGGTACCTGATTAATTATCGATATGTTTGTACCGTAGATGCTGTTTTGTCCAAGGATACGTTTTGGTATGAATACTTCATTCAAGTAAAATGTATTAATCTAGTTATGTTGTTGTACATTCATCAGGAAATATTATAACTATATGAAATTTAATCTGCGCAGTCGACCTAGATTCATCACGAATCATAAAAAGAAAGAAATAAGTTAGAACATTACAAATTTAAAATCAGGCGATCAATACCGCTTTTACTTCAAAATGCAAAATATGTTTCAAGAAAAAAAATGTCTTGCTTACTATCGGCTTCTCAATACAGACGCAAAATCGCTCTAAAAAATAAAATAAAAAAAACAAACTATACGAATTTATCCTCCGACCTAAGTGTATGGATAAACCGATGCTGACCGTCCGAATCCAGATGATTTTTTAAATCATATTATTTCATTGAAGAAACATTAATTTGCACAAAAATACAAATACTGTCCAAGTCGAAGGTGTTTATTAATCAGAAACTGGAAAGGATCTATCGAGTCTTTTTTTTCTATGGAAGAAATCAGAAAGCGTCATTAAAACCCGAGTCATGCTGATTGAACCAGTCGAAATCGGACAATGACATCTACTTGACTAAGGAAGGAAGATACAGTATCTAGTAAAAAAAGAAACCCAGCTGGGCTGAAAAGCCTACATGATTATTAAAAATATGTACATTTGAATCTCTTGATATATCGAACTTACTGGTAGGTCGAACTTTTTGAAAATGTCGGGACAGAGTTGTTCTTTATTCACACAAAATAGCTCCGGTTATCGCGAACTCGGATATCTCGAATTTCCGGATATATCGAACAATTTTGTCGTTCTCTTGAATGAAAATTCTAGAAAAATTACATCCGTTAACTCGAACAAAAATTTTGACTCTCGAAATTTTGCCTGTATAAATAAATTTAAAAAAAACAGTCTGAGACCATAAGTCTCCGACACAAAACGTGTTATTACTAACCTAAAGATGCAGAAGAATTTCATAACGAAAATATTTTCTGGGATAATTCTCGCACTCCATTCATCAATATTTGTACTGTGGTAGTAGGTATGGTACCGAAAGAGTCTATACTGGTTGTATTCATTGTTGTACTCTCGTATTCTGTAAGGTCCTGCTGTAATGTTTCCTGGTTGTAAAGTAACAAAGTGTTACTAAGAAGTACTTGATATATGTATATTTATAAAATCTGTAAACTTGTATCTTGTGAAATTAGTTTTTTTCTCGGCAACTTTAACCATTAAAATAAACTTAACAAAAGTTTTTTTTTTTATTTTTTTAAAAAAAAAAAAAAAAAAAGGAAATTTAAATCGCTAAGAATTCCTAATAAAATGAACCAAATATACGAAAAAATTAACAGTAATTAAAACTATTTTGTGACTAAATTTTTTATTTAATGTTAGATTATTTTGTAGCCAGTAAATACATGTTTATAACAAGAATAGAATAAGTCATTAATTTTTCAAATAATAACAGAAGACTTTTTATTTTTTCAATTTGTGTCTAAATTATATTTTAAAATCTCGTTTTTATTTTGATTTAATGTTATACGTACGATTTTTTTGTAAAATAATTGTACAATTTCAGTATAATGAGGCATTTCGTCGGTTTTCTTTGGTAAACTTTAACCGGTAATTTCTTTAGTTATTATTATGATTATTAAAATTTATTTTATTGTGTAACATTATTAATTGTTTTGGGAAGGTAAGTTTTAAATCTATCATTATTCTTGTTAAACTTTTTTTTACTTTCGATCAGTCAGTTAAGCGTTTGACTTTCATAAAGATGGCAGTATATTCACTAAAGCTACGTTTTATTTATACAGTTTTACTGTTGAGCGGAGATCTGTGTTCTTTAAGGCGAAGTTTTTACAGATTAGATAATGTTCTAAATCTTAAATGTTCGCACAAAAGAAACAGTCCAGAAGAAAACAAAACTAAAAGTGTTTTTATTAAACCGGTGCCACGCTCCGATTTCATAAAGAGCACGAGAATAGAGAGATCGTCAGAAACATCTGAAAAGGCTAATGCGTGTGAAATGTATGCTGACTGTTCTTCAAATGAGAACGTATCAATTCCAATTTGTCATTGTGATAAGGCTTGTGTATATTTTGGGGATTGTTGCAATCCAGATTTATCTTCAGCCAACCACGATGAGATCAGCGATGAGAGGGCAGAAAGAATGAAAATGGCAAAATGTGACATAGAACTTTTTCAGAAAAAATTTCATCAGATTAACACAGTTCTTGCTTCGTATGGATATTATGTTATTTCGACATGCCCAGAAACATTTCCAAATACCGAAATAAAACAAAAATGTTACAGCAATGAACTAACGTTTCCAGTTACTGACCGGGATGGTCTAGTTTATTCTAACATGTATTGTGCAGTATGCAACAAGATGGAAGAAGTTTTCTTTTGGAATTTCCATTTCACCGTACGTTTAAACGCATTGGGTACATGTTTGTATCCATTCGACTATTTGAACCCTAATATGACAATGACAGAGAAAATGAATAAAGCAAAACATGATGATTGTTCTGGCCGTTTTGTTCCTCCGGATATTTATCCATTTCCTCGTATATGTAATACCTATATAGAGTATCTAAACAATTCTCTAGAGGATAACCAAAAATGTTCAGCTTTTACAAATCCCGTCGCTGTTAAATCTACAAACCAACCCAGAGTTATATACAAGAACTTATTTTGCGTTCCAGACGAAATAGCTAACAATAGTATTGTCTGCTTAAGATCTATACACAGAATTTTCAAGACATATGGAAAAGCAATGACAGTTATGTTTCAACTTCGACCACCATTGAAGATTTCTGGAAATCAGGTTTGCATGGATGACTCCGACGTTTTTGATCCATACTCGGTATGTACATTTTTGTAAATTTTGCGAATCATTTTAATGATTGGAACAATTGTCATCCGCAGTCAGCCTTTTGTTTTTTCTTGTGAATTCGAAAATATGTTACTAGTCATCAAACATGTAAAAAAAAACCACTTTTCATATCATCATTTGAAACTAAATATCAATGAAATATTTTTAGAAGACGTATTTAACTATTTTGAGCGCCCTCTCTTGGCAGCAGAAACAACAAATTACATAAAGACGATTCTACTAATATACCATATTTTATGATTTTATTCAATATTTATGTAATTTTTTCATTATTTTTAACTCTTTGCCTTATATTTTTTATGTATCAAACTTTTCGGTCTTAGTGTCACAGATGAGGAATGAATTTCCGAAATGTGCACATCTGGCACATCAAATTTTACCTGATATTTGTATTATATATATATATTAACCATCTATAATTGTTAAAAAAGAAATTAAAGCAATTTTACAATAGATTAACAGTAAATAGTTACATTTACAACAACATTTTTGTTCTGTAATTTTTTTAGACCAAATGAATCTTTAGTCAATCACGTGACTTCCATTTTTCGTGTGACGTTATAAAAATGGCTGTTCCAGCTCCAACTGAACATTAATGTTGTAGGCAACAATGTTTAAATAAAAAGAAACAAAAAAGTATTTTAAAATGGTTGGTGCGTTATTCAGTTCGCTTTCTTAGAAATTAAAAGTTTAAGCACTATTTAGCTATTCATACAACAATTATCATTCTGACGATAAAAAAATTTCATATTAGAAAAAAATATGTTTTGTAATATTATATTTTTCTATATTTATTAAGAAAATTTAAAAAGTTGCAATATGACAGTTGCACATATTTATAGTGCAAATACATACATATCCTGGTATTAGTTGAAATCAACGTATAGGTTTGTTAATATCTTTAGTTCCAAGCACGACTTCACAAACTTTGAATAGTTATGCCTTTCTTTTACAGGGTATGTGTGCAACAACAGATTGTATTGATGACTCGTCTTGCTCTCCTGTTCGTGTGGTAAACTTCTTCTTTGAAATTCGCTCCAATTTTGTCACCGAAGGAATTGTCGATTCATTATTTTTCAAGCGTTTAGTGTTTGTGTTTTGGTATGTACTGCCAGAGGAACAATATAGTTTAAGCTATTTAACTGCTAACAATGAAGTAACCTGTAACAATGGTAACAACAATTCAAATTCTAACCATTGTTGCGCCGCGTATGGAAATTTGCAAATAAAAATTGGAATAGAAGGAAATGGCGAATACATCAAGTCCTTATCTATGAAAATGCAGGATATACTTTGGTCCTATACTGAAACGGGAGTAAATTACACCTTTAAAGCAAAAAACTTTGATGAAAACGGAAGCAAAATGGAAGAAACAAGTTCTAAATTTCAAATGTGTACAGGATATCGTGCAAAACGCTATGTACATACAAAGAAAGAAATAGTAGAAATGAACAGCATATTTCACGTTTCTAGTAGTAGTCACACTTTCGATGAAATCCCTGTTAGTTTTGAGGCTGAAGTTTTCGTTAATGGACCTACAAATAATTCTATGCCAAATATGACCATACAGAAACTAAAAATAATTTATAACAAAACCATCTCTGAAGACAAAATACCTGGTGATAAATATTGGCCTTTTCAAGTAATTTTGACATATGTTACTATGGCCATTTCGTGTTTAATGCTTCTCGGTACAATCATCATATATAGTTGGTTAAAGTTGTCATCAAGTTCCCCTGGCCAGATTTCACAAAATATGATGGGTAACATTCTAATTTCACAGCTTTTGTTCATGTCTGGCGTCGGAGCCACTCAATACAAGACTTTATGTCTAATTATCGGCATTCTTTCACATTATCTATGGTTGAGTGCTTTTACGTGGATTTCCGTTTTTATTGTGCGGGTAACTGTTATGTTGCGGACAATTAAATGTACGCCTGCGTATAGCTTTACAGAAAACCTCAACCTTCGCGATTACCTGATTGGCTACACAGTTCCATTTCTTATCGTTGTTCCAAGTGTAGCTTTAGATCTTTGTAACTGCACACCTATAAATCTTACCTATTCTGGCGATATCTGTTTCCCATCAGGTTATCCGGGAAACATGATTGTATTTACACTTCCGGTTCTCGTGTCTCTCGTTATCAACATGACGTCATTTATATTGGCTTGCATATTTCTCAGAGAATATAATGTCACTGCCCCATCTCTCAAGATTTCAAGGTCTTACATACCTTTATATACCCGACTCTGTGTTATAAGCGCATGTCCATGGATCCTGGGCATCATCGCAGAAATAACAGACCAAAACATCGTTAGATATATGTATATTTTATTAGCAGGACTTCATGGCTTCTTTGTTTCCTTGTGTTTTTTGGCCAGAAAAAAAATTGTAGCTGCATTTAGAAATTCTAGCGAGAATCACCACGAAATAGAGTTATCATGAATAAACGAATGAACATTGACGGTTAATAAACGTGTCTCTTATATTCTAATATGTATGTCCAACATGGATGACAACAATTTCAATTAAAAGACTTCCAGAATTGAAATTAAATTATTCTGAATTATTCTTTTTTTTTTTTGCAATAGATAAGTGTGTTAAAATAATCAATTATTCATATTTTGGCACAATGATAAAGAATTCGAAATTATACAATAGAAATAAAAGGAACAAGTTAAGGATTGTAGAAAAGTAGCTGTTGTATAGTCTACCCAGATGTAGGCGCAATTATAAATCATTAAAGGCATTTAAATTTACCTGAACTTTTCTTGTTTTTTAACATAAATATGCAAGGGTGTTTGGTCCATTTTCATTAAAACCGGCTTTATTTAAAATAGTTAGATGTGTGTATTTAGGACCCATGTGATGTAAAATGATTCGGATGATAGAGGGTGGAGTGGAGTGGAGTGGAGTGGAGAAATAGTGTTTTACGCCCCAGTCAAGATTCTTTCACTTATTTCGAGGCGGTCAGTTGTGGGATGATAGAGGGTCATCATATGATACTATAGCCAACACTGGACATTATGCAGTCAACAAATCCAGTGTCTAACGAATGTTGGAAGTTTTATTATCAGTGGGCGCAGTTTGGGATAGCAGTTTATGTTACAGAATATGGCTCATGCGGCATGTAACATGAAACACTCTAAACATGTATCACTGGAGATTTTTCCTGTATTACTAACATCTTCAGTGTGTAACAAGAATAAAAATTGTTACAGTTCTGTTAAGAAGCTGGTTCATATAGTCAGTATGCCTCAGAACAAAGCAGATTATCTTGGCACCAGGAAAACCAGTCAATACACTGTCGTTTTCATGCAGAGTGCATGGCTAGGAAGCAGAATTTTCAAATTTTACAGTCTTATGTTTTACATTTTTATGTATGACCCGAGTGGGGTTATATAATCAACGACTGCTCGTTGTCGAACGAACACTCAATAAAAAACCATACAGGGAATTTAATTGTAAGTCAAGGGTGAAATTGACATCGATCTGACCCGACCGTATAAGGTCAGTACTTGATAATACACATGTCTTGATTACAAGATATTAATTTTGAAATCTTACATACTACGTGTCAAACCTGGTCTTTTAAGTCTTTTGAATGGTTTTGTTGTTTCGCCTGAAATGTTACGAGAAAGATACAAAAAATCTATTATTATATGCATCAGTGGTAGACAGGTATCAACTTTTTACTACAATTTTCGTTAGGCTCAGTGGTACAGCTATTTGTTTTTAGCTCAGTGGTACAACGATTTGATTTTGTGACTTAGTGAAACAACAATGTGATTTTGTCGCTTAGTGGTACAACAATTTGATTTTTCGCTTGGTGGTACAACAGTGTGATTTTGTGACTCAGTGGTACAGCAATGTGATTTTGTGACTTGGTACAGCAATTTGATTTGATGCCACAGTGATACAGCGATGTGATTTTATGACTAGGTACAGCAATGTGATTTTGTGACTTGGTGGTACAGCAATGTGATTTTGTGACTCAGTGATGCAGCAATGTGATTTTGTGGCTCAGTGGTATAACAGTGTGATTTTGAGACTAAGTGGTACAGCAATGCAATCAAAATTGCATTTGAGACTCAATGGTACAGTAAAGTTATTTTGTGATTCAGTGGTACAGAAAAGTTACTTTGTGACTCAGTGGTACAGTAAAGTTATTTTGTGATTCAGTGGTACAGAAAAGTAACTTTGTGATTCAGTGGTACAGTAAAGTTATTTTGTGATTCAATGGTACAGAAAAGTAATTTTGTGACTCAGTGGTACAGTAAAGTTATTTTGTAACTCAGTGGTACAGTGTAAAGATATTTGGTGACTCAGTGGTACATTGTAAAGATATTTAGTGACTCAGTGGTACAGTGTAAAGATATTTTGTGACTCATCGGTACAGTCAAGTTACTTTGCGACTCTGTGGTACAGAAAAGTCATTTGCTGAATCACTTAGCCACAAAACACATTTTGTAGCACTAAATGTGATTTTTCGCTTGGTGGTACAACAGTGTGATTTTTCGGCTCAATGGTACAGAAATGTGATTTTGTGACTTGGTACAGCAATTTGATTTGATGCCGCAGTAATACAGCGATGTGATTTTATGACTTGGTACAACAATATGATTTTGTGGCTCAGTGTTTCAGCAATGAGATTTTGTGGCTCCGTGATACAGCGATGTGATTTTATGACTTGGTACAGCAATGTGATTTTGTGACTTGGTGGTACAGCAATGTGATTTTGTGACTCAGTTGATGCAGCAATGTGATTTTGTGGCTAAGTGGTATAACAGTGTGATTTTGTGGCTCAGTGGTACAACAATGTGATTATGGACTTAGTGGTACAGCAATGCAATCACAAAATAAATTTACTGTATCACTTTACTCACTATTGAGTGATACAGTAAAGTTGTTTTTTGATTCAGTGTTACAGTAAAGTTATTTTTGACTCAGTGGTACAGTAAAGTTTTTTTGTGACTCAATGGAACAGAAAAGTCATTTTGTGACTCAGTGGTACAGTGGAGATTTTTTGTGATTCAGTGGTACAGTAAAGTCATTTTTTGACTCAGTGGTACAGTAAAGTTATTTTGTGACTCAGTGGTACAGTAAAGATATTTTTTTACTCAATGGTATAGTGTAAAGTTATTTTGTGACTTACAGTAAAGTTTTTTTTTGTGATTTAGTGGTACAATAAAGTTATTTTGTGATTCAGTGGTACAGTGTAAAGATATTTTGTGACTCAGTGGTACAGTAAAATAATTTTGTGACTCAGTGGTACAGAAAGGTCATTTTTGTCACTCAGTGGTACAGTAAAGTTAATTTTTGACTCAGTGGTATAGTAAAGTTATTTTGTAACTCATTGGTAAAGTGTAAAGTTATTTTGTGACTCATTGTAACAGTAAAGTTATTTTGTGATTCAGTGGTACAATAAAGTTATTTTGTGATTCAGTGGTACAGTAAAATTATTTTGTGACTCAATGGTACAGAAAAGTCATTTTGTGACTCAGTGGTACCGTAAAGTTTTTTTGTGATTAAGTGGTACAGAAAAGACATTTTTTGACTCAGTGATACAGTAGAATTATTTTGTGATTCAGTGGTCCAGTAAAGTTATTTTGTGACTCAGTGGTACAGTAAAGTTATTTTGTGATTCAGTGGTACAGAAAAGTCATTTCGTGATTCAGTGGTACAGTGTCAAGATATTTTGTGACTCAGTGGTACATTGTAAAGATAATTTGTGACTCAGTGGTACAGTAGAGTTATTTTACGACTCAGTGGTACAGTAAAGTTATTTTGTAACTCAGTGGTACAGTGTAAAGATATTTTGTGACTCAGTGGTACAGTAAAGCTATTTTGTGAGTCAGTGGTACAGTAAAGTTATTTAGTGATTCAATGGTACAGAAAAGTCATTTTGTGACTCAGTGGTACAGTGTAAAGATATTTTGTGACTCAGTGGTACATTGTAAAGATATTTTGTGACTCAGTGGTACAGTAAAGTTATTTTGTGATTCACTGGTACAGTAATGTGATTTTATGACTCAATGGTACAGTAAAGTTATATTTTGACTCAGTGGTACAGAAAAGTTACTTTGTGACTCAGTTGTACAGTAAAGTTATTTTGTGATTCAGTAGTACAGAAAAGTTTTTTGTGATTCAGTGGTATAGTAAAGTTATTTTGTGATTCAGTGGTACAGAAAAGTCATTTTTTGATTCAGTTGTACAGTAACTTGTGATTCAGTTGTACAGTAAAGTTATTTTGTAACTCAGTGGTACAGTGTAATGTGATTTTGTGACTCAATGGTACAGTAAAGTTATTTTTTGACTCAGTGGTACAGTAAAGATATTTTGTGACTCAGTGGTACAGTAAAATTATTTTGTGACTCAATGGTACAGAAAAGTCACTTTGTGACTCAGTGGTACAGTAAAGTTATTTTGTGATTCAATGGTACAGAAAAGTAACTTTGTGATTCAGTGGTACAGTAAAGTTATTTTGTGATTCAGTGGTACAGAAAAGTCATTTTTTAACTCAGTGGTACAGTAGAGTTATTTTATGATTCAGTGGTACAGTAGAGTTATTTTGTAACTCAGTGGTACATTGTTAAGATATTTTGTGATTCAGTGGTACAGAAAAATTATTTTGTGACTCAGTGGTACAGAAAAGTCATTTTGTGACTCAGTGGTACAGTAAAGTAAGTTTGTGACTCAGTGGTACAGTAAAGTTATATTGTGAGTCAGTGGAACAGAAAAGTTACTTTGTGATTCAGTGGTACAGTAAAGTTTTTTGTGATTAAGTGGTACAGAAAAGACATTTTTTGACTCAGTGGTAAAGAAGAGTTTTTTTTGATTCAGTGGTACAGTTAAGTTATTTAGTAACTCAGTGGTACAGTGTATGTAAAGTTTTTTTTGTGACTCAGTGGTACAGTAAAGTTATATTGTGATTCAATGGTACAGAAAAGTCATTTTGTGACTCATTGGTACAGTAAAGTTATTTTGTGACTCAGTGGTACAGAAAAGTCATTTCGTGACTCAGTGGTACAGTGTAAAGATATTTTGTGACTCAGTGGTACATTGTAAAGATATTTTGTGACTCAGTGGTACAGTAAAGTTATTTTGTGATTCAGTGGTACAGTATTGTGATTTTATGACTCAATGGTACAGTAAAGTTATTTTTTGACTCAGTGGTACCGAAAAGTCATTTTTTGACTCAGTGGTACAGTAAAGTTATTTCTTGATTCAGTGGTACAGAAAAGTTATTTTGTAACTCAGTGGTACAGTGTAATGTGATTTTGTGACTCAATGGTACAGTCAAGTTATTTTGTGATTCAGTGGTACAGAAAAGTAACTTTGTGACTCATTGGTACAGTAGAGTTATTTTGTGATTCAGTGGTACAGTAGAGTTATTTTGTGACTCAGTGGTACAGAAAAGTCATTTTGTGACTCAGTGGTACAGTAAAGTTATTTTTTGATTCAGTGGTACAGTATTGTGATTTTATGACTCAATGGTACAGTAAAGTTATTTTTTGACTCAGTGGTACAGAAAAGTCATTTTTTGACTCAGTGGTACAGTAAAGTTATTTTGTGATTCAGTGGTACAGAAAAATTATTTTTTGATTCAGTGGTACAGTAATTTTTTGACTCAGTGGTACAGTAAAGTTATTTTGTAACTCAGTGGTACAGTGTAATGTGATTTTGTGACTCAATGGTACAGTCAAGTTATTTTGTGATTCAGTGGTACAGAAAAGTTACTTTGTGCATCATTGGTACAGTAGAGTTATTTTGTGATTCAGTGGTACAGTAAAGTTATTTTGTGACTCAGTGGTACAGAAAAGTAATTTTGTGATTCTGTGGTACAGAAGGGTCATTTTGAGACTCAGTGGTACAGTGTAAAGTTATTTTGTGACTCAGTGGTACAGTACAGTTATTTTGTGACTCAGTGGTACATTTAAATTATTTTGTGATTCAGTGGTACAGTTAAGTAAGTTTGTGATTCAGTGGTACAGTAATGCTCAATGGTACACTAAAGTTATATTTTGACTCAGTGGTACAGTAAAGTTATTTTGTGACTCAGTGGTACAGTAAAGTTATTTTGTGATTCTGTGGTACAGTTAAGTTATTTTGTGACTAAGTGGTACAGTGTAAAGATATTTTGTGACACAGTGGTACAGTGTAAAGATATTTTGTTATTCAGTGGTACAGAAATGTGATTTTATGACTCAATGGTACAGTAAAGTTATTTTTGACTCCGTGGTATAGAAAAGTCATTTTTTGACTCAGTGGTACAGTAAAGTTATTTTGTGATTCAGTGGTACAGAAAAGTAATTTTTTGACTCAGTGGTACAGTAATTTTGTGATTCAGTGGCACAGTAAAGTTATTTTGTTACTCAGTGGTACAGTGTAATGTGATTTTGTGACTCAATGGTACAGTCAAGTTATTTTGTGATTGAGTGGTACAGAAAAGTTACTTTGTGACTCATTGGTACAGTAGAGTTTTTTTGTGATTCAGTGGTACAGTAGAGTTATTTTGTGACTCAGTGGTACAGTAAAGTTATTTTGTGACTCAGTGGTACAGAAAAGTCATTTTGTGACTCAGTGGTACAGTAAAGTTATTTTGTGATTCAGTGGTACAGAAAAGTTACTTTGTGACCATTGGTACAGTAGAGTTATTTTGTGATTCAGTGGTACAGTAGAGTTATTTTGTGACTCAGTGGTACAGTACAGTTATTTTGTGACTCAGTGGTACAGAAAGTCATTTTGTGACTCAGTGATAGAGTAAAGTCATTTTGTGACTCAGTGGAACAGTGTAAAGATATTTTGTGACTCAGTGGTACAGTAGGGTCATTTTGAGACTCAGTGGTACAGTGTAAAGATATTTTGTGACTCATTGGTACATTGTAAAGGTATTTAGTGACTCAGTGGTACAGTAAAGTTATTTTGTGATCCAGTGGTACAGTAATGTGATTTTATGACCCAATTGTACAGTAAAATTATTTTTGACTCAGTGGTACAGAAAAGTTATTTTTTGACTCAGTGGTACAGTAAAGTTATTTTGTGATTAAGTGGTACAGTAAAATTATTTTGTGATTCAGTGGTACAGTAAAGTTATTTTGTGATTCTGTGGTACAGTAAAGTTATTTTTTGACTCAGTGGTATAGAAAAGTCACTTTGTGACTCAGTGGTACAGTAAAATTATTTTGTGATTCAGTGGTACAGTAAAGTAAGTTTGTGATTCAGTGGTACAGTAATGTTCAATGGTACAGTAAAGTTATTTTGTGACTCAGTGGTACAGTAAAGTTATTTTGTGATTCTGTGGTACAGTAATGTGATTTTATGACTCAATGGTACAGTAAAGTTATTTTTGACTCAGTGGATCAGTGTAAAGACATTTTGTGACACAGTGGTACAGTAAAGTTATTTTGTGATTCAGTGGTACAGTTATGTGATTTTATGACTCAATGGTACAGTAAAGTTATTTTTGACTCTGTGGTACAGAAAAGTCATTTTTTGACTCAGTGGTACAGTAAAGTTATTTTGTGATTCAGTGGTACAGAAAAGTTACTTTGCGATTCAGTGGTACAGTAAAATTAGTTTGTGATTCAGTGGTACAGAAAAGTAATTTTTTGACTCAGTGGTACAGTAATTTTGTGATTCAGTGGCACAGAAAGGTTACTTTGTGACTCAGTGGTACGGTAGAGTTTTTTGTGATTCTGTGGTACAATAAAGTTATTTTGTGACTCAGTGGTACAGTGTAAAAATATTTTGTGACTCAGTGATACAGAAAAGTCATTTTGTTACTCAGTTGTACAGTGTAAAGATATTTTGTGACTCTGGTACATTGAAAAGATATTTTGTGACTCAGTGGTACAGTAAAGTTATTTTGTGATCCAGTGGTATAGTAATGTGATTTTATGACTCAATGGTACAGTTAAGTTATTTTTTGACTCAGTGGTACAGAAAAGTTACTTTGTGACTCAGTGGTACAGTAAAGTTATTTTGTGATTCAGTGGTACAGAAAAGTTTCTTTGTGATCCAGTGGTACAGTAAAGTTAATTTGTGATTCATTGGTTCAGAAAAGTCATTTTTTGATTCAGTGGTACAGTAATTTTTGTGATTCAGTGGTACAGTAAAGTTATTTTGTAACTCAGTGGTACAGTGTAATGTGATTGTGTGACTCAATGGTACAGTAAAGTTATTTTGTGATTCAGTGGTACAGAAAAGTTACTTTGTGACTCAGTGGTACAGTAGAGTTAATTTGTGATTCAGTGGTACAGTAGAGTTGTTTTGTGACTCAGTGGTACAGTACAGTTATTTTGTGACTCAGTGGTACAGAAAAGTCATTTTGTTACTCAGTGGTACAGTAAAGTTGTTTTGTGATACTGTGGTACAGTAAAGTTATTTTGTGATTCAGTGGTACAGTGTAAAGATATTTTGTGACTCAGTTGCACATAAAAGTCATTTTGTGACTCAGTGGTACAGTGTAAAGATATTTTGTGACTCAGTGGTACAGAAGGGTCATTTTGAGACTCAGTGGTACAGTGTAAAGATATCTTGTGACTCAGTGGTACATTGTAAAGATATTTTGTGACTCAGTGGTACAGTAAAGTTATTTTGTGATCCAGTGGTACAGTAATGTGATTTTATGACTCAATGGTACAGTAAAGTTATTTTTTGACTCAGTGGTACAGAAAAGTTACTTTGTGACTCAGTGGTACAGTAAAGTTATTTTGTGATTCATCGGTACAGAAAAGTTACTTTGTGACTCAGTGGTACAGTAAAGTTATTTTGTGATTCAGTGGTAAAGAAAAGTTTCTTTTTGATTCAGTGGTACAGTAAAGTTAATTTGTTATTCATTGGTACACAAAATTATTTTTTGATTCAGTTGTACAGTAATTTTATGATTCAGTGGTACAGTAAAGTTATTTTGTAACTCAGTGGTACAGTGTAATGTGATTTTGTGACTCAATGGTACAGTAAAGTTATTTTTTGACTCAGTGGTATAGAAAAGTCACTTTGTGACTCAGTGGTACAGTAAAGTTATTTTGTGATTCAGTGGTACAGTATAGTTATTTTGTGATTCAATGGTACAGAAAAGTCATTTTTTGACTCAGTGGTACAGTAGAGTAAGTTTGTGATTCAGTGGTACAGTAATGTTTTTGTGACTCAATGGTACAGTAAAGTTATTTTTTAAATCAGTGGTACAGAAAAGTTACTTTGTGACTCAGTGGTACAGTAAAGTTATTTTGTGATTCAGTGGTACAGAAAAGTTACTTAGTGATTCAGTGGTACAGTAAAGTTATTTTGTAATTCAGTGGTACAAAATAGTCATTTTTTGACTCAGTGGTACAGTATAGTTATTTTGTGATTCAATGGTACAGAAAAGTCATTTTTTGACTCAGTGGTACAGTAAAGTTATTTTGTGATTCAGTGGTACAGAAAAGTTATTTTGTAACTCAGTGGTACAGTGTAATGTGATTTTGTGACTCAATGGTACAGTAAAGTTATTTTTTGACTCAGTGGTATAGAAAAGTCACTTTGTGACTCAGTGGTACAGTAAAGTTATTTTGTGATTCAGTGGTACAGTATAGTTATTTTGTGATTCAATGGTACAGAAAAGTTATTTTTTGACTCAGTGGTACAGTAGAGTAAGTTTGTGATTCAGTGGTACAGTAATGTTTTTGTGACTCAATGGTACAGTAAAGTTATTTTTTGACTCAGTGGTACAGAAAAGTTACTTTGTGACTCAGTGGTACAGTAAAGTTATTTTGTGATTCAGTGGTACAGAAAAGTTACTTAGTGATTCAGTGGTACAGTAAAGTTATTTTGTAATTCAGTGGTACAAAATAGTCATTTTTTGACTCAGTGGTACAGTATAGTTATTTTGTGATTCAGTGGTACAGAAAAGTTACTTTGTGATTCAGTGGTACAGTAAAGTTATTTTGTAATTCAGTGGTACAAAATAGTCATTTTTTGACTCAGTGGTACAGTAATTTTGTGATTCAGTGGTACAGAAAAGTCATTTTTTGACTCAGTGGTACAGTAAAGTTATTTTGTGACTCAGTGGTACAGTGTAAAAATTTTTTGTGACTCATTGGTACAGTAAAGTTATTTTGTGACTCAGTGGTACAGAAAAGTAATTTGCTGAATCACTTAGCCACAAAACACATTGTTGTACCACTAAATGTGATTTTTCACTTGGTGGTACAACAGTGTGATTTTGTGGCTCAGTGGTACAGCAGTGTGATTTTGTGACTTGGTACAGCAATTTAACTTGATGCCGCAGTGAGACAGCGATGTGATTTTATGATTTGGTATAACAATATGCTTTTGTGGCTCAGTGTTACAGCAATGGGATTTTGTGGCTCCGTGATACAGCGATGTGATTTTATGACTTGGTAAAGAAATGTGATTTTGTGACTTGGTGATACAGCAATGTGATTTTGTGACTCAGTGATGCAGCAATGTGATTTTGTGGCTAAGTGGTATAACAGTGTGATTTTGTGGCTCAGTGGTACAACAATGTGATTTTGTGACTTAGTGGTAAGCAATGCAGTCACAAAATAAATTTACTGTACCACTTTACTGTACCATTGAGTGATACAGTAAAGTTGTTTTTTGATTCAGTGGTACAGTAAAGTTATTTTGTGACTCAGTGGTCATTAAAGTTTTTTTTGACTCAGTGGTACAGTAGAGTTATTTTGTGACTCAGTGGTACAGTAAAGTTATTTTGTGATTCAGTGGTACAGTAAAGTTATTTTTTGTGAGTCAGTGGTACATCAATGTGATTTTATGGTTCAGTGGTTTAGCACATTGATTTTGTGTTTCAGTGGTAGTTAAGTGATTTGTGGCTCAGTGGTACAACAATGTGATTTTATGGCTCAGTGGTGATTAAGTGATTTTGTGGCTCAATAGTACAACAATGTGTTTTAGTGCCTTGTTTCTTTTATTTATAATTGTTCTGACTTTTGTTCAGTACATATTTCACAGCTTCAAAATATATTCTATTCTAAAGTTGTGTTATTTGAGATCAGATCCAGAAACAAATCTTAAGCAACATGAAATTTGATTTATTTCAACATGCATAGTTCAAAATACAAAGTAACATATATTACCTAAATAAGCACTAACAAACAGATCTTTACTAATAACAAACTTATATCATGATTATCTTTAATAAAAATCTATAATATTAATGATTATCAAACAGTGAAACACAAACAATTTATAACATTATTAATACATACATTTCCTATGGGCCTCATCAATACATTATTAGTTTTTATTTGCATTATAAGTTATGATTCTGGTCCATCAAATATTTTTTTTAAAACCATTCTCCTTAATTAATTAAACACATTTAAATATTTCATACAGAATTATATCTACCTTTTAAGGTATCCCCATAAACAAGTTAAATTATTTTTAAATTCTTGATACAGTGTTTGTTTTGTTTACAAGAACAATAAAACCATAAATATGTAAGATACAAAAAATACACATCTTCCTTCTGTTGTTCTTGTAAATACAATATACAATATATTCTTTGATAATGCTGCACTGTGCCTAGTTCATTATTCAAAGGGGAATAATCCAATTGTCCAATAAGAAAAGTTAAAGTCAAATATGTTAGTCCATGAAAATTTTTTTATTTAGCTGTTTAATAAAGTGAATCTAAATTATAATTTCCAGAATACATGAATAAATAGAAAACTTGATTAAAATGAAAAAAAATTGTTTTTATATTTTTCTCAAAAACAAAATTAACATTTTGTTTGAAGCTTAAAGGCAAACTACTGTAAAATTTAAAAAGATTAATTAATATTTCATAATAAACAAATCTAAAATCAAATCCATAAAATTTATAATTATTAAATATTACTTCATTCTATATACTTCAAATGGAATCTTATGGTCACCTTAAACAAAAGTCCTGATGTAATCAACACTTATTTTAAAATTGCCCAGATGATATCAGCACTTGATTTAAATTATAATCACAGACAGTATCAATGATATCTGAAACAAAGGCCCACCAGGGGACAAATTTTTTATAAATAACCTGTTGAAATACCTAATTACATCATGATTTATTTGTGCTTTAATATTTTTGGCTTATCCAGTTTGAGCATTTGTTAATCAATGAGTTCAATATAAGGTTGGATTGGCATGGGTATGATTTCAATAGGGTTGGTTTGATAATTTAGTCAATGTATTAACTTTTAACCAACAAGAAATCAATAAAATATAATTTAAATACTGTACCCTGAAAATTTCAATAAAAATATTTGTTAATAAAAAGTAATTTATAAACGTTTAAAGTAGATTCAAATCAAATCTATGATATGTTATTAAAACCATTATTGATAAATTGTGATCATAGGAAACTCAATACTGAACCTTACGAAAATGTTAAACTGTTACATACTGTACGAGTGGAGTGGTGTTTTACGCCCCAGTCAAGATTCTTTCACTTATTTCGAGGCGGTCAGTTCTTGGATGGTGGAGGAAAGCAGAGTGCCCAGAGAAAACCAATGACCTTCAGCAAGTCAACTGACAAACTTTCTCACACTAGTATCTGTCCCGAGTGGGATTCAAACCCAGGTGGTGAGGGGCATTGTGATCCGTAAGTGTGTGCTTTCGACCACTCAATATACTGTACGAAAATTTTAAACTGTTACATACTGTGATAGCTTGTGGTACATAATTAATTATAAGTTCAAATACATAGCCTTAACCTAACAAAATTTTCTCTCAAATATTTTATAACCATATTTTTAGGAAACTTTTTTGTTCCTATTCCATATTCAATTTTTCAGTACAAGTAAAACAACTTGTGTTTAAAACAAGTTCAATTATACTGGATAATCAGTAAATTAAAAAACCAGTTAACACGCCTCCTCACCTTATAACATATATATAAATAACAACTTGTGTTTTTAACAAGTTTATTGAGTCTGAACCTGAAAAACCATGTGCACACTTTTTCATAATGCATGCAACATAGCTTGAAAAATGATGGCATGAGTTTACATTAATTTTGTACTACAGTATGATATAACCTAATTAAGAAATTAAATCATATTTATATCTATATAATGTAATACTGTGTGAAATATCTTTGGCACTACTTTACCTTTACTGTGAACATATACAGTAAAGCCTATCTAAACAAGACCATCAAGACAGTGTGTATAGATTTTGCTTTGGTGTAACCACACACAATCAAGACATTGTACGGATTTTGCTTTGGTGTAACCAAACACAATCAAGAAATTCTATAGATTTGCTTTGGTGTAACCAAACACAATCAAGAAATTCTATAGATTTGCTTTGGTGTAACCAAACACCATCAAGACATTTTATAGATTATGCTCTGGTGTAACCGACACCATCAAGACATTGTATAGATTTTGCTTTGGTGTAACCAAACAACATCAAGACATTCTATAGATTGTGCTTTGGTGTTAACAAACACCATCAAGACATTGTATAGATTTTGCTTTAGTGTAACCAAACACCATCAAAACATTCAATAGATTTTGCTTTGGTGTAACCACACACCATCAAAACATTGTATAGATTTTGCTTTGGTGTTAACAAACACCATCAAGAAGTGTACTGATTGTGCTTTGGTGTAACCACACACCATCAAAAAGTGTACAGATTTTGCTTTGGTGTTAACAAACACTATCAAGAAGTGTACAGATTTTGCTTTGGTGTAAACAAACACCATCAAGACATTGTATAGTGTTTGCGTTGGTGTAACCAAAGACCATCAAAAAGTGTACAGACTGTGCTTTAGTGTAACCAGACACCATCAAGAAGTGTACAGATTTTGCTTTGGTGTAAACAAACACCATCAAGAAGTGTACAGATTTTGCTTTAGTGTAACCAAACACCATCAAGAAGTGTACAGATTTTGCTTTGGTGTAAACAAACACCATCAAGAAGTGTACAGATTTTGCTTTGGTGTAACCAAACACCATCAAGAAGTGAACAGATTTTGCTTTGGTGTAAACAAACACCATCAAGAAGTGTACAGGTTTTGCTTTGGTGTAACCAAACACCATCAAGAAGTGTACAGATTTTGCTTTGGTGTAAACAAACACCATCAAGAAGTGTACAGATTTTGCTTTGGTGTAACCAAACACCATCAAGAAGTGAACAGATTTTGCTTTGGTGTAACCAAACACCATCAAGAAGTGTACAGATTTTGCTTTGGTGTAAACAAACACCATCAAGAAGTGTACAGATTTTGCTTTGGTGTAAACAAACACCATCAAGAAGTGTACAGATTTTGCTTTGGTGTAAACAAACACCATCAAGAAGTGTACAGATTTTGCTTTAGTGTAACCAGACACCATCAAGAAGTGTACAGATTTTGCTTTGGTGTAAACAAACACCATCAAGAAGTGTACAGATTTTGCTTTGGTGTAAACAAACACTTTCCTTTCAGACAATAAATATCAGTTTTCATTTTTTGTATACTCAGTAGTAAGGGTTAGGTTTTACAGGTACATGGGTTACAGGAATAATTTACTTTTGGCATTAAATTTAATAGGTGTGTGTGTGTGTGTGTGTGTGTGTGTGTGTGTGTGTGTGTGTGTGTGTGTGTTTGTGTGTTACTTTTAATTTCAGACTTATATCACAAGCATGCACACTATTTCAGACCTATATCATAAGCTGATAAAAAAAATTTTTACATTTAAACACAACTGTAATGTTTGGCAAATAAACAGTATTTAAAAAAATATTTTAAAAATATATTTCTATTTAATTGACTTATTAGAAACACCTATTTATATATAATTTTGGCAACAATATTTGTTATTTCTTGAAAAAGAGATTTATATCTTACATAAAGCTATTTGGTGTATATTATTAGCTGTTATTTCATCAAAGATTTGACCAGATTTTTTTTTATTACAAAAAGTTTTTACTAAATATTACAAACAGAATATTTCCAAACCAAAATTGTGACATACCCTGAAGGAGTACATTGTCCATGCAATAAATTAAAAGAAAACAAGTTCTTTCTATAATATCAAATTTTGCTTACCACTTTTTAACTAGATATGTTTCCTTGAAACAGATGTGTCGCCTGACACTGCATACAAATCAAAGGGAAATAATTCAAAAACGGAACAAGATAGAGTTGTGGTTCTTGTGCACTGCACTTCAAGTCATTGCCAGAAACATGTACACCAAGTTTGGAGTCATTTGAACATACTACACCAAAGTTATGCTCCGGACAAGAAATGCTCTATAAAAATCAATCAAAGGGAAATAATTCAAAAACGGAAAAAGATAGAGTTAAGAGATAAAACATGATATGTGAATAGTAATGATAAAACCCATTATCAAACACCTTTTTAAAAGTTAAATACATGAAAATTTTGGGAATTTAAAATCAATTTATATCATAATGGCTTGAGATTTTCTGTAAAAAAAATAAAGTAGAAATTCTATCTTGTCTGAAACTAATTGGGGTTCTTGTTAAAAATTATCTAAAATAAAAAAAATTAAAATTCATCAACAAAAAAGTGTCCAAAAATTTTATGGTGTCCAAATATTACCACATAAATATTTAACATTCACTAATTAGTAACAGCTTCAAAATAGATTAACTTCCTTCCTTAAAGGTCACAGTTTTTTCTTGCACACCATTTTCTTTTTCTGACATACGTTCTGAAGCAATAAGAGCATCACCCAGCAATGAAGTCAGATGGTCAATTTGTGAATCCCGCATTGAAAGCTCTCGTTTTTGTTGTTTTGATAACATGTCATCAGAGTCAAAATTTTCTCTGTGCGAGGGCCATGGTGAGTTTGGTCCTGAATCACGTTCTGGAATACTTTCTGCAGTGGGAATACTAATTGAAACTGTTGGTGTACTTGGCTTTATTGTTGTGGGTGAAGGTATTGGGCTGTCTGCAGTATTTTCTGGTACCTCTTCATTAATTAACTCCCTTGGTGTTTCTACTGGTATAACTGGCGTTGATGGTGGAGCTCTTTTTCGACTATCTGCTGAACCAATTTTATTTTTCCTACCGACTTGTCTGATAGCTTCATCAGACACTGATTGTGTAATGTACGAATCATGTTTCTGGTGCGGTTTAGGATTCCTGAGTTGTTGTGCTATTTGAATATATTCTGTTTCACCTTCAGTTCCAAACTGAGGTGCAAATGGGGCCATGGAAACAGCCCTAAAAACAGGTTTAGATTGACCCTGCTTCTTGGATGATTGTCTACTGTTTAATTTATCCATACTCACTCTGCTTGAAGAAACAGATTTTTCACTTCCACTCCGATTTGATTTTGCAGAATCAATTCTTGCAGATGATCCTGACATTGGTCCAACACTAAGATCAGCAGTTGATTGCCGAGAGTAATTCTGAGTAGAGACAGATTTAAATTTTGGTGATCTTGAATGATCACTTGTTACACTGATTTGTGACTCTGCCATGCTTATTTTACTGGACGATCGTAAATTTCCTAAATGAATATCATCTCCATCTGCTGATTCATTAATGTCACCATTCTCTTTTATTTCACCTTTGTCATCTGTAGCATTGTTTTGTGATGTTTTTGCATTTTTTGCAGACAGGGAGTTTTTTAGCACATCTTCCACTGATATACCATTTAATTTATTCTCTTCTTCTTGTGATTTTTTATCAATTGTTATGACAACTATTTTATTTTCCTTTTCGTTCCCATCAATACTGGCTCCTGATTTTGGACGATGTTTCACTTTAAATCCATCTTGTCGGCTCATTATTTTTGGTCTTTGTTTTTCATTTTCCTTTTCATTTGTAAAAAACACTGGATGTGTCTCACATAGACTCTGAAAAATATTAAATAATTTTTTTTAAATGCTTTTGTAACGTCTCTAACATAAGTTATCCCCCTTTGAATTTTGTACAGGTTGTATGTAAGTAAAAATATTGAATTACGAAGAAAAAGCAATAAAACATCAAATAAATTTATTATTTTTAAAAATGACATACTCTATGCTTCATGACAGATACCATATTAATCTATCAATACTGTCTTTCAGAAATGGCATTTTTCCGAATTCTCAAACAATAGAACATCTTATTATCCAGTGATTTAAAAAGCATCAGTAAAGAGTAGGAATGTCACACACTTCATTTCAGAAATAACTCATTCTTTTGTTAAATTACTCACTGGTTTAGGTCCATCATCTCTCTGTTCACGAGGCGAAATGACTTTTGAAGTCACACCAGTTATTTCATCCTCCCAACAAAGAGGAATAATCTTCTTTTCCATATTTTCCTTTTCAGCCTTTTCTTCAACAGGCCTGGAATAGTTAAATCAATATTTATAAAAGTAAAAGAAATTAAAATGTCCCTTGATTATTTCACCACCTTCATTTAATTTCACCTGTTATAGTTCCTTACAGAAAACCAGGTGAAAACTAAATAAAAATTACATACAACTGATATAAGAACAGCAGTTATTGGTTCTTGTACCTAAATATTATATATTTATTCTGGACACATTTGACAGATTTATAAATCATATTTATTTATATAAAATTCATTTTTAAGTCAAAAAATCAAACTGGGTTTATTCATGGTTTAAACATGCTTCACTTTATAGAAGTGACCTTACTCTAAATTATCCTTCTTTTCTTTGATCCACTTTTTGACCTTTAGATTCTCAGACTGAAGTCGGCCATTTATACCAATGCGTATCTTGTCGCCTGTCTGTATTCTCTGAGCAACACAGCTTCCAACATTACCCTCAATAGTGTAAAAGTCTTCATTCTCTTTAAACTCTGAAGAAAATATATGATTTCTACATGAATAAAGACTCTCATACCTATGTTCATTCCAGAAAGGGAGGGGGGGTGCAACTCATAGTCACACAACTGTAATGAAACAATGGCACAAGCATCTACATTTTACACAAGGTGATAAAAAGACTGGATGGACTGGTCAATATATAAGAATTATAAATGTACTGGTCAGTATATGAGAATAATAGAGAGAAAATCATAATAATGTCACTTAATAATATCACAACCTTGCTAAGTCCCAAAGTCTATTTTTTCTATTTAAAACTAATGTGAGTCATTCTTTTTTCTTTCTTTTTAATATACATGTATTCCACACGAATGAAATAAATATTGCATGATTACCCAATATTAATTCATGAAATCAAAGTGAATACAATGCTTCTATATTTATTTCTAAAAATCTCTAGCAGACAGCATATAAATTATTACACACAAATATACAAATAAAATCTAAATTGCTTACTAGCAAAAGCATCTATTACACCAGAAGAATCATCTGTTGGTGCCCCTCCAAATGTAAGCCATGTATCTTGACCAGAAGGTACTTCTGACTTAGACTGACCCCGCTGAAATTTACCCTGGTTTAAATCGTGTTTATCTGGTAACCACTGTTCATGTATCACCTTGGTTAATTCTTTGGTTGATCGACTGGTTTCCAATAAATCTTGATCAACTCTTAATACCATATAATTCTTCCTGTTGGCTTGTTTTATAGCACCTGTCAAAGAAATAAGGATTTCCTCATTACAGAGACAAGTGCTTAATCTTTCATTGTAACACAAGAGGGCATGGTTGTTGGCTTATCTAAATTGCACTCTTACGATTCACAGCATCTCTTAAAGATGAGGATCCAAATTCAACTCAGCAGACCTTTTGCGTAAAAAAGTTTGTCAACGGTCTTTAATTTTTTAAGTACTTGGACAAGTTCAATTGAACATTAATACCTAGGCTATAACTATAAAACTCCAATATACACCAATGAAATTCAATGTTTGAAAGTAAACTTCCCATTAAATCTTAAAGTTCAAGGTCAAACTTTGAATTAATTTCAACCTATAAGATATCATTCACATACTAATTTAAATTGTAAATATCAATTAACCAATAATCTATGATAATTAACAGTAAAGAACTTATAATGAGGCAGTAAATTGAGGGAAGGTAGAGGAAACCAAAGTGCCAAGCATGGAGGAAGTAAAGGCCTTCAGAAAGGGAACAAACAAACTATCTCACACTAGAATCTGACTTGTGAGATTTCAGCCTAGGCGATTCGAGGTGTTCTGATCTATAAGCACCCTTCACATCAGTCAATAACTGAGTATAAACTTAAATCTGGTCCATCTAAAGTGGACTTCCTAAACAAAATTGGATTCTAAATGGCCCTGTAACTTTCAGAGGAGTAGGTTTTCAAAGAAATAGCTAAATAGCATATTTCAAAAATTTAAGTCAAACAAAGGGTTCTTGGAAAAACCTGTCAAATATTTCACATGGAGCTATCTACTCTTTTTATTTCAATTTTGGACAAAATCGGTTGAAAATTTAATCAACAATGGCTATTTTTGCATTTGTGAAATTTAAAGTAATGGTGACCATATTGGATGTTACACAGAGTCACTTGGTAGAAACATTAATCTAGCCAACTTGTGGACTGTCAACCAAGTTTGTTTTCAAATGGTTTTATAGAAGAGATGACAAAGGTTTATACAGGCATGAACAGATGCAGGGACAGATGGACACACTTTTCACCATGCCATAACCTTGGCTAGCTATAGCCTTATGACTTTATAAAACTTCATGTCATGTCTTTTTAACCCTCTCACCTCTCTCATGAATCAGAGGATATAATTACCTGTAGAGTTAGGTCTTCTGCGAACTGTTGTTCTTTGACTTGCATTATTGTTTGTAGATATTGTGGCTTGTGATTGAGATGTTAATGGACGTCCATGAACTTGAACTAAAAATATACAAAAAAGACGATTATTGATGAACTAACACATGGGGTCAGTGAAACTGAACTATCAGTATCAAGATGAATGTTAATCAACAAACACTTTAAGAATACACCATTTTCTGTAAATTATAAATGTCCAGTAGCAGATAACAAACAAAGAAAAATTACAAATATGTCCAGTAGCAATAAACAAAAAAAAAAGTGACAAATAAAAATAATTAGGAAAGTCTCTGAAATTATGATTTAATGTACTGTAGTGTGTGTGTGTGTGTGTGTGTGTGTGTGTGTGTGTGTGTGTGTGTGTGTGTGTGTACATATCATCTATAGTTTGGTTGGAGATGTGCATCTAGCCATGAATCATGGGTATTCATTTTACATTTGTTTGACTGCACTTTATTTTTTATTTTAATAATCCTTATTCATGTTTTCTCTTGAATCACAAATTGGTATTTATGTTTTAAATGATGTAAATTTTTACCTCTTTTACAATATAATATAAAATTTTGCATTTCTGTTAATAGTTTTTAATTAAAATTTTAAAACACCACAGAAATGTATATTTTTAAACAGTTCTAAATCTGCTTCATATGAATTAAACTGCTGATTATGTTCTGACCAACCATAATTATTGTTTTTAATATTTGTATGATAATATTTATTAATTTATTAAAATATCCATCACCATAAATATTTACTTGTTATCTCATGTTAAAGAAAGAATTAAGCATCAAATGTCATTATTTTATGAAGTTTAGAAGTATTTTAAAAATCTTCTACATATTACTAAAAAAAACTGAATGAAATATTTAATTTTAAAATAGTTCTGAACAATTTTAAAAATTCAAACTCTTTTCTTTTATCTTGACTTTAAATCAAGTTCAAATAATACTATCCACAGAAAACTACATTTTCTCAATAATTCAACTAAAAAAATATTAACATTATTTTACATTACAATGAGCTAATAACATTTTCTTTTTGAAAAAAAAAAAAGAAAACTTTCTAAAGGACAAAATCTTCAATGTTTACATCCCCCCCATTTTTGTTTGATTTTCTGATAAATTTAAAATTTCTAAAATTATTAAATTTATTTATCAAATATAACCATCTATTTTCATTTTATGAAGATATAGCAGTACATATTTTAACAAAACTTTGTCACAGTGTCTTGAATCAAAATAAAGCATGCATAATTTTAAAATAACAATATTTATTCTTATTTTTAAAAAATTGCTATATTAAAATACAAATAACTGTGATTAACGAAAAAAAGTTTTATTTTACAAAGTATTCAAAGGTTTTGATTTCTGATACCTTGGGGTTTTTTAAATAAGAATTTTTTTTAAATGCAATAATTTTTTTAAATTTTATATAATGATCCAAAAAAAAAATTTCAATTATTATCTAAAATGCTTCTTGAAAATTCAAGAAAGCATTAAAAACCAACTGAAACAGTAAAACCTCAAACTTTTTTTTTTCTATAAACTGAAGTATGCTGTATTTACTTAATACAAACATAAAACAAATGTTACGGTAAATGAATTCTACATTTTTCAAATTCTTTTTCTACTATAGTGTTAGAAACTTATTTCAGTCTTTACACATCATAAATTTTACTCTATAGCATAATATGTTTGACAAAAAACAATAATTTTGTTATTAATGATATTATATGAAACCTGGACTAAAAAAGGTTACTAATTATAGATACTGGTTGTTACTTTCCACCTTACAGATAATCATTTCCTACCCTACTACTCTCTCAAAAATAATGAATACTACTTACAATTCCTTTTCCATCCTTAAATAAAAACCATCAACTTTTTTGAACTCACGATATGTTAAAAATAAACACATATTTAACAATTTAAAAATCATTTTTCATGAGCATTTTGATTGATGAGAAAATTCCTGATAGTTATTTATTATAAACTGGTGACATCTCAAAATAACTGATAAAAAATAATTTTGATCAGGAGATAAAGTCTCCATTTTACTCACCTGTTAATGTTAAAATCACAAGAAGAAATAAGTGTTAACTTTCAAAGAGTTTATTATATACATCATACATGTATAGTTTACATAGAATTGTCTAATTTTTTAATGGACTTTTCTTTTAAATAATTTTTAATCAAAAACTTGTTCAAATATATCATTTATAAATGAAATTGATCAATATCTTCCCTAGACAAAAGGAACGTTTAAAACCGTAAATTGTAGATAAATACCGAGTTGTCTGTAAAGTCTACTAAAATAAATTTTCTTGTTTGAGTCTTTGTAAGGCCAAATAAATGATTTTTATGTTTTTAGTTAAGACCCTGGTTTACCAGGTGCCAGGATAATGTAACTGGGGGTGGGGATGAGTGGTGGGGGTGATATGTCTGTCAGCATTATACTGACTCAGTGAGCAAGTACCTAAACAAAAAGTCGCCCTTGGTACTCTCTAGTACATGGCAGACCATAATCAGCATAATATAGACTCAGTGAGCAAGTACCCAAACAAAAGTCACCCTTGGTACTCTCTAATATATGGCAGACCATAATCAGCATAATATAGACTCAGTGAGCAAGTACCCAAACAAAAGTCACCCTTGGTACTCTCTAATATATGGCAGACCATAATCAGCATAATATAGACTCAGTGAGCAAGTACCCAAACAAAAGTCACCCTGGGTGTTCTCTAGTACATGGCAGACCATAATCAGCATTATATAGACTCAGTGAGCAAGTACCCAAACAAAAGTCACCCTTGGTACTCTCTAGTACATGGCAGACCTTAATACACACTTACAAATCCTGAACACACATAACCTTGCTCTTAGATTAATCTTAGATTTATAATCTTGCTCTTGTCACAAATAGCTGAAAAAATGCTGATGCAAAGTTAAACACTTAAACCAACCAACCCAACAAACCAAACAAAAAAAGAAATTTTATTCCATTCTTTCTATATTTCCACATGGGAATTCAAAAAAAAAAAAAAAGAATTGCTTACATTTAATACAGATGGTACCTTTTCTTTAACTGAAGTGTTTATACCAGTATGTATTATAGGAGTGTTTCTTAATCTTTCAACAATTTATCTAAGGTAGTTTCAAATTGTGCCAAAAGAAATGGATATCAGTGTTGAAAACTCTACATTTGACAAATTTATAATTTTTGTTTATAAAAAGTGGCATCAAGTGATGTTAATAGTATTGAAACAAAATATTCTGGAAAAAAAAAGGTTTTATGGACAACAAGAGTACCAGCAGATTTAAATCTAACATACAAGTTTTAGAATAGTAATTGTTAAATTGAAAATGGTAGTGGGACTAAAAACAAAACACTAGAAAGTTTATTTAAGATATGATGTAAGGACTAGAGAGTTAAAGGGAAACAAACATTTTTTAAGGGCTTAATAAAATGATAATTATATCTTGTTAAAGATAGAAGAATCATTATATAAATAGAGTTAATTTTAAATCAATAAACTGCTTTCAAGAAATAAACAAAAATAACTAAACATAATGGAAAATTTAATGCTTTTAATACAATTTACAAAATGAAATCAATTTCTAAAAGTATGAAATTGATCTAAAATACAAATAAAACTGTAATTAACTCAGGTGGATCATTTAAAACTTCCAGGTAGCAATTAATCAATGTATGTATAACTGAAAATTTAACAAGATAGGTTGTAAAAATGACCAATGCCCTCACCAAGAAAATGAAAAATATATATTGGAGAAATCTTTGGAATCAATAGTGCACCACAGACTAAATACTTCTATAGACAATTAATAGTATAAACAGAAGTAATATATAGAATGTAGAAGATAGTGGTCCCCCTCTTTTTTTTTTTTTTTTTGGGGGGGGGTGGGGGGGGGTTAAAATATGAATTATTTGGAAATTTAAATATGCACATTTATAGATCACCAGTTTTGAAATAAACAGACTGGTGGGAGCCTTACAAAGTAAAACACACACCATTGGAAATTAACTCTGATGTCTGTCTTAATTTAAACTTCTAAAAGTTTGTCATAAGACAAAATTCAAATGTCCATCCTATGTCAAACTCCTATGTCAAAACTCCAATGTCCATCCCATGTCAAACTCCTATGTCAAAAATCCAATGTCCATCCTATGTCAAAACTTCAATGTACATCCTATGTCAAACTCCTATGTCAAAACTCCAATGTCCGTCCTATGTCAAATGTCCGTTCATTATGTCAAAACTCCAATATCCGTCCTATGTCAAAACTTCAATGTCTGTCCTATGTCAAAACTTCAATGTCTGTCCTATGTCAAAACTTCCATGTCTATCCTATGTCAAAACTTCAACGTCTATCCTATGTTAAACTCCTATGTCAAAACTCCAATGTCCGTCCTATGTCAAAACTCCAATGTCCATCTTATGTTAAACTCCTATGTCAAAACTTCAATGTCCATCCTATGTCAAAACTCCAATGTCCGTCCTATGTCAAAACTCCAATGTCTATCTTATGTTAAACTCCTATGTCAAAACTCCAATGTCCATCCTATGTCAAAACTCCAATGTCCATCCTATGTCAAAACTCCAATGTCCGTCCTATGTCAAAACTTCAATGTCTGTCCTATGTCAAAACTTCAATGTTTATCCTATGTTAAACTCCTATGTCAAAACTCCAATGTCCATCCTATGTCAAAACTCCAATGTCCATCCTATGTCAAAACTCCAATGTCTATCTTATGTTTAACTCCTATGTCAAAACTCCAATGTCCATCCTATGTCAAAACTCCAATGTCCGTCCTATGTCAAAACTTCAATGACTGTCCTATGTCAAAACTTCAATGTCTATCCTATGTTAAACTTCTATGTCAAAACTCGAATGTCCATCCTATGTCAAAACTCCAATGTCCGTCCTATGTCAAAACTTCAAGATCAATGTCTGTCCTATGTCAAAACTTCAATGTCTATCCTAAGTTAAACTCCTATGTCAAAACTCCAATGTCAATCCTATGTCAAAACTCCAATGTCCGTCCTATGTCAAAACTTCAATGTCTGACCTATGTCAAAACTTCAATGTCTATCCTATGTTAAACTTCTATGTCAAAACTCCAATGTCCATCCTATGTCAAAACTCCAATGTCCGTCCTATGTCAAATGTCCATCCTATGTCAAAACTCCAATGTCCGTCCTATGTCATATGTCCATCCTATGTCAAAACTCCAATGTTCGTCCTATGTCAAATATCTTTTCCTATGTCAGAACTCCAATGTCCGTCCTATGTCAAATGTCTGTTCCTATGTCAAAACTCCAATGTCTATCCTATGTTAAACTTCTATGTCAAAACTTGAATGTCCATTCTATGTCAAAACTCCAATGTCCGTCCTATGTCAAAACTTCAAGATCAATGTCTGTCCTATGTCAAAACTTCAATGTCTATCCTAAGTTAAACTCCTATGTCAAAACTCCAATGTCAATCCTATGTCAAAACTCCAATGTCCGTCCTATGTCAAAACTTCAATGTCTGACCTATGTCAAAACTTCAATGTCTATCCTATGTTAAACTCCTATGTCAAAACTCCAATGTCCATCCTATGTCAAAACTCCAATGTCCGTCCTATGTCAAATGTCCATCCTATGTCAAAACTCCAATGTCCGTCCTATGTCATATGTCCATCCTATGTCAAAACTCCAATGTTCGTCCTATGTCAAATATCTTTTCCTATGTCAGAACTCCAATGTCCGTCCTATGTCAAATGTCTGTTCCTATGTCAAAACTCCAATGTCTGTCCTTTGTCAAATGTCCATCCTATGTCAAAACTTCAATGTCTATCTTATGTTAAACTCCTATGTCAAAACTCCAATGTCCATCCTATGTCAAAACTCCAATATCCGTCCTATGCCAAAACTTAACTGTCTGTCCTTTGTCAAAACTTCAATGTCTATCCTATGTTAAACTCCTATGTCAAAACTGGAATGTCCATCCTATGTCAAAACTCCAATGTCCGTCCTATGTTAAATGTCCATCCTATGTCAATCCCCAATATCCATCCTATGCCAAATGTCCATCCTATGTCAAAACTCCAATGTCCGTCCTATGTTAAATGTCGATCCTATGTCAATCCCCATTACCATCCTATGCCAAATGTCTCTTCCTATGTCAAAACTCCAATGTACGTCCTATGTGAAATGTCCATTTATGTCAAAACTCCAATGTCCGTCCTATGTCAAATGTCCATCCTATGTCAAAACTCCAATGTCCGTCCTATGTCAAATGTCTGTTCCTATGTCAAAACTCAAATGTCCATCCTATGTCAAAACTCCAATGTCCGTCCAATGTCAAAACTCCAATGTCCATCCTATGTCAAAACTTCAATATCTATCCTATGTTAATCTCCTATGTCAAAACTCCAATGTCCATCCTATGTCAAAACTCCAATGTCCATCCTATGTCAAAACTCCAATGTCTGTCCTATGTCAAAACTCCAATGTCTATCCTATGTTAAACTCCTATGTCAAAACTCCAATGTCCATCCTATGTTAAAACTCCAATGTCCGTCCTATGTCAAATATCCATCCTATGTCAAAACTCCAATGTCCGTCCTATGTTAAATGTCTGTTCCTATGTCAAAACTCCAATGTCCGTCCTATGTTAATGTCTGTTCCTATGTCTAAACTTAAATGTCTGTCCTTTGTCAAACTTAAAATGACTGTCCTGTGTTAAAACACTAAATGCCTGTCTTATGTCAAAACTCCAATGTCTGTCTTATGTCAAAACTCCAATGTCTGTCTTATGTCAAAATTCCAATGTCTGTCCTAATTCAAAACTCCAATCTCCATCCTATGTCAAAACTAAAATGTCTGTCCTATGTCAAAACTTCAATGTCTATTCTATCTATGTAAAACTCCTATGTCAAAACTCCAATGTCCATCTTATGTCAAAACTCCAATGTCTGTCCTATGTCAAATGTCCATCCTATGTCAAAACTCCAATGTCCATCCTATGTCAAATGTCTGTTACTATGTCAAAACTCAAATATCTGTCCTTTGTCAAAACTGGAAATGACTGTCCTGTGTAACTAAACTCTAATGTCTGTCTTATGTCAAAACTCCAGTGTCTGTCCTAATTCAAAACTCCAATGTCTGTCTGATGTCAAAACTCCAGTGTCTGTCTTATGTCAAAACTCAAATGTCTGTCTTATGTCAAAACTCCAATGTCTGTCTTATGTCAAAACTCCAATGCCTGTCCTAATTCAAAACTCCAATGTCTGTCTTATGTCAAAACTCCAGTGTCTGTCTTATGTCAAAACTCCAATGTCTGTCCTAATTCAAAACTCTAATGTCTGTCTTATGTCAAAACTCCAGTGTCTGTCCTAATTCAAAACTCCAATGTCTGTCTTATGTCAAAACTCCAATGTCTGTCTTATGTCAAAACTCCAATGTCTGTCTTATGTCAAAACTCCAATGCCTGTCCTAATTCAAAACTCCAATGTCTGTCTTATGTCAAAACTCCAGTGTCTGTCTTATGTCAAAACTCCAATGTCTGTCCTAATTCAAAATTCCAATGTCTGTCTTATGTCAAAACTTCTATAAAGAGTGTTGTTTTTGTTTCTTGTTTTACTTGGTTGGTTCTGTATTTGGTTTGTTCTGTATTTGGTTGGTTCTGTCAACTTGGAAATGTTATGTTCTTCAGTGTGTTATTTGGTTGGTTCTGTCAACTTGGAAATGTTATGTTCTTCAGTGTGTTATTTGGTTGGTTCTGTATTTGGTTGGTTCTGTCAACTTGGAAATGTTATGTTCTTCAGTGTGTTATTTGGTTGGTTCTGTATTTGGTTGGTTCTGTCAACTTGGAAATGTTATGTTCTTCAGTGTGTTATTTGGTTGGTTCTGTCAACTTGGAAATGTTATGTTCTTCAGTGTGTTATTTGGTTGGTTCTGTCAACTTGGAAATGTTATGTTCTTCAGTGTGTTATTTGGTTGGTTCTGTCAACTTGGAAATGTTATGTTCTTCAGTGTGTTATTTGGTTGGTTTTGTCAACTTGGAAATGTTATGTTCTTCAGGGTGTTATTTGGTTGGTTCTGTCAACTTGGAAATGTTATGTTCTTCAGGGTGTTATTTGGTTGGTTCTGTATTTGGTTGGTTCTGTCAACTTGGAAATGTTATGTTCTTCAGTGTGTTATTTGGTTGGTTCTGTATTTGGTTGGTTCTGTCAACTTGGAAATGTTATGTTCTTCAGTGTGTTATTTGGTTGGTTCTGACAACTTGGAAATGTTATGTTCTTCAGTGTGTTACATGTTTTCAGTAATAAACTGTTTTTTAATATATTTTAAAACAATCAGAAATTGAGTGTTACTTGTGTCATCTATCCATATTTGGATGGTAAGGTACTACCAAGTGAATATGATTGTATCACTTAAACAGTAGTACCATTGTAGGACCATAATGTCTTTTCTCCATTTGTGGTATGAAAAATAAGAGTTGACAGAAAAAAATGTAGATCATTTAACCCTAAACACGACAGAGAAAGTTCTAAAAGATAAACTAAAAATTTAGTGATTTAATTAGATTGATTTAATATGGTTTTACATCCCAGTTAAAAATAAATCACTTATATTGTCCAATCACCAGCTATAGGGGTGAAATGGCATAAAATTGTTACTTTTGCAGTTTGCTAAAAGGGCAATGTGCAGGTAGGGCTCTTTAGCATACCATGCCTGCTAATTTTCAAATCTTGGTCAGATCCAGTGACTTCCCACATACAAAGCAAGCACTCTACTAAATGAGCTAACATATTGGTTTAACTAACAATTAAATATTGTACATATAATGTATAAATGTTGGATGGTTGGACAACCTGATTGTGACAGTTATTAACTGATGATTGAGATCTGAGAGTTATCCACCATTCCCTATTATTACTTACTGTTTAATCGCTGATATTGATGGAAATCTTCATTTCTGTTTGTAGCTGTTGTCCTTGTTGACCTCTGAGCAGGAGCAGATGTAATGTTTCTAAAAAAAACACAATCAGTTATATAATCAGGAAATTGTTGAATGTTTAAAGAATAACTATAAATGTAAGTGATAAAGAAATTAAACTTTAAATCTAAGGCTTCTCAATCAATGATATGTGTGCTTTCTGAATCAGTCAAACCATAACTATTAGACTGTTTATCCCCCAATGATGTCATCTAAACCTTTACTGTTTGTGGTCTGTACCAGTATAAAAGGTGTATAATAACTTTTTTTGCTGTGGTCTGTGACATTGTGGTCCAGTGTAAAAGGTGTATAATAACTTTTTTTGCTGTGGTCTGTGACATTGTGGTCCAGTGTAAAAAGTGTATAATAATTTTTTTTGCTATGGTCTGTGACATTGTGGTCCAGTACAAAAGGTGTATAATGACTTTTTTTGCTGTGGTCTGTGACATTGTGGTCCAATGTAAAAGGTGTATAATAACTTTTTTTGCTGTGGTCTGTGACATTGTGGTCCAGTGTAAAAGGTGTATAATAACTTTTTTTGCTGTGGTCTGTGACATTGTGGTCCAGTGTAAAAGGTGTATAATAACTTTTTTTGCTATGGTCTGTGACATTGTGGTCCAGTATAAAAGGTGTATAATAACTTTTTTTGCTGTGGTCTGTGACATTGTGGTCCAATGTAAAAGGTGTATAATAACTTTTTTTGCTGTTGTCTGTGACATTGTGGTCCAGTGTAAAAGGTGTATAATAACTTTTTATGCTGTGGTCTGTGACATTGTGGTCCAGTACAAAAGGTGTATAATAACTTTTTTTGCTGTGGTCTGTGACATTGTCGTCCAGTATAAAAGGTGTATAATAACTTTTTTTGCTGTGGTCTGTGACATTGTGGTCCAGTATAAAAGGTGTATAATAACTTTTTATGCTGTGGTCTGTGACATTGTGGTCCAGTAGAAAAGGTGTATAATAACTTTTTTTGCTGTGGTCTATGACATTGTGGTCCAGTATAAAAGGTGTATAATAACTTTTTTTGCTGTGGTCTGTGACATTGTGGTCCAGTGTAAAAGGTGTATAATAATTTTTTTTGCTGTGGTCTGTGACATTGTGGTCCAGTGTAAAAGGTGTATAATAACTTTTTTTGCTGTGGTCTGTGACATTGTGGTCCAGTGTAAAAGGTGTATAATAACTTTTTTTGCTGTGGTCTGTGACATTGTGGTCCAGTATAAAAGGTGTATAATAACTTTTTTTGCTGTGGTCTGTGACATTGTGGTCCAATGTAAAAGGTGTATAATAACTTTTTTTGCTGTGGTCTGTGACATTGTGGTCCAGTGTAAAAGGTGTATAATAACTTTTTTTGCTGTGGTCTGTGACATTGTCGTCCAGTATAAAAGGTGTATAATAATTTTTTTTGCTGTGGTCTGTGACATTGTGGTCCAGTGTAAAAGGTGTATAATAACTTTTTTTTTGCTGTGGTCTGTGACATTGTGGTCCAGTATAAAAGGTGTATAATAACTTTTTTTTTTGCTGTGGTCTGTGACATTGTGGTCCAGTATAAAAGGTGTATAATAACTTTTTTTGCTGTGGTCTTTGACATTGTGGTCCAGTATAAAAGGTGTATAATAATTTTTTTTGCTGTGGTCTGTGACATTGTGGTCCAGTATAAAAGGTGTATAATAACTTTTTTTGCTGGGGTCTTTGACATTGTGGTCCAGTGTAAAAGGTGTATAATAACTTTTTTTTTGCTGTGGTCTGTGACATTGTGGTCCAGTGTAAAAGGTGTATAATAACTTTTTTTGCTGTTGTCTGTGACATTGTGGTCCAGTGTAAAAGGTGTATAATAACTTTTTATGCTGTGGTCTGTGACATTGTGGTCCAGTGTAAAAGGTGTATAATAACTTTTTTTGCTGTGGTCTGTGACATTGTGGTCCAGTATAAAAGGTGTATAATAACTTTTTTTGCTGTGGTCTGTGACATTGTGGTCCAGTATAAAAGGTGTATAATAACTTTTTATGCTGTGGTCTGTGACATTGTGGTCCAGTATAAAAGGTGTATAATAACTTTTTTGCTGTGGTCTGTGACATTGTGGTCCAGTATAAAAGGTGTATAATAACTTTTTTTGCTGTGGTCTGTGACATTGTGGTCCAGTGTAAAAGGTGTATAATAACTTTTTTAGCTGTGGTCTGTGACATTGTGGTCCAGTGTAAAAGGTGTATAATAACTTTTTTTGCTGTGGTCTGTACCAGTATAAAAGGTGTATAATAACTTTTTTAGCTGTGGTCTGTGACATTGTGGTCCAGTGTAAAAGGTGTATAATAACTTTTTTTGCTGTGGTCTGTGACATTGTGGTCCAGTGTAAAAGGTGTATAATAACTTTTTTTGCTGTGGTCTGTGATATTGTGGTCCAGTATAAAAGGTGTATAATAACTTTTTTTGCTGTGGTCTGTGACATTGTGGTCCAGTATAAAAGGTGTATAATAACTTTTTTTGCTGTGGTCTGTGACATTGAGGTCCAGTATAAAAGGTGTATAATAACTTTTTTAGCTGTGGTCTGTGACATTGTGGTCCAATGTAAAAGGTGTATAATAACTTTTTTTGCTGTGGTCTGTGACATTGTGGTCCAGTATAAAAGGTGTATAATAACTTTTTTAGCTGTGGTCTGTGACATTGTGGTCCAGTGTAAAAGGTGTATAATAATTTTTTTTGCTGTGGTCTGTGACATTGTGGTCCAGTGTAAAAGGTGTATAATAACTTTTTTTGCTGTGGTCTGTGACATTGTGGTCCAGTGTAAAAGGTGTATAATAACTTTTTTTGCTGTGGTCTGTGACATTGTGGTCCAGTGTAAAAGGTGTATAATAACTTTTTTTGCTGTGGTCTGTGACATTGAGGTCCAGTGTAAAAGGTGTATAATAACTTTTTTTGCTGTGGTCTGTGACATTGTGGTCCAGTGTAAAAGGTGTATAATATTTTTTTCGCTGTGGTCTGTGACATTGTGGTCCAGTATAAAAGGTGTATAATAACTTTTTTTGCTGTGGTCTGTGACATTGTGGTCCAGTATAAAAGGTGTGTAATAACTTTTTTAGCTGTGGTCTGTGACATTGAGGTCCAGTATAAAAGGTGTATAATAACTTTTTTTGCTGTGGTCTGTGACATTGTGGTCCAGTGTAAAAGCACTCAGATAATTTACAGAGAAAATAATATTTCTGTTTATGAAAGATGGAGTAAGATTAGAGGGGAGAAATAATGTTAAACACCCAGTTACCTGTTGAAAAAAACAGAGCTTCATCAAGTAAGCTGGCAAAACTTTGAAATTCTCCCACAAAGATCTGTCTCATGAAAAATTGCACATGTACACTAGAATCTGTTTTCAGTGGGATTATGAACTTAAGCTGGAAGATATTCTGATCTGTAAGCACATGCTTAAGACAACTTGGCCACTAAAGTATCCAATTTTTATACTGATAAAACAAATCTATACAAGGATATATCTTGTTTTACATCAACAGATATTTTCAGAAATAAACAAAGTTTTTATTGTTTTAATTACTTGGATTTTCTTACTGTTTAATTGCTGATTAAACTTAATTAAACTTAACATTAATTACTTGGATTTTCTTACCTCTATTTAAATGTTTAGATGTTGTGTATTGCTGTTTGTTGCAATTATTTAGGATTTTCTTACCTCTGTTTTGTATAGATGTTGTGTATTAGCCTGTGTTGTTCTGCAAGTATATCTGTAGTGGATCTGGGTCTGTAGGTCCTGGTACCACTTACGTCAATGTCAACTGTACGACAAGATAGAACAGGTTGTGGTGGTGTATAACGATGTTTACTTTCTATTTCACCTAATGGCCGGTTCTGTGTTGAATGAAAAAAGAGGTTATAATTAGTTTGCAGCAACCAAATTCTTACTTTTGAAAAAAAATAATATTCAACAAGAGAAATAGGAACATCAGATTATGAAGGTCATCAAAAATCTAAACACTGACAGTCTTTGCTGATCACCCCCCAACAAGATATGAAAGAAGATCTTCTGCCCTTTCATGTACATAAAATAAAAATGAAATAATATAACAATATTTAAAGTTGTCCGCTAGTAATAAAACAGTCACAGGTAAATAAAAATAAAATATCAAAAACATATATAAAGTTACAATCAATTCAAAAGAAATAAATATCACAGAATTTATGAAATTTTAAAGACCTGAGTACCAGTAATAAAATTCTGGTGAAATAGTTTCAATAAAACATAACCTACTGCAGTAGGTTTAAATTCAATAAAGTTTCTTCAAACCAATATCAGTAATATATTACTTTTAGTTTTTTTTTTAAAGAAAAGAAGTTAGCTTTTAGTCTGATTAGATCAAAGTAAACAATAAAAAAGTAAGAATTTTTCATCAGAAGTTTGATAACACTCAGCCTTTAATGTCGACAATTGGATTAAAATATTGATTCTAGGTATTTACATAATTTCACAAAGTTTGACAAGTTCACCGTGAAACCTTTTATATTTAAAACACTAATCAAAATGTGTACTTAATTCCGCAATACAAGATTTACAAAGGTTAATCTCACTCTCTCTCTCTCTCTCTCTCTCTCGCTTTCTCTCTCTCTCTCCCCCATACAGGAATAAATTGCAGGAACCTGTTTTACTATCATTCCTTCAATAAGATTTTTCTTAACTCCAAACTAGCAAATTTTGGCAATCCCATTAAATTACAAATAAATATTTGTGATAAAAATTAATGCAGATGTTATAGGCTTGAAGTGATCTTCGAAGTGACATCTTAAATTGCTGAAACTCTTAACAATTAATTTTATTATCAGATTTGCGAGATTAATTAAGTTAAGGAAAATCTAAGTTAAAAAATGATTGTGAAACTGGGGCTATATAGAGTAATCTCTTGGTTCAATAGCTATGAATAGAATAGTTTATTGAAGTTCTCTAACTTTTGTATGCTTTATTGCTGTCAATGTGCACAGATGTATATTTTTGTGTATTATACATTAAAAACCTATTCAGATATTTTTGAAGCATTTTTTTAGCAAATTACTTCATTTGAAAAGGGCATAATCTGCAGAATAAACTGATATATACATGTATATATATATATATATATATATATATATATATATATATATATATATATATATATATATATATTCTTAACTGACTTATATTGCCATAGAAATTAAAAGCTTAAAATGCAGATGGCAATTTTTTTTCCCCACTTTTTAAGAAAGAATTATCATTTTACATATAAGTACTGGGTATATTCATCAAAATCCCATGAAAAACTAAACAATTTTTAAAAACAGTGTATGAAAAATGTAAAACTGTGTATTTACTTTGGGCAGATATAACGAGTTATGCAGTAAACCACTGATGTGAGACATTGATGGATCTTCAATGAAGTACACTGGCCCCAGTTTTACATTCAATCCTTATTTAAAATTTACTTTCACTTAAAATCATTAAAGTATGACAATCTCTTTTTGATTTACAAATAAACAACTTTGACAACTTTGTGAAACTGTTTTGTCTTCCACAGACACACGTACAGTTATTATTATATGGTTTAAGAAATTATAAAAATTTACCAAAAGATATTAAATATCTGACATATATTTAAATTAAGGTCTTAAACATACCTGAGTCTAGATGATGGTAAATACACTTGATGACTGAAAGGTGTTTTAAACACCAAGTCAGTCACAATTATTCAAATTATATAAAAAAAGTCAGTTCTGGAATGGTAGAGGAATATGGAGTAACCACAGACAACTAACTTCCTGTCTTAATAAGCATATTCACACCAGGATCTGTACACTCTTATGATAAAATGTGAAATATCTGGTAGACTATTAAAATATCCTGAGTCTAGAAAGGTTGACAAGTAGGTGATAAATATATCTGAGTTGGTTTTAGAAAAAGCTTTTATCAGTTTGATAACTTGGAGGTCAAAGGTTTCAACCCAAACTGGATCTGGCCCAAAGTTGAAAAAAAGTTGAAACACAGATCTGATGTTTGCCTGACATAGAAGAGGTCACTATCCAATAAAATCTCAGGACTGAGCTAGTCTAGGGTAAAACTTAAATATCAAATAACTAAGTTGGCATTCTACAAAATGATAATTACTAGCTGTAATGGTCAGCTTAACTGAGAAATGTCCAATTGCTGATAAGAAAACATGAGGTTGATATGGTATCGCCCAGCCTATCAAAATCAAAATATATAAACATATAATAAATAATTAAGAAAGATCACTTTAACTTAATTCTGGTACAGTAAAACAAATGTGATTTTCCAGAAAATGGAGTATGATCAGGACAGACAAATAAACAGATGTGAATAAAAATAAAGGGCCACCTAATACAGGGGTTTAACAAACCTGCAGGGCTGACCTACCAGGATATATCAAACCTAGGGCCAGACCTTACCAGCATATATCAAACCCATTACCACCCTACTGAAGTATATCAAACCCAGGGCCACCCAACTAGGGTATATCAAACCTAGGGCTAGAACTAACCAACATGTATCAAACCCAGGGCCACCTTACTGGAGTATATCGAACCTAGGGCCAGACCTACTAGCATGTATCAAACCCAGGGCCACCTTACTGGAGTATATTGAACCTAGGTCCAGACCTACTAGCATATATCAAACCCTGGGCCACCTTACTGGGGTAAATCAAACCTATGGCCACCTTACTGAGATATATCAAACCAGACATGGCCACCTTACTGGGGTATATCGAACCCAGGAACACCTTACTCAGATATATTGAACCGACCTTACTGGGGTGTATTAAACCAAGGGCCATACCTACTAGCATATATCAAACCAAGGGCCACCTTTCTGGGGTATATTGAACCAAGGATATAACAAGTCAATTACAAAATTTTATTCCTGAGATAATCATAAATCTTGACAAACACTTATATTTTTTTTTTTTTTTTTTTTTTTTTTGGAAATATGACTCTGAATAATAAATAATATACATGTATTACTTCAATAATATCAGTGATAACATAATGACAAATGTCAATAGGTAATGTACTATTTATTCTTTTTCTACTATGACACATCAATAGAAATGATCTGAAAGCAAACTTCGAGCCTTTGAAAATTAAATATCTTTACAAAACACATGCTGTTTTACATGTTATATATTGATGTTTTGTAGAAAAAAAATTGACCGAGCTCACAAGCATTCTTTTGAAAATACATGTAAGCTATAGAATAATATAATGGTCGTTATTATGAATTAACGTGCTTAACATAAATTTAAGTATTGGAACAAAGTTAAAAACTCTGCCCCTTTACTGTGAGAAACAGGTTATGAAAACCTTTATAAAATCCGTTTAAAGTTATGTTTTTGAGATTGTTATCTACTCTTATAAACTTCTATATAGATACTAATTATCTTTTTCAATGAAAATAACAGACACATTAAAAATGAATAAAAAAAGTCTTAAAGTGAAAAAAAAACACTGTTATTTTTGAGTTTCAAATAATTCACTAAAAGTATTTGAATTTTTTTTTAAATTTCACTAAAACAACAATTTATTTGTAAGTAAAAACTGTCATTTAAAAACTATTTCTCATGTGTATTTATATTTTTATGCATGTTTCTGAAAATCTTATTAGTGGTACCTTATGAAGAATTTTAAGATATTGCATTGGCTATTTTGATGAAAATTTGTTTTAAGATGTTAATATTGTATCATTTATTTTAAGATGATTTACATTATTTAAAGAAACTTTACTTCTTTTTATTTTGCACCCCATATTCCACACATAATTTAATGTAGTACAAAAATTTCAGTTTGAAGAATCTTGTCTGAACTTTAACATTTCTAGTACAAGCTTATTCACCAAATGTACAAAGTAAATACAAGTTGTATGGTGTTGAAGACTTATTAACCTGCACCTCTTGTTAACTATACCATGGAATATATGTTCTTTCTATGACCATATACAAAATATTATTTCTTTATTTTGGTAAAATAGGAATCTATGCACTTTAGGTTAAGTCAAACTAGTGTGATTCTGGAGAAGTATATAAGTATGGCCTATCAGTAGCTTACAGAGTAATAAAGCCAGGTTTTATTTTGTTCTGTGTGAAACAAAGTAATGTCAGAGAGCACATAACTTCCAACGGGTCTATTTCAAGGTGACCACCAGTATTTCTGCTTGTACCTTATCATTTATTGTATGAAACACAATGAAATTTATCAATTTACACAAAGATATATTACACAGGACAACATGACCTGAACACACATCTCTTGATTCATGTGTCTTTCAGCCTTAACAATTGACCTTGCATTCCCAGTCCCACCCCACCCCTCAAAAAAACATATTAAAAAATGTCATTTATAAAGTAACATCACCAGTTAATGCTTTATAAGACAAATTTATAGTTTAACCAAAAATAAAGTCGGATATACATGTACACAGTTGTTTAGACACACAGAAACACAAAATATCAATCAAGTTTGACAGTGTTATAATAATGCAAGTATATTTCTGTATTGAATAACTTCACAAAAATCTTACATGATATTAACACAGAATGAAAATGATATTTTAATCTTAAGATATTGAATTTTTAAGTACCTAATTTTCAAATTTCAACTTTTGAAAATGTTCTTTTTTAAAACCAAGTCATTTCCAGTTTAGATCGATAAATATTTTGACTTCAAAATATCAATATTCTTGTTAAGGTATGACTTACCTTAAATCAAGTATTCCTCTAGTGTCTTAAATCTTACCACAAACACACAAATATATATAATATATATATACCTAATAATCTTCTTTAACACATGGTGCAAGATATATTATATATATTTTTTAAAATCCCTTAAAGAAATATCCAATCGAAAACTGTCATCATACTATGATTGAGTTAATACTGATCATATAAATAATATCAATCCTTACATTTTTAATCAAAAGACTTCCAAATTATAACATCATTTCTTTACAGACATTTATCTATGGTCTGTTTCAGAAATGTTCACTACCAACTTTTAAAATCATGTAAATGTTAAAAATAAACTTCCCTGTTATGTAAAATAGTTCATTAAAACAAGTATTTAAATAGTCATTAAAATAAGGATTAATTATTTTTATTTTTTATCGCTTCAATCACAAAAAACAATAGCCCCTTACAGAGACAACAAAATGTTAATTTGCGACGTAACAGTTGACATATAAACCCGTTGAATAGCTTTACACCTGATAGAATTTCATTGATCATTGCGATAATTTAACTTAAGATTGTTTACAAGTATTATTTACCCATTAAGATCTTTTACTTCCAAGATGAATTAACGATAGAATTTAGCTATTTCATACATGTATAACGATAGAATTTAGCTATTTCATACATGTATAATGATAGAATTTCACTATTTCATACATGTATAATGATAGAATTCAGCTATTTCATACATGTATAACGATAGAATTTCGCTATTTCATACATGTATAACGATAGAATTTCGCTATTTCATAAATGTATAACGATAGAATTTAGCTATTTCATACATGTATAATGATAGAATTCAGCTATTTCATACATGTATAACGATAGAATTCAGCTATTTCATACATGTATAACGATAGAATTTCACTATTTCATACATGTATAACAATAGAATTCAGCTATTTCATACATGTATAATGATAAAATTTCGCTATTTCATACATGTATAACGATAGAATTTAGCTATTTCATACATGTATAACGATAGAATTTCGCTATTTCATACATGTATAATGATAGAATTCAGCTATTACATACATGTATAATGATAGAATTCAGCTATTTCATACATGTATAACGATAGAATTTAGCTATTTCATACATGTATAATGATAGAATTTAGCTATTTCATACATGTATAATGATAGAATTCAGCTATTTCATACATGTATAACGATAGAATTTAGCTATTTCATACATGTATAACGATAGAATTCAGCTATTTCATACATGTATAATAATAGAATTCAGCTATTTCATACATGTATAATGACAGAATTTCGCTATTTCATAAATGTATAACATTAGAATTCAGCTATTTCATACATGTATAATGATAGAATTCAGCTATTTCATAAATGTATAATGATAGAATTCAGCTATTTTATACATGTATAACGTATAATTTAACTATTTAATACATGTATAACGATAGAATTTCGCTATTTCATACATGTATAACGATAGAATTTCGCTATTTCATAAATGTATAACGATAGAATTTAGCTATTTCATACATGTATAATGATAGAATTCAGCTATTTCATACATGTATAATGATAGAATTCAGCTATTTCATACATGTATAACGATAGAATTTCGCTATTTCATACATGTATAACAATAGAATTCAGCTATTTCATACATGTATAATGATAGAATTCAGCTATTTCATACATGTATAATGACAGAATTTCGCTATTTCATAAATGTATTATGATAGAATTTAGCTATTTCATACATGTATAATGATAGAATTCAGCTATTTCATACATGTATAACGATAGAATTCAGCTATTTCATACATGTATAACGATAGAATTTCACTATTTCATACATGTATAACAATAGAATTCAGCTATTTCATACATGTATAATGATAGAATTTCGCTATTTCATACATGTATAACGATAGAATTTCGCTATTTCATACATGTATAACGATAGAATTTCGCTATTTCATACATGTATAATGATAGAATTCAGCTATTACATACATGTATAATGATAGAATTCAGCTATTTCATACATGTATAACGATAGAATTTAGCTATTTCATACATGTATAATGATAGAATTAAGCTATTTCATACATGTATAATGATAGAATTCAGCTATTTCATACATGTATAACGATAGAATTTAGCTATTTCATACATGTATAATGATAGAATTCAGCTATTTCATACATGTATAATAATAGAATTCAGCTATTTCATACATGTATAATGACAGAATTTCGCTATTTCATAAATGTATAACATTAGAATTCAGCTATTTCATACATGTATAATGATAGAATTCAGCTATTTCATAAATGTATAATGATAGAATTCAGCTATTTTATACATGTATAACGTATAATTTAACTATTTTATACATGTATAATGATAGAATTCAGCTATTTCATACATGTATAACGATAGAATTTAGCTATTTCATACATGTATAATGATAGAATTTAGCTATTTCATAAATGTATAATGACAGAATTTCGCTATTTCATACATGTATAACGATAGAATTTCGCTATTTCATACATGTATAACGATAGAATTTCGCTATTTCATAAATGTATAACGATAGAATTTAGCTATTTCATACATGTATAATGATAGAATTCAGCTATTTCATACATGTATAATGATAGAATTCAGCTATTTCATACATGTATAACGATAGAATTTTGCTATTTCATACATGTATAACAATAGAATTCAGCTATTTCATACATGTATAATGATAGAATTCAGCTATTTCATACATGTATAATGACAGAATTTCGCTATTTCATAAATGTATTATGATAGAATTTAGCTATTTCATACATGTATAACGATAGAATTCAGCTATTTCATACATGTATAATGATAGAATTTCGCTATTTCATACATGTATAACGATAGAATTCAGCTATTTCATACATGTATAACGATAGAATTCAGCTATTTCATACATGTATAACTCCCTGATAATGATACTTCGTTATGGTAACTACTTAATCAATATCTTTAAACTGCTTAACATTTAGTCTTCTTAAGTTAATTTTACTGCGGTGTTCTTAGTTGCTCTGCCTATTGTCAAGTACAGTGGAACCTGTACAGAAAAAAACCTGCACGAATTGAACTTCAGTTGAATCTGTGAAAACAGAAACCAGATTACAGAGAAAACCTCAATAAACTGAATTTCATTGGAAACTGTGAAAACAGAACCCTAAATACAGAGAAAACCCAAAACATCAAGCTTCAACTCTGTGTTCTACCAACTGGGTTTTAGCTATCCCATTAGTTTATGTTTCAGAGACAAAACAAAACAGTAGGAATTAACAATGACAAAGCATATAACAAATCCATTATGTCAAATACAAAATAATCATGAAATAATTGTACAGACATAATCGGCTTAACCTGGGTGTATAACATATTACTAAAATCAATGTGTGCCATTTGTGGATCAATAAAGCTAATTAAGAAAAGGAAAAAGAGCTAAAAATAAAGAACTTCATTATCTGGATATATCACAAATTAGGTCTCTCCTTGGTTCAAGAACAATTTTCTTGACAAACTAGCAATTAAAATGAGATATAGCTAAAAGAATTAAGTTTTTCTTTTAAAAACAAAGATACCTTCTCTAAGTAGAATACAATGTTCTTGGCTAATCAACCATTATGGTGATTTTGTCTGAATGTGTTGTATTGTTTTAACTCTTATGAGTTAATTACATAATGGTCACCTTGTTAAAATTCTTCACCATAAAACACATACCTCAGTCTAGAAAAACTTCAATTTCTTAAACAACAATGATACCTGATATCTAAAAGTTTTTTAAACACTGTAAATAATTCAAAAAGAGGGTTCTTAAAATGTTTCATGGTCCACAGCTAAATTGTAAACCACATAGGTCACAATCACAGGCCAAAAATTTGTACTTAGACCTTATTTTTATTACAAATTTTTTGTAACATCTGATCTATAATATCCTATCACTTACCATGTCCTATGTGAACATTTATTTTAGATAACAACCAGTGTTTGTGATTTATACCCAGTAAGATTCTCATAGATATCATAAAAAGTTGTCATGAAAACACTTTAGGTTACAGACATCTTAGAACAGAGGCATGTCCAACAATGTTTGTGCTTTCCAATTCATTTGTACAAACAATTGCGTGTATCTTGAATGGAAGAAAACAATAAAATTGCATTCAAAATGGTGTTTTTGGATTGTAATCAATCGTTAATCTAACTTGTATCTGGAAATGCACAATAACTTGTAAAAATGTCAATCAAGAACTTGTATCAGACATCTGCACATGAGTTTTAATTAGTTTTATCATTTGTAGCCTGTTCAGAAATATATAAGATACATGTACTTGCACTATATATAAGATACATGTACTTGCATAATATATAAGATACATGTACTTGCACTATATATAAGATACATGTTCTTACACTATATATACGATAAATGTACTTGCACTGTATATAAGATACAATGTACTTGCATTATATATAAGATACATGTACTTGCACTATATATAAGATACATGTATTTGCACTATATATAAGATACATGTACTTCATTATATATAAGATACATGTATTTGCACTATATATAAGATACATGTATTTGCACTATATATAAGATACAATGTACTTGCATTATATATAAGATACATGTACTTCATTATATATAAGATACATGTATTTGCACTATATATAAGATACATGTACTTGCATTATATATAAGATACATGTACTTCATTATATATAAGATACATGTATTTGCACTATATATAAGATACATGTACTTGCATTATATATAAGATACATGTACTTCATTATATATGATACAATGTACTTGCACTATATATATGATACAATGTACTTGCATTATATATAAGATACATGTACTTGCACTATATATAAGATACATGTACTTGCACTATATATAAGATACATGTACTTGCAATAACATATATACAATACAGTATTAATACAAGTTGGTTTTTTTTCGAAAATCTATGTCCAACAACTTTGCAAAAGGAATGTGCTTGTTATATGACTTGCTAGAATAGTCACTGTTGATCAATGAATTTGGCTGTCTAAACCAAACCCCAACAGACTAAAAATCTGTCTAAAATGAGATACTCTCTGAAAACATAACACTTATATTATTTGGTAACCAATACATGTATATTTCAAAATAAGATCTAATCGAAAAAAAAAATCTCAATCAAAAACTAATTAAAACCCTGTCCTTTCAGAACAAAATATTCTTAACATGCGATGTACAGGTAAGGAAGGTTTTACTGTATATGTAGAATCACAAACTTAAAGCTACAATATTGATTGCTTCTTTGTTTATCTTATGTAAGCAATGAATTGATGAGATCTGGTAATTATGGTGGTATAACTGCTGTAACCCGAATGACACATGTCAAGGCATTTGAGTTTGTCTTCCTGAGATAGCTGTGGCAGCTTCATGACCATAATCACCATATCACCATAGACTACAATGGTTACATTTATGTTTACAATTACATTGATCCTAAATAAGAAGATTGCTGTAATCTTTGAAATTTCAATTTCCTGTTAGATGTAGCAGTCATGTTGCTAGACTACATTATCATATGGCAACTGTTGCTATGACGTAATGTATTGTTTATATCCTATATTAGCCAGTTGTGTACTGTATGACAATTATATTAAAAATAAAATTTAGAAAATATGTATTAAAAGAAAATATTTGTACATGTAACTATAAAACCCACAATCATGTCCAGGCATTAAAACTGTTCATGGGGCACCCTTCATTTTTATATCAAAACACTTCCAACCTATCAAGGGCCTCATTGTAATCATATTTATGTGTTTAAGCTGGTAAAAATGTTCACAGAGTCACACCTTTTTTTTTTTTTTACATCAAAACACTACCTACCTATCAAGAGCCTCTTTGTTAGCAAGATATTAATTGTTCATATCAACAAATTAATAAAGTTTTAATCACTTTTAGCTCTAATGTAAATACAACTTCTCAAGTATGCAAGCCAATCTTAAATGTCCATATCCTGAAAACTGACTTAGTAAAACCAATAAAATCAATGTGTTCTTTACAAAGTTTTAAAAGAAACATTTGTCTTGTGTATGACATACTCTGATTTATATTCTTTTGATGAAAGATATTAAATTTATTTCATTCTGAAAGATAAAATATTAAAAACAGAAAAAAATATCTCAGTCATGAGCTTATAACTTTGTATTATAAACCAAGGATTTGGTTATATTTTTTTAGTTTCATTGATAATAAATCTGAAATAGAACTCTGGTACTACAAAAACCCATGTTATTTTTTACATTGTTTGTTTTTCTCAGACTTAAAATTATAAAAACTATAATGAAAAGTGAATTAATAACAGTTTTACCTATTTATTACTTAAATTAAAAAAAAAACACTTTTGTTTCTTTTAAATCTCTCCAACTTTTTTCATTTATCTAATAATAATAAAAATAATAATATTGAAATGAAATGAATTGAGTTAAAAGAGATTTGTTTTACTGTTAAGACTGAGACCCTAGCCTATAAAGTTGGTATGAAAAGGTGGCTCATGATCAGTCGTTTACTAGGTACTGCCACAGGAGTTGTCTCTAATTGTCTGATTTTACATCTGCAGTAGCACTAGTGTTTGAAGGTTTTAGAAGAGAAATCAATGAAGTTTCGAACATGACTTATACTGTTAGGGTATATGCATTTTATCATAATTAATGGACACCAAAATACTTGCCATCTTATTTGGAGTATAAAATGCAGAGCTTTTTAAAATCCTTACAGGAATTTAATATACCGTAGTAACACACAGAAACATATAAACTGGAATTATATTGCTGAAAAATCAAATGGGTTAGGGTAGTAAATTCCTAGATTAGTTCATTCAGCTGTATGTATGATTGCTGTTGATAGAACCACGGTTTTGTTTCGATAGTCCCCCTTATGTTGTAAAGCTAGCAGTAGATATTACTGTGACAAGCAAAATGGAAATGTCAGTTCATGTGCAGGTCAATTTTCTTAACCTGAATGATTATTACAGCTATACATTTCCAAAATTGAATGTGGCTGTGTTTAACTATATTAAATCCCCATAAGGATTTTAAAATGCTCTGCATTTTATACTCCATCTAAGTTGGCATGTGTTTTGTTGTTCATTAATTGTGTATATGACAAAATGCATATCCCTTAATATATAACATGATGCAAGCGTTACTGATATTCAATCAAAAACCTTAAAAAAAAATTGCTACATCAGACATGAATTAGACAGTAGCTCATTACTGAATTAACTAGATAGCATCACAGATCACAAAAATGCTTCTAGCAACAAAAAACTGCATAAAAGACAAAACTGTTGTTAATTCCTGTCAAAATAGAAGGCAGCATCATCCTAATATAAAATGTATTTAAGATACATTTCCAAAAAAAAAAAAAATTAATAAACATCAGTTGTAACTTGCACTAACTTTTTCTAAACTTTTTGACAAGTAAGTTAGTTCATCAAATACCAAGAAAAATATGACATCATTATTTTGTTTTGAAAGTGTTACTGTGTAATCCTATAAACATTAGTCATTTGAACTCCTAAATAACTAGTAATTTTTCAATCTCTCTATCTCTAATCTCTAATTTGGCTCGGTCTGTTTCATTCACTTCTAGTTGTAAGCATCCTCTGTAGCAGCCACAAGTGGCCTATTCTTTTTCAAACTCTACAGAGGTGTCTTTAGTGTGCACTGAGACAAGGGACCTCAGTTTTAAGTCTCATCTAAAAGACTACCTGGTATTGAGCTTTTTACGGCTATAGTATGGGCAGAAAATGAAAATCATCTCAGAAAATTTTCAAGTCCTGATTGAGGTTTGAACGCACAACCCTTGACTTCGAAAGCCAGTGACAGTACCACTTAACCATGTCGGCCCAAATCAAAGTACAAATTCAATGCACTTTAAGTTGAAGTATAAATGATTTGTTGCAAATTGTGTACTTACTTTAGCATGCTTCTTAAGGACTCTTTTGGCATTTTTATCTGCATAGTCCAGGGCTGTTATATATCGTTGTGCCATCTTCATGAAGTTTGACCTCTTTGAATGAGGTCAGAAAAAGTTTACATCTGCATCACTTCATTTTCTGAAAAATAAAAATATTTTTATGTTATTCTTTTTTTTTTTTTCTTTTGTTCACTTAGGCATTAACAGATAGACATTGCTGATTTTATTCTTATACAACATGATACAGTACTCTAAAATATTTATGGACTATTATTTCCATGATTTAAAATATTCTAATTTTGTTTTTGTTCTGGCACAATAATGGTAAATGATATTATAAATTAATTTAAAGCTTTTTAGATCCAATACTTGATGCTTCTTTTCCAAGTAATTCTGAGATATCAGAAGGTTGTTTAAGATCAAATTCAAATTACCGGTATATGATATAAATATTACCAAATTTCAGTTCTAAAAGCCCTAACTATACTTTTCAGTAAGACTATATTTCACATCATGTCCATCTCCCATTTACTAAAGTTCACCAGGGTTACTCCCCTTACGTCATGTTTTACCTTCATTTCTAATAATAAAAACAATGTCCAGAAGGAGACTGTTAAAATAGATTGATGAGATCATTGCAGACAATCACATAATATATATATAAATATATCAACTTCTACATTTTACATAAGTAAAAGATGAATCAAGAGAACTTATAACAAGAGCTACAAGACAGACAGTAAAGAAAGCAAATAAAACCAGACCTTGAAAAAACATCAACTGGAAAGCAAATAAAGTCTTTGAAAAAACATCAACTGGAAAGCAAATAAAGTTTTTGAAAAACGTCAACTGAAAAGCATATAAAGACCTTGAAAAATATCAACTGGAAAGCAAATAAAGTCTTTGAAAAATGTCAACTGATAAGCATATAAAGACCTTGAAAAATATCAAATGGAAAGCAAATAAAGTCTTTGAAAAAACATCAACTGGAAAGCAAATAAAGTCTTTGAAAAAACATCAACTGGAAGGCAAATAAAGACCTTGAAAAACATCAACTGGAAAGCAAAAAAAGACCTTGAAAAAACATCATCTGGAAAGCAAACAAAGTCTTCAAAAAAACATCAACTGGGAAGCAAATAATTACCTTGAAAAAACATCAAATGGAAAGCAAATAAAGTCTTTGAAAAAACATCAACTTGAAAGCAAATAAAGTCCTTAAAAACATCAACTGAAAAGCAAATAAAGTCTTTGAAAAACATCAAGTGGAAAGCAAATAAAGTCTTTCAAAAAACATCAACTGGAAAGCAAATAAAGACCTTGAAAAAACATCAACTGGAAGGCAAAAAAAGACCTTGAAAAAACATCAACTGGAAAGCAAATAAAGTCCTTGAAAAACATCAACTGAAAAGCAAATAAAGTCTTTGAAAAAACATCAACTGGAAAGCAAATAAAGACCTTGAAAAACATCAAGTGGAAAGCAAATAAAGACCTTGAAAAAACATCAACTGGAAAGCAAATAAAGTCTTTAAAACACATCAACTGGGAAGCAAATAAAGTCTTTGAAAAAACATCAACTGGAAAGCAAATAAAGTCCTTTAAAAACTTCAAATGGCAAGCAAATAGTCCTTGACAGCAAATAAAACCAGACCTTGAAAAAACATCAACTGGAAAGCAAATAAGTCTTTAAAAACGTCAACTGGAAAGCATATAAACCCCTTGAAAAAACATCAACTGGAAAGCAAATAACGTCTTTGAAAAATCATCAAATGGAAAACAAATAAAGTCTTTGAAAAACGTCAACTGGAAAGCATATAAAGACCTTGAAAAAACATCATCTGGAAAGCAAATAAAGTCCTTAAAAACATCAACTCGAAAGCAAATAACGTCTTTGAAAAAATATCAACTGGAAAACATATAATTTCTTTGAAAAAACATCATAAAATCTTTGAAAAAAGTCAACTGGAAAGCATATAAAGACCTTGAAAAAACTTCAACTGGAAAGCAAATAAAGTCTTTGAAAAAACATCAACTGGAAAGCAAATAAAGTCCTTGAAAAACATTAACTGGAAAGCAAATAGTCCTTGAAAAAATGTCAAATGGAAAGCAAATAAAGACCTTGAAAAAAACCTCAACTGGAAAGCAAATAAAACCAGACCTTGAAAAACATCAACTGGAAAGCAAATAAAGTCCTTGAAAAAAACGTCAACTGGAAAGCAAATAAAGTCCTTGAAAAAAATGATAACTGGAATTATAATATTTGTCCATTAAACAGTTCAGTGATAATATTTAGATCCATACACTAAAGTACATCCAGTTTCTTGTACTTCATACAGGCAATTAAGCTAAACAATAATTTAAAAAATCTCATACAACTAACACAAAACAAGAATAGTGATTCCAAAAGATTTTTTGTGCACTGAATTAACCTGTAACAATTAACATACAACAAATTAATTTTCAGACTGTTATATAAATCAACAATTCATATTCTCACTTTGTTTACTGTCTTTCATAAAAAATTAACAAAATGGATGTTCAATATTTTATGACTGCATGCATGTCATTGAGATTAATTAGTCTACAAAAAAATGGTTTCTGTTTTAACTGATAAAATTGATTTTCTGTATTCTATTATTTATGATCGAAATTTGACCCCCACCATGAGGAATATAAGTATAAGTAAATAAATCATGTACTGTTCAATTATTTCCTATTATAATTAATTCCACCTTCACAGACACACGGTTATGTACTTAATGTACCCTGGTCAACAAAATGGTCATTCTAGTTCAAACCCACAGCATGTCATTGTGTGGTCTCACAAACTTGATTATGTATCAGAGCTTTTTATAATTATCCGTAAGTCATTCTGGTTTAAAGCATGACAAACATGTGGTTTCACTGAATTGATCATGCATTAATATTTTTATGATAATCAAAATCAAATATCAACTGATTTATAAGTTTATAAAAATTTATAACTGTCCTAATTAATCTGGATTTACTACAACAGCCACAATCAAAATCTTGTCAGAAAGAGAGAGAGAGATTGAGAGAGAGAGAGAGAGAGAGAGAGAGAGAGAGAGAGAGAGAGAGAGAGAGAGAGATCTTGAATTCTTATAAAATTATTATTATTATTATTATTATTATTATTATTATTATTATTAATCTAGCCCTTAATAAAACCAACTAGCTAGATGTGAGTTAATCAGACATTATTGGTCTGTTTGGTAAATTATTAACTGTTGTTTAATCAAACTCTGGTAGCCTTCAGGAATTTTTATAAAACATTTTAAATAGACTTTTTCATTTTAATAAGGCAATTAAAGGGTAATTATGTAGGGTGAAATATCTGATTTACATATTCTGTGCAATAAAGTAATAAATATACAATGAAATAGGACTAACTTTCTAACTAGTCAACCTTATAATCACATCTTAAGATTTTCCTCGGGGTGGGGAGGAATTACCAGACTACATGCAAACATATTTTATCTAAAACCAACTTAATCTCTTTTTTTCCCATATATTAAACAAATGTAAGATAATTGGCCTTTTATACACAATTACTAGAACACTTTTTTCTCTTATGAGTGGGGTTCAAACCTTGGTAGTTAAGGGTGCTGTGATCTGTAAGCAGACATTTTAGACCACTCAGCCACCAAGAACCAAGGGGATATCATGGTTTTCACTTCTTAAATAAAAGAGAGAAAACTGAAAAACATGTACTTGGAAAAAAGCAAATGCTATCATTAAAGAACAACCACAATACAAATAAATGATTAAAACAGATAGAATGAAAACAAAAAAGATTAATACATATGAAGACCATTGACTATAAAACTTCAAACTTTGTCTATAGACTCCTTAGGACAGTGTTGATCCAAGTCTCAATGATGTAACTGAAAGTAAAATAAACCCCCACCCCCACCACCCCACCCCTCTTCTCCAGATGAAGATTGAGTATATGTTTGCTGATACCTAATAAATTGAACCCACAGACCTTGAATTGTGACCATAGCTCAAATCACCACCAGTTTTTTTTTTATTTTCTACATTTACAAATACCCAAGTTAGTTAAAGCTCAGTTTCTTATCAACAACTTGTTGACTTTATTTTTAACACATTAATTCCTTTATGAGAATATAAAACTTGATTTATTATAACATAACATGATGTAATCCTTTCATATATAAAATATTCTTTTTTAGTGTTTTCAATTTGTTTTAATTTATCATCATCATATAACAATTTGAGAGAAGAAGAAAAATTCATAAAACTAGACCTCACTTAACAACAGGATCACAACAGTAACAAGTAACACCAGAGATATGACAGTTTTATTCTGGTGACATGTATAGTTTGAATATCAATGAGAGACATTTTACTCACATAATGACACATTTAAGATTAATGGCCCACTTATATATAATACTTATATTACATAACTTGATCAGGAGTGACTAAAACATCATGGGAGTTTAAAATATGCACATATATAATTCTAAGTAAAGCTAATTTATTACTTACTTACAGCATTTAAATCAAAGTAAGGAAGAAAAAAAAGTCTAAAAGTCTAAAAAGACCATGATATTCTGAAAGTACTGTAGTTATGTACCTAACTTTATTATCACTGATGTTATCAGTCCCAATTAGATACACATAATGCCTGTTAGCAAGCTTTTTGGTTAAATATTAATTGCTCCAGTTGGCCAAACTTTTAAATGCTTGGATAAAGTAAGAGATGTAATTGTGACCCATCAAATGAGAGTCTTGTACTTAAAAATTACTACATGCTATGGTAACCAAGAAAAACATCAGCATGACAAACAAACAGGTTCAGAAAAGACTTCAGCAAACTGCCTGCACAAGTCTAGAGGTTCAGGACAGACTTTAGCATCAGTAGGGTGAACATATGGTCAAGGACAGACCTTAGCATCAGTATGTCAAACCCAAGGTCCAGGGTAGGATTTAACATTTGTCAAACCTTTAAGTCACAAACCTCAGCATCAGTACGTCAAATCAAGGTCCAGGGTAGACCTTAACATCTGTGAAACCTTTAAGTCACAGACCTCAGCATCAGTATGTCAAACCCAAGGTCCAGGGTAGACCTTAACATTTGTCAAACCTTTAAGTCACAGACCTCAGCATCAGTATGTCAAACCTTAGGTCCAGGGTAGACCTTAACATCTGTCAAACCTTTAAGTCACAGACCTCAACATCAGTATGTCAAACCCAAGGTCCAGGGTAGACCTTAACATCTGTCAAACCTTTAAGTCACAGACCTCAGCATCAGTATGTCAAACCCAAGGTCCAGGGTAGACCTTAACATCTGTCAAACCTTTAAGTCACAGACCTCAACATCAGTATGTCAAACCAAGGTCCAGGGTAGACCTTAACATCTGTCAAACCTTTAAGTCACAGACCTCAGCATCAGTATGTCAAACCAAAGGTCCAGGGTAGACCTTAACATCTGTCAAACCTTTAAGTCACAAACCTCAGCATCAGTATGTCAAACCCAAGGTCCAGGGTAGACCTTAACATCTGTCAAACCTTTAAGTCACAGACCTCAGCATCAGTATGTCAAACCTTAGGTCCAGGGTAGACCTTAACATCTGTCAAACCTTTAAGTCACAGACCTCAGCATCAGTATGTCAAACCAAGGTCCAGGGTAGACCTTAACATCTGTCAAACCTTTAAGTCACAGACCTCAGCATCAGTATGTTAAACCAAAGGTCCAGGGTAGACCTTAACATCTGTCAAACCTTTAAGTCACAAACCTCAGCATCAGTATGTCAAACCCAAGGTCCAGGGTAGACCTTAACATCTGTCAAACCTTTAAGTCACAGACCTCAGCATCAGTATGTCAAACCAAAGGTCCAGGGTAGACCTTAACATCTGTCAAACCTTTAAGTCACAGACCTCAGCATCAGTATGTCAAACCAAGGTCCAGGGTAGACCTTAACATCTGTCAAACCTTTAAGTCACAGACCTCAGCATCAGTATGTCAAACCAAGGTCCAGGGTAGACCTTAACATCTGTCAAACCTTTAAGTCACAGACCTCAGCATCAGTATGTCAAACCTTAGGTCCAGGGTAGACCTTAACATCTGTCAAACCTTTAAGTCAAAGACAAACTTTAGCATCAGTATGTCAAACCCAAGTCCAGGGTACACCTTAACATTTGTCAAACCTTTAAGTCAAAGACAAACTTTAGCATCAGTATGTCAAACCCAAGGTCCAGAGTAGACCTTAACATCTGTCAAACCTTTAAGTCACAGACCTCAGCATCAGTATGTCAAACCTTAGGTCCAGGGTAGACCTTAACATCTGTCAAACCTTTAAGTTACAGACCTCAGCATCAGTATGTCAAACCTTAGGTCCAGGGTAGACCTTAACATCTGTCAAACCTTTAAGTCACAGACCTCAGCATCAGTATGTCAAACCTTAGGTCCAGGGTAGACCTTAACATCTGTCAAACCTTTAAGTCAAAGACAAACTTTAGCATCAGTATGGCAAACATAGAGATCAGACAGACCTCTGCATTAGTATGGCAAATCTACAGAGCCAGACAAACTTAAACAAGAGCATGACAAACTATATGTCTAAGACAGTCTTGTATATTATTATTTTTATAATTATTATAATATATATATATATATATATATATATATATATATATATATATATATATATATATATATATATATATATATATATATATGTCATTTATTTAATCTGTAAAATCTGAAAAGTTTAATCAAATCATTATCCTAACTTAAACACATTTGTTCAAGAACATAGTATACATGTAATGATAAAAGGGGAATAACTCCTGTTTTATATGTTTAAAGATGTCAACCTAATATTTAATCACACTATTTAAACTTTGAGATTTCTGTCATTTCATAAAAATCAAACATCCAAGTTTTTTTTTTTTTTTTTTTTTTCTTTAAATCTTTACAATAAATGTGCAATGGCATGTTCAAGACTGGTCGATTTTTGCATTGATTTAGCGCATACTTCATTAATATCAATTAATTGAAACTATATTCAAGCCTATATCTTTTGAAATAATCTTATGCTTGCAAAACCTTATCAGCGAAAGTTAATCAATTGTTACATTTCATTTTAAAATGTTTTCTACTTGAACACTGAATGTAAAAGTAAAAATCAATGTAACATGGAAATTTATTAAGTTTTTACTTTAAAATTATTGGAAATCAGTTACGAATTTGGGTTCATTTCACAGCTGCATTCTACTTTTGTTAAACAGTTAATTATGTATTGAATGCTAAATCTAAAAATCATGTTATTTTATTCATTAAAGTTGTAACCTTTCTATAAATATATACTTCTTTCATATCTTTCCACTGATTTTGATAACTTTCAAGTAAAGCTAAATTAATCTGACTTCAAATTGAATAAAAAAAAATATTCACCTAAGTTTTGAATAAACAAACACAGCAATAAAGTTTCTGAATTCATATGTGGTACAATTCAAAAGAATATCATCAAAGCAATATAAAAATCAAACTTAATCAATTCTAAAACCATCAATTATACAGAGAGACTGATAAGTTTGTCATACTAAAATCAGCAATGTCACAGTCAAAGTACAGTCTAACCTCATTATACTGAACACTTAGTTAAACCAAAAAATAACTGTTTAATATCCTGTATTATTTTATCTAAAACATCTTGAATTTTTTTAAAAATAGTTTCAACAGTCAATATTTTAAAGGGGATTTCTTTGCTATTCAAATATTTTTATAAACATACATTCAGTTATGTTGCTTGTTTCTTGTAGTTATGGGAAATGACAGGGGACCTGTCTACCAACAATATTGTCAATTGTTTTAACATTCAACTTAAAAAGGTTCAAACCTCACATTAAGGACCTAGAAATGTGTTTCCTGTCTTCACTACAAACACCATTTTTGTGTTTCAAAGTATAGCAAAAATGGATATCTAATTATTATGAATCAATTATCTGATAGGTATTTTAAAGGTGTTATTATAAAGCGAGACTTATTGGATAGATTTTCAGTTACAAAAGGAATACCCGGTATATATATATAAGTCTATCATTCTAGTTTGACACTCGAGTATTATACATGTACATCCAGTTTTCTATAAAAGTTTTTCACTCATGTATATAACTAGTTAACTTATATGTATAATGTTATTCTTTGTAAGTTGTTGGGTTTCCTGGTACAGTTTTAACCATTCATATATACAATAGTGTAGTTTCCAATACAGGTATAAAGTAGTTCACATGTCATGAGTATATCTGTTAGTATTTAACTAAGACACGTTTCAGTAAATGTTAATTTCAAATTTAGTAATTATCTCCCTTTGTTTAGCATGTCTTACATGTACTTTATCTTCAAATAAACAAGGCTGTTAGTGAAAGCAAAATCTCCATCCAAAAGAAAAATAAGAATGGAAATGAAAGATTTCTTTTTTTATTTATCAACAAATCTCTCTGTGTAAACTGATAATTAACGAACCTGAAAAGTTAGTAAAAAGTCAGTGACATACACATGACCACTTCATGTTGACCATGTCAACTAAATTTCATAAAAATCAAAAGAAAACTGAAAGAAAACTGGTCATTGTCTAAAGACATATTTGATGCAAAATTTAAACTTTAAAGGGTTGTAACTATAAATAAATGAACTGAAAGAGGTCAGCAATATGCATAATATGAATAAAGGCATTAGGTTTTTTAACCCAGCAAAACTGTTCGGTGAGGGTATATTAAGTGAGTGGGGTAAGGTTTCTTCCCATTTTTGTCAATATTTACACAGTTATGCATTTTTTTCTGATACCTCCAATATTTCTCTCTTTAATGCAGCTCAGATTGCTCCAGAATGAGGAAATTTGTGCCACTTTTTAAAATTTTTTCCCAAAACTTTGGACTTTAACATGTAACTCATGGCTTTGGACATGCAAATTCCCTTTCTAATAACTTGTAATAAATACAAATAGATCTTGCTGAACTGTTATAACCTCAAATTATAACTGGACATGGAAACCTGTTATCAAAATGCAGCCATCACACATATGACAGTCTGTTTTTTCTCCTTCAGTATACAAGATGCATTCATTACACAATGTGCATCCATTGAACATTGTAAAGAAAGAACAAGATTCAAGCTCAGAAAATACATTTTAGCAAAACATAATCAAGTGATATCATTCTCTTAGATATCAAATATGTACAACAGGATATATATATATAATATATATTGTTTCATATGTTCATTTCACAACACACACACACATACCGCACAGACACACACAATGTATATGTGCATATTTGTGATACTTAAACACAAAATGTGTGTGTGTGTGTGTGTGTGTGTGTGTGTGTGTGTGTGTGTGAAATGAGCTGATGAAACAATAAATTTAAGAAATTAATGTACATGTATTACCATAAAAATTTGAAAATCAGAACTTACATGTGTGAATACTTCAATAATAAACAAAAACTCTATCCAAATATGTACCTCTGTTGACCTATAATTAGAACTGTTTTAAACCTTTATCACCCAAAGATCACTTAACAGTATAACATATATACTATATCAAATCTTAAACAGAGCCATACAATCCAAATATTATTCCAAAGTCATAGCTTAATTGTCTCGTCCAATCAGATTAAGGGTATTATCAATGCAACAGCCATGGCTTAATAAAACATATGTTTACATTGGGTACCAACTTAAACCGTTTGGTTTGAATCAGCTTGTCAATGTGCCTTGTTAAATGAACTCTTTTCATTAAATTTTAAAGATTTTGTTCGTGATTTTATCTTATTTATCAACACATTTCAAATAAACTAGATCAAATATGCAGAACCAGTGTTGATGTAAGAATTTATTCTATTTCCTTATTCAAAGAATAAATTAGTACACTATCTAATGGTAAAAATCTTGGGCCTAAACCAAAATTATTATAATTAATGCTGTTGAAAGGGTTTTTGATTGAAATTATTAAATTATTGTATATTTTTCAAAAAGATTTTAATAGGAAATTTAAAACTTATTGAATCATTATATCTATATACAAACAATTAAATTATAGGTATAAGAACACATTTAAACATGGACTAGATAATTTGAAGTAAATCTAAAGACAGCTGGGGGTAGAACGGAAATATTGATATGTTACTGGTAAAAAATAAGAATTGCACAGATGTAAATGTTTTGTCGGGTTAGTTTTTGATGGAGTAAGAAATACATTACTTTAACCTAAACTGTCGCATTTTGATATGCCGCCCACCTCAGCTGCCGACGATGCCGTAAAAGTTACACCTAAATCTCGCCTTAAGGCAATGCCAGGCTCAACAATAATTGAGTGTGTACAGCAGAAAACATTCATAAGATGTGATTTCTTAACTAATTTTCACTCCATCCGTCATCTGCAACTTAAAGCCAGGTGATTCTTGACAAGTGTACCATATTTCAAAATCTTCTAAGAATCATTGAATTAATGTTCCAATCATTAAACATGATTCAGCACAATGGGCATTTGTTAAAACAAATAATGGAAGTCATAATAGCAGTTACGTATTTCTTATATAGAAAGTTCCTACATAATCATTTATTAATGCAGCATTTTACAAAATTATAAGGCCATGTAAAATGCAAAGTGAAACTTTGAAAGCCGAAACTCAAAGTGTATCAGGCTCAGTACCATTCTCCAGAATTTTTTTTATGCTATCAATAATATTAATGGATTACACATGGTATTTGTAACAAGAGAATGTCAGATAAATAATGTTACTTGCTCACACTATGCCACTTGTAGTCCATCTAAAACCTTTAACACTAGACAATGATTCTCACACTGGGGACAATGTTTAAATTATCAAAGCTCTAATCTAAAGTAACTGTCCTTATGTTTAATATTTAATGTTACAAAAAAAAAAAAATGAAAATCAGCAAATATCCAACAAGTCAAAATATACCAGACTTAAACTGCCTAGCCTTAAAACTTCATACACTAATGGCTTGTGTGAAAATAAAAACATAACTTTATTCATTTCAATTTAATAGGATTCTATATAGATGGATTAAAAATATCAAATTTTTATTGAACCCATTCAATTTTATATTGAATGTTTACTTAAAAGCTTATATAGAACAATATGATAGTGTAAAGAACATTAAAAACCATTTTATGCATGTGGAAACAAAGGTATGCCAAATTTGTGTAGTAACATAACTTAATACATGGATTTTTTCTTGAATTAAAATTTAAACAGATTTAATCAGTCATATTTTAATCTTAAGTTTTTAAATGACTTAAAGCTTTCACAGAACTAGAAGATATACCAGTACATTACATTACTACACATGAAGTCATTTTGTTTTCAATACTAATGTCTGGTAATGTACATGTATTAGGGACTTCTGCCTGCAGAAAAATGAGCTGATATCAGCTAGTTTCAATATTCCCAAAAGGGGGTCTTTCATCATTACCAAAATTGTCATTAAATTATAGATAATCACAGAATATATGCATATACAATGTATTGCTTGTTTTACCTTAACAGCAAGACATAGTAGTTATGTAGTCACTTCTAAGAGTCAGCATTCATGAGGAGTCAGCGCTCAGTAAACATTGTACAAAGGTTTTGTTAGCTACTTGTTGGGGCACTCAAATAGAACCTGTACTATAAGCAAACCACTAAACATTTGCTTTATTGCCCATTCATGATGAGAATTTTATAATTAGTTGGTCTTCTCTTGTCTTGTCTTGTTTGGTTATAAGTACATGTACTGGTGTCATGTTCTTGGTTAAAAGTACATGTAATGGTATCATGTTCTTGGTTACAAGTACATGTATTGGTGTCATGTTTTTGGTTAAAAATACATTTGATGTGACATGCTCATGGTTACAAGTACATGTATCAGTGTTATGTTCCTGGTTACAAGTACATGTATATGTATTGTTTCATGTTCTCAGTTACATGTATTTTAGCTAAATATTTCTGTATAATAAATGCAGAATTTTTCAGACAAGAATCATGCTCCACAGGTCTCCTGTTCAATACAAGATATTCAAAAAAAAAAACTAAAATTAACACACTGATTTATGTTATTAATTGCTGTGGCTTGGATAATTGAACAAGATGTAGTAGATTTTATTAAGTATTCTTGAAAAGGACACATTTACCACAGAAAATAATTGAGCTGAATTCCTGACTGTCAAAAGTTCAATAAAGTACTGATATACTCTAATGTGTCCAAATCATCATCTCTCAAATCACAATTCTCTTTCAAAACCAAGTACTTAAGAAATATTGATTAAAAATGCCATTAATCTAGACACTAAGATCCTTGTTGACCACAGGTAATTCTCTCCTTCAACAAAGTTGACAAAAGGGATATAGAACTATGTCTGTCAAACTGATTGACTGATCAAGATTAAGATTTCCAATATGCCTATTCTTTGGTGTTACATAGAGTCCTAAGATTTTTTTTTTTTTTTTTGCACATTCATCATCAGTAAATGTTCTTTGTAATAATACAGCCATAGATACCATTATAATTGATGGTGTTTGGTTTTTATATTAATAAACATGTGTAATTAATCATCAGTGCATTAAAACTGTTGTCATAACTAGTACACATGTACCATATATATCAAAAACTGGAGATTCGTGAAACTGATCTGTTTTACAACCTCAAACAAAGCTGATGCAGTAATATTGCACAATCAGTCTAAATTCTGCAAGGAATCAAAGAATCTAAACTGTTTTCTAGATTATACAAAGACATAAATAAAAGGTTGGAAACATGAATACCATAAAAAGAACACTGTATTTGTGGAAGACAAAATTAATAAGACTTTCTCTAATCTTTTTGGAGATGTTCATCTAACAACATTATCTTAACAGGAAATATAACATCAGTGTTGTGTAAGTACTAAAATTTACAAAACAGTGATCTCAATTTCGTGATTTTTTATTGCAGTAAAATATCAATATTCATGTATTTGATCACAAACACAGACCTTATTAAGAGCACACACAAAAGAAAATATAGAAAAAATCAAAACAATTATCAACTTCAAAAATCATTCAGGAAAAAGAATTAAAACAGAACTTACCATTAGAGAAGAAAAACCACTAATTTATGCTTGGAAACAATCGTAAATATGGTTAAACTGTGGGTGAATTAAGTATGTCAATATTTCAAATAAGTATGCTTTAAAAATGAAATACAAATAAAAGATCCCTTTCTAAACACTGAAACATAGATAATGGTTATCTACAAAGCAAACACTGGATCTGAATAAAATCTTTGCACAGGAGCACTCTCAACTAGATTAAAAATGTCGATACTACATTATACATCAAAATAAGACCTAATACCCACTATTCAATATCATCCATTTAAATTTATAGTGCATAAAATGTAATAAAGTGTGTCCCCATATCAGAGTTAATCTATTTTATGCTAGAAGAATGCAATGTTCAAGTCAAAGTTTATAATATTTTAGTAACAAAAAAATAACTGCTTTTGACAAGACCAAAAAAATATACATTATAGTTTATAGTTAAAGACAAATATTAGGCACAAAATTGACTATGAAATTAAAATTGAAAAAGTAAGATTGTTTTCAATAGATACCAGTAAATTAGCTTTTTTTAAATCAATAGTTTTAGAACTTAAAATTAAACCCATGACATAAGTTCAATAACTTCTATTCAACATTATAATTAGGTTGAAATTCAATTATATAAACATAAATTTACATTTAAATGCAAAAAGTATTTACATAGCTGTAAAGAAATTCTTTTCAAATATGAATATTAATATGAAATTTGATTTCATTTACAATCTTGCTTAAAAAAGAAAGTGAAAAGGTTATTAAATTGTTAAATGGACCAGAACCACAACTAAAAATGTAAACCAAATAGCTTACCATCTCTAGTTTAATTGGAGATGTTCATCTAGCCAGAGTACCAATGATTTAGTTTATGGCTCATAAATTACAAAAAGTTAATATGTGGCTTGGAATGGTGAAATGGCATTTTACATCCCAGTCAAAATTTGTTTACTTTTGTTTAAGTGGTCAGTTTCAGGGTGATGTTTACACCCCAGTCAAAATTTGTTTACTTTTGTTTATGTGGTCAGTTTTAGGATGATGTTTACACCCAAGTCAAAATTTTTTTATTTATGTTTAAGTGGTCAGTTTTAGGATGATGTTTACACCCAAGTCAAAATTTCTTTTTTTATGTTTAAGTGGTCAGTTTTAGGATGATGTTTACACCCCAGTCAAATTTTTTTTATTTATGTTTAAGTGGTCAGTTCCAGGGTGATCTTTATACCCCAGTCAAAATTATTTTATTTATGTTTAAGTGGTCAGTTTTAGGATGATGTTTACACCCCAGTCAAAATTTTTTATTTATGTTTAAGTGGTCAGTTTTAGGATGAAGTTTACACCCCAGTCAAAATTTTTTTATTTATGTTTAAGTTATCAGTTTTAGGATGATGTTTACACCCCAGTCAAAATTTTTCTATTTATGTTTAAGTGGTCAGTTTTAGGATGATGTTTACACCCCAGTCAAAATTTGTTAACTTATGTTTATGTGGTCAGTTTTAGGATGATGAAGGAAACATGAGTACCCAAAAAAAACCCACCAAACATCCCAAGTGAAACGAAAAACTTTCTCAAACAAGAACCACCAAACATCCCAAGTAAAATGACAAACTTTCTCAAACAAGAACCACCTAACATCCCAAGTGAAACGACAAACTTTCTCAAACAAAAACCACCAAACATCCCAAGTGAAACAACCAACTTTCTCAAACAAGAACCATCAAACATCCCTAGTGAAATGACAAACTTTCTCAAACAAGAACCACAAAACATCCCAAGTGAAACAACAAACTTTTCTCAAACAAGAATCACCAAACATCCCAGGTGAAATGAAAAACTTTCTCAAACAAGGACCACCAAACATCCCAAGTGAAACAACAAACTTTTTCAAACAAGGACCACCAAACATCCCAAGTGAAACGACAAACTTTCTCCAACAAGGACCTACAAACATCCCAAGTGAAACAACAAACTTTCTCAAACAAGAACCACCTAACATCCCAAGTGAAACAACAAACTTTCTCAAACAAGAACCACCAAACATCCCAAGTGAAACAGCAAACTTTCTCAAACAAGGACCACCAAACATCCCAAGTGAAACGGCAAACTTTCTCAAACAAAAACCACCAAACATCCCAAGTGAAATTTAAAACTTTCTCAAACAAGGACCACCAAACATCCCAAGTGAAATGAAAAACTTTCTCAAACAAGGACCACCAAACATCCCAAGTGAAATGAAAAACTTTCTCAAACAAGGACCACCAAACATCCCAAGTGAAACGACAAACTTTCTCAAAAAGAACCACCAAACATCCCAAGTGAAACGACAAACTTTCTCAAACAAGGACCACCAAACATCCCAAGTGAAATGGCAAACTTTCTCAAACAAGGACCACCAAACATCCCAAGTGAAATGAAAAACTTTCTCAAACAAGGACCATCAATAATCCCAAGTGAAACGACAAACTTTCTCAAACAAGAACCACCAAACATACCAAGTGAAACTGCAAACTTTCTCAAACAAGAATCACCAAACATCCCAAGTGAAACGACAAACTTTCTCAAACAAAAACCACCAAACATCCCAAGTGAAACAACCAACTTTCTCAAACAAGAACCACCAAACATCCCAAGTGAAACAACAAACTTTCTCAAACAAGAATCACCAAACATCCCAAGTGAAACGACAAACTTTCTCAAACAAAAACCACCAAACATCCCAAGTGAAACGACAAACTTTCTCAAACAAGAACCACCAAACATCCCAAGTGAAACAACAAACTTTCTCAAACAAGAACCATCAAACATCCCTAGTGAAATGACAAACTTTCTCAAACAAGAACCACCAAACATCCCAAGTGAAACGAAAAACTTTTCTCAAACAAGAATCACCAAACATCCCAGGTGAAATGACAAACTTTCTCAAAAAGAACCACCAAACATCCCAAGTAAAACGACAAACTTTCTCAAACAAGGACCACCAAACATCCCAAGTGAAATGGCAAACTTTCTCAAACAAGGACCACAAAACATCCCAAGTGAAATGAAAAACTTTCTCAAACAAGGACCATCAATAATCCCAAGTGAAACGACAAACTTTCTCAAACAAGAACCACCAAACATACCAAGTGAAACAACAAACTTTCTCAAACAAGAACCACCAAACATCCCAAGTAAAACGGCAAACTTTCTCCAACAAGGACCTACAAACATCCCAAGTGAAACAACAAACTTTCTCAAACAAGAACCACCAAACATCCCAAGTGAAATGAAAAACTTTCTCAAACAAGGACCACCAAACATCCCAAGTGAAACGGCGAACTTTCTCAAACAAAAACCACCAAACATCACAAGTGAAATTTAAAACTTTCTCAAACAAGGACCACCAAACATCCCAAGTGAAATGAAAAACTTTCTCAAACAAGGACCACCAAACATCCCAAGTGAAACAACAAACTTTTTCAAACAAGGACCACCAAACATCCCAAGTGAAACGACAAACTTTCTCCAACAAGGACCTACAAACATCCCAAGTGAAACAACAAACTTTCTCAAACAAGAACCACCTAACATCCCAAGTGAAACAACAAACTTTCTCAACAAGGACCACCAAACATCCCAAGTGAAACAGCAAACTTTCTCAAACAAGGACCACCAAACATCCCAAGTGAAACGGCAAACTTTCTAAAACAAAAACCACCAAACATCCCAAGTGAAATTTAAAACTTTCTCAAACAAGGACCACCAAACATCCCAAGTGAAATGAAAAACTTTCTCAAACAAGGACCACCAAACATCCCAAGTGAAACAACAAACTTTTTCAAACAAGGACCACCAAACATCCCAAGTGAAACGACAAACTTTCTCAAACAAGGACCTACAAACATCCCAAGTGAAACAACAAACTTTCTCAAACAAGAACCACCTAACATCCCAAGTGAAACAACAAACTTTCTCAACAAGGACCACCAAACATCCCAAGTGAAACGACAAACTTTCTCCAACAAGGACCTACAAACATCCCAAGTGAAACAACAAACTTTCTCAAACAAGAACCACCAAACATCCCAAGTGAAACAGCAAACTTTCTCAAACAAGAACCACCAAACATCCCAAGTAAAACAACAAACTTTCTCAAACAAGGACCACCAAACATCCCAAGTGAAACAACAAACTTTTTCAAACAAGGACCACCAAACATCCCAAGTGAAACGACAAACTTGATTTATAACATTACTGCCTTAGACCACTCAGCCACTGAGGTCCTGGATTTGACAAAAGAAATGGTAGTTTAATATAGAGAAGTATTGCTAATTTATTTCAGTCAGGTAAATTCCATTATTAAAACTATTTTCATGCCCAATAAGACACTATATGTATAAGCTATATTCTACAGTAATTTAAAGTACTATATGCAGAAATAAAACAGACTCAGGTTCTATATATTTTTTAATTCACACTTTTCTTTAAAGAGTCAATTACCTATATAATGTATATAAACCTGATAATCAAGATTATTTCAATGTAATAATCAGCAAATCTTTTCTAGCTACTTAAATATATATAGACCATTAACCAATATATCTGTACAGACTGTGTAATTATCTGACACTTAAATATCATATCTATGTATATCCAGGGTCATAAATACAGTAATTATCACTGTATGTGCTATCGTGCTAGATATTAACATAAATATTAAATGAATAAAGTCAAATTTTTATGTTCAATTTACTTCCAAATTGATTTAGAAATAAAAGTTTCCATATGAATCAATGCATTACTTAACTATTTGTCAGGGCTGCCAAGATGTGGGTCTTCTTGACTATTAACAAGTAGTTAATTCTATTATAGTGGCCTGTAAGTATTCTTATGTACAGATGGCTTATGATTTTTCTGACTTGACCAGTAAACCAAGGAGCAAGGGGTCTAGGTTTTTAAACTAATCTGAAAGATCAACTTGTTAATAGCAAGCATTTTCCAGCTTTATATTATTGGTAAGAGATAAAAAATTACCTTTGATCAATTGCAAAGCTCCAAGTAAAATTTAAACCCATAACTCTTGGCTCTGAAAGTCAATGATACAATTTGATCTTGCTCAGTGCAATGTACTGATACTGCAAAAGTTTCTTACCAGTATTTGAAACAAGCAAAAGATTATTATTGAGGATACAAACTCCCTTCCAGATCAGTTAAGTATTTTGAATTTTACAATCTGAATGTCAATTGATCTCGAACATCCTATCATGCCTATGCTTTGTAAATAATTAACTGGATAAGATTTTAAATTCAAGTGGTACTGTAACACACATAGTTGTTATTTTAGCATATGACAATTACTGGTACTCTAGGTAATTTAAATGACACTGAATAAAACCATTCTTTCTAAAAAAAAAAAAAAAAAACAAAAACAAACAAAAAAAAAAACAAAAAAAAAACAAAACAAAACAAAACAATTCTATATTTATAGAAACCAAACTGAGATTCTATCCTTGGACTTCTACAGTAGAGCCAGAACCTAGTGACCCTAATATATAGACAAATATTAAATGACCTTCAACATTATACTTATAACAAGGTATATGTAGCAGTAAGTACAATTAGTAGTAAGCAAATACTGTGTAAATTTGACTTACTGGTAGTATTTACTTATTTATATTTCTAAGTGTATATTTTAAACACACTGTGGATCTAAAAATGGAAAAAATGAAGAGCTCAATTCATAATGTAAATTAAAGAAAATCAGTGAAAAAAATTACTCTTATCTCACCTGTCACTGTTAAACATTAATACGTGTGTCATACACATTCTCCGATATTTGCCAAACATGTTTATACTCCACAACAAATAATGAGAAAATATAGCTCACACTCGTAATCCATAGCAAACAATGAAGGTTAGATTATCTACTGCAGTAAGAAACAAAATGCTGGATTTAAACTATCATGACCCAACAAAGCTTGAAGAAATTATCTTTATTTACAGAGATTTATTAATTCAAATTTCACATTGTATTTTGGCATGCTCGCCATAGATAACCTTTTATCTTGATAATCTTTGATGGAACTTAAAGAAAATAATAATCCAAGGGAAATTTATTTACAGGGGTTTAATAATTGAAATTTTAAATTGTATTCAGTCATGCTCAATAAAGATAACCTTAATCCTAATAACCTATGATGAGAAATGATTTAAGCTCTTTAAATACCATTAAAGAAATTATCCGAGATCATCCAAATCACGTTGATCTTAAAATTAGAGGATTTTATCTACTATTTAATATCTAAACCAGAAACAAATTAATATTCTATTCTTTATCTTATTTTTGATTCGCTGATGAATCATTCTTTTAATTAGTTTTTTATTCTTTTTGCAAACTTTTATTTTTTGCATACACAGTAACAAGCAAAACAGTTTAACTGTTTATGTTTTATATTAAAAAGAAAATGAAAAATTTCAACATTAAATCTGGTAAAGTTATATCATTATTTCTAGAACATCAGAAGACTGAAATCAGAACAAATATCTAACAGACATTACAATTAAACTGACTGACATCCCAATTAAACTTACAGACTGATATCCCAATTAAACTGACTGACATAACAATTAAACTTACAAACTGATATCCCAATTAAAATGACTGACATTACAATTAAACTGACTGACATTACAATTAAACTGACTGACATCCCAATTAAACTGACTGAAATCCCAATTAGATTGACTGACATCCCAATTAGATTGACTGACATCCCAATTAGATTGACTGACATCCAAATTAAACTTACAGACTTATATCACATTAAAACTGACTGACTTCCCAATTAAACTGACTGACATCCCAATTAAACTGACTGACATCCCAATTTAACTTACAGACTTATATCACATTAAAACTGACTGATATTACAGTTAAACTGGCTGACATCCCAATAAAATTGACTGCATGACATTACAATTAAACTTACAGACTTATATCACATAAAAACTGACTGATATTACAATTAAAATGACTGACATCCAAATTAAATTGACTGACATTACAATTAAACTTACAGAATGATATACTAATTTACCTTCCTTCCTGACATTACATTTTATCTTACTGACATAACAATTAAACTGACTCCTGTTACAATTAAACTGACTGACATTACAATTAAACTAAATGACATTACAATTAAACAGATTGATATCCCAATTCAACAGATTGACATTACAATTCAAATGACTGACATTACAATTAAACTGATTGACATCCCAATAAAACTGACTGACATCCCAATAAAACTGACTGACATCCCAATTCAACAGATTGACATTACAATTAAACGGATTGACATTACAATTCAACTGAATGACATCACAATTTTACAGATTGACATTACAATTCAAGGGATTGACAGTACAATTAAGTGGATTGACATCACAATTCAACCAAAATAAAATCACAATTCCATAGATTGACATTACAATTCAACTAAATGACATTACAATTCAACAGGTTGACATTACAATTTAACAGAATGACATTACAATTACCTTGCTGACATTACAATTAGACTGACTGACATTACAATTAAACTGACTTACATCTCAAATAAACTGACTGCCATCACAATTCAACAGATTGACATTACAATTACATTGTAAATGGATTGACATTACAATTCAACTGACTGACATTACAATTTTACTGATTGACACAATTTTACTGATTAACATTATATTTCCACGGACTGATACAGAACAAATACATTGACTGATATGTCAATTAAACTGACTGATGTTACAATTAAATTGATGGACATCACAACTAAACTAACATATCAAGAGATATGTGTACATATTTTTAATATCACTTGATATTGATCACACATGTTCATTCTCATGTTTGTCTTCATTTTGATATCAACTAAGTCGAGATCTCATGAGCTCTTCTTTTCTTATGGTATAGTTAAGTCATAAAATTCCTTAGGTCACCGCCTGACCCATACAATAGTAGATTTGTATCGGGATTTAGCTCCTTTAAAGAAAGTTGATGGGTTTACTGGGGTTTTTTTATAAGTCATTTCTGTGAAAAAAATATTCTCAAGTATTAAGCATATAATAAATTGGCTGGGGAACTACCGCGAAAATATTTACCTATTTATATATAGTTATCACATATATATTATACAGTATAAACAGTTCATAGTAGTAATCTTTTCCACGTGCATTTAATTCATGTCAACACCTGTGTTTTTAATAAGTTAAGTGATTAATTTAAAAAGCAGAAACATATAGACATTAACATTTATGGACATTTATAATGGCCATGTACTATTTATACTTACCATCCACTTTCACTTTCAACAATTAATTTTTTCAGTTTCAGCGGGTGGTTGTTAACAACAATCTTCTTAGTTAATCAATATTACAAATTTGTATGTGAACGAATTCAATTAGCAATATTCCAACACAACTTGCGGTTTATAAATTAGAATAAAAATAAAAATGAAATTTTAAAAACTTTGAAAAATAAATTTTGAATATTTGAATTCTTTGTTTCATTTAGTCCTTTTCATCTTTTAATCTTATTTGTAAACAATCTTAAATTTAACAAAACCCAAGTACTTGCTACCTCAATGTAGAAAAGACGCTTGGTGTGAAAACACTAGGGCGAAAACGTTTGCACGACTATTGGAAACATCGTTAAAACGTTTGAAAATAGTTTAAAAAAGCTATGTAGATTTAAGCGTTTGTGTATTAAATTTGACAAAAAAAGAAATGACATCAGAAAGATAAACTTTTATTCAAAACAAGTTTCGCGGGAACAGCAGGGATTTTCCAAACCGGATACATTGATAACGCATGCAATTTACAGTACCAAATACCTGAGCAGAAAAATCAAAACAAATGAAATAACGGAAGCTGCTTTTTCTTAAGCAATGTCACCAGATAGAAAACATGTAAACAATGGACTGATGTCCCACCATGGCTTCTGAAATCGGCCAAAGTAAAAGTGATCTAAATTCTGAAGATGAAAGTTTGACAGAGCCGATGACTGTGGTTCAGAATGGTGTCCTTGAAACACATTTTGATGATCAGCCTGTGCATAAAGATGAGGAATATCAAGGACCACATGATTGGCGAAAAAGATTAAAACCTGTCAAATCGCCAATTAATGAAGGGAAGAATGATCCTGATGAAACTGACAGCGCATATGGTTCAGGTTCAAGGTAACTGAGATCAGACAATAACTTTTCATACTTCCAGACTGAACTGTATTACACCAAAAATTATTTGTTAAAAAAGGATTAATTTTGTATCAAGACTACAAAGTCTGGTAATGAATGATTTAAAACCATTTGGAATAGCCTTCAATGTTGGACTCATATAAGGTTTATTTTTTGTTGCTTTTACCAAAATCGCCTAAAATCATCCAAACTACCATATTCGGTGTTGACTTTAAAAATATCACAGTTGGCAGTGAGAGAAACAACTAAAAATTTCAGATGTAGTTTCCAGTTAGACAGATAATCTACCATTATAAACACCACCTGGAAATCATATGGCAAGAAACTAAAGCAGATATTTTAGGCCATAATAAATTAATACCTAGATTTTCATCCCTGCCAGCCCTTTTTTTAACACCCGCCCCGATTTATTTTATTTTCAGATTTTGAACTCGTGTCCGGTTTTGATTACGACTTTCATAACAAATCTGCTTGCTCCATGAGCCATAAGATTCATGATAAGTAAAAGCTGTCTGGTTTCCGGTCAAGTTCTGCATTGTAACAATGAAAGTAGAGTGTTTTGTGCTCCATGAGCCATAGGATTATACGTAGAAGTTGACTGGTGTCCGATCAAGTTGCAGACGGATTTTCAGAAACGAAAGATTTCGCATATTGGTTGTTGCATGTTATTTATTATAGCCACTGTTAAATCAGGCTTAAAAACAATCAAAAACTGGTATTGCTATCAAGTTCCAGACACCATGACATCAAAGAATTATATAACGACTTTGTAGGTGGTAAACTCGATCATCAGAATTGAATCATTGAATTCAAGAATCACGGTTCGTGTTGGTCGCACAAAACACGAGTTGACAGAGTTTAATCCTACCACAAAAGTCGGAGATTTTGTTTCATTTTTGGGATCGTATATTGAATTCAATCAAGATGAGATTGGTATTGTGGTGTCTGAAAGCTCAGCAAAAGTTGATGATGAGAAATAAAAAAAAAAAATAAAATCTGTCCCCCCCGCCCCATATTTGAAAAAAAAAAATGGATGAAAATCTAGGTTTTAATTTATTATGGCCTTACATTCACTAGAAATACAATATTGGCTTGTAATTACAGAATTTGCACCAAATTGACCCTTATTTTAAGTGTTGTCAATAATATTTGTTGCTGTATGTGATGTAAATAATTTATATATAATTCATGAAATATATATTTTTGAAAATATTTCGTTTCACTTTGATGATTTTACTGCTGATTTGATACTTAGAGCAACCTGTCCATATCAGGTGCCAGAGGATTGATGGTAATTACCGAATCGGTACTAAAAAAATTATAAATTTCTTGATCAATACATCATTTATAAATTATTTCCAAATGATAATAGGTTATTTTGAAAAAATTCTAGCATTCACCATCATTAAATTGGCTTGAAAAATGTATCTTTATACTTTTACACACAGTCCTACCAAGTCGATGGTAATAACCGAATTGGAAGTAAAAATCATGAAAAAATGAACTAATTTATTTTCAGAATATACTTTTTATGAATTTTATACACTTTTTGCATCACATAAAGTACATATATGATAAATGTAACTTTAAATGGGCCAACCGGGCACCAATTCCATAATTCTAGGAACCTGATATTTTTTGATACTTTTTTAACCATTTATAAAATGATTGCATTTGTTACACTATCTATTTACACTATTTTCATATGTTTTGCTATATTTATTTTTTTTGTCATCTTCATAAAACTTCATCTTTTTTTCAGGGCCATAAAAGATAGCAGGAAAGTTAAAGAAAAATTTGATGATGCTGGTAAAGCTGAAAAACCAAGAAGAATTCCATCATGGAAACGTCATTTAATAGAGAAAAAGAAAAGAGGCAATACAAAGGTATGCTGCAGTGAACTTAAGCAAATATCAATTAATCTATCTTTAGGACTTGAAATTGCTTGATGGTGAAAATGAAATTCTAAGTGTTGTTTTCCTGTGAATGAAATTTCTGGCATTTCATAATGGTAAATATTAATTTTTTCCTGAAATGTGATTAACTTTACTTGTTAGGCCACAAGATTTGTCATTGCAAAGAACTTTTTTTAAGGTTATAGAAACATTCATTTAAGAACATTAGACCAGAGCAATGGATAAATCCATAAAAATTAAAAGTTCAAAGTCAAGAAACTGTAACCTGTAAAAATAAAAAATGATTTACCTATCTTCAAAGATGTTATTAGTTAAAAAAAATAGAAAAAAGTTTTATGCATAGTTGCACAGTCCTGAATGATAAAAACTTATGTATTATGTCAATAGAGTGTTTTAATGTATTTTGTCCTACAGCTGTTTCGCCAAGGTAGTGGAGCAGGATCTTCTAATGCAACTACTCAGGTAACCATGGTAACAGATATTGCATGCTTTTATGCTTGTTAATGTACATTTATTTCCTGTTTATTTAGATCTCCATATCAAGCATGCATCCTTGTTGGAATAATGATCCAAAACTAAACTAGTTTCTTGTTATTCATTCTAAGCAGTATAAGATTCAATAGAGCTTACATGTATGTCATACCTCATACCTCATGTTTGTCTCACCTGGCAGTTTTATTTGCCAAAGAAAGAAGGCAAAGCATTACTTTTTTGTTGGAAGTTAAACTTATTTTTAAACCAAAGTCAGACTTTTTTTTTTGTCCTAGAGCTTTTGTTTTGCAAAGTCTCTTTCTGCATACAGTTTGTATAGAGTCATTAAATGTTTAAATTCAGTTGAAAAACACTGGTTAGTTTGCTGTAAAAAGTTACAACCAGCATTATTATTGAGAGTCATTTTTTTACAAGTTTTATGATGATTGACAGGTTTCAGATATTTTTTGTTATAGTTTTAATGGATTATATGAATTGGCAAATGGTGAGCTTTTTTTCTCTGCTTATAGTAATTTATTTTTTTATCTGTTTTCCAATTACATGTACCAAGAAACTATTTTGATTTGGAAATTTCTGTTACGTAATATATAAATAGTCAGAATGTTATACTTATAACAGGAATGTAATATAACTTTGTTAACTTTGATAATTTACATATTAATTCTGTGATAGGTCTGTCAACACCAAAAAAAAAAAATCAATGACAAGACTACCTGTAAAAATGTCTATGTATTTTTATGTGTAATTATTGACAAAGTGGTGAAGAAGCTGAACATTTTGGGGTTCTGGGACTAAGTGTGCTTCAGAAGATAAATCAGTATGGTATTGTAATACACAGTAAACATATCCTAAACCAAGAGTCATAGACAAGCACAACGTTCGTGAAAAAAGATAGATCATTAAAATGTACTAGTAATAGTATTGTTAAAGATATATAGTTTTCATTTACTGCTTTTATGTTATGAACAGATGGTTTCTGCATTATAAAGAAGCAGAGTGGGTAATAGTTATTATGTGTTATGTCACAGCCAAGATTTTTTCATTTATATTAAGTTTATTGTTTTTGGAGAGATGGAGATAACCTAGAATAGCCGTAGAGACCACTGTCACCAGGCAGCTAATTGACAGACTTCTCATTCTAGGATCTTCTCAAGTGGGATTTAAACATAAGCTGTTAGAGACTGTGTGATTCATAAAAATTGTCTTGATTTCTTGATTTGCAGTATTTTCTGTTGTGAAAAAAATACATACTGTAGAAACACTCAAACAGTTGGAAAACTTACTGTCGTCTGGTAGATCTGCTGTATATAATATACTGCTAGTTTATGTCTTGTTGTCTGTATGGTAGATATAATTTGTCTGTCGGGGAAGATAAAGGTGCTTCTGTCAAATGTGTTCAGTAAATACCTGTGTTGCTCTGATGTCTCATGACTCTATCAAATGTACATGTATTTTTTTGTAGCAATTCTTATACTGATTATTAAAATACGTTTAAGAAATAATCTATATTTGTATTTATCTAGGTTTCAGTGACCCATATCCTAAAAATCTATCACACTTAGTTGCATTATATCCTTGCAAACTTCATTTTTGAATTTGGTAAAAAAAAAATACTGACATTGTTCACAAAGCTTTAGTGAATGTAATAAAAAGGTAAATAAACTGTTATCATTGACCTACATTCTACAATATTATAATATCATTGACCTACATTTTTCAGTATTGTTATATCATTGACCTACATTCTATAATATTATAATATCATTGATTTACATTCTTCAGTATTGGCAAGTCAAAAAATCTCTACAGTTATATGAAAATTTTAATCCAGAAATATTGTTTACAAAATTGTTTTAAAATGTTTTAAATCTTCCTTTTACAAATGGGAAATTTTTTGCTGTTTGTTGGATATATTTATACTTCCTGTAGAATTAATTGTTTCCTCATAATTAGGCAGAATACTTAAATTAAACTCATTTTACAAATGTTATATTTAATGTAATGTATTTATAAGTGTAATTAATATTTTACTGTTCTCCCAAAGTTGTATCTGTTTCTCTGGCCTCACATATAGAAATACTAGTAATTCTTTTATTTTCCTCAATATATTCAGAGCATGTTAAGAGCTTCTGTTTAACTCCATCAGACTATGTTCTTAATCTTGAAAAAGTATTTTTACTCTTTGACAACTTTTAAAAAAATAACAAACTGCTTTTGTAAAAACTGTCATGCTGTCTGTTCATCTGTTAATATTTAAATTTTGACTGTAACTAGCCCTACAGTTTTTAATAGAATTAAACAGAATGTGGTATGTGTGTGTGTTATGATATAGAGTCATGTATTTATTTATAAAATTGTGATGCTGCTTGATTAGTAAAAGGAATAATGCCCCTTTTCCTTATCTAATTATTTTACACAATTTGGAAACTTTGTGTTGTACAATCATCAAAAGTTTTATTATTATGTCTGCATATCAGCAGACATCTTGTTGTTACTCATAATCTTTATTATTATTATTATTATTTTTATTATTCCTCCTCATTTCTGACAGATTTTTTTCAGAGACATCTCCTCCTATGGTTCTTATCCGATCAGGCTGAAATTTTGTCAACTGGTAGGGATTGACCGCAGGAGGTCGCTTCCTCACCGTTTTCAGAATTCTGAAGGACTTTGGAGAAATCTGGTTAAAACCACGGAATTCCAGAGAATTCTTTCTTTCTTAGAATTTCCTCCGCTATTGGAGCACCACTTTAGAGAGTTGATACGCAGACATATACTTGCTCACAAGTATACATTCTAGTTAATTTTTATAGTTATTTTGACTCTTAATTGTCAAACATCAAATAGAAGCTCTGTATAAGAATCTGTGTTGTTCTTCATCTTTATGAAGTATAATTACTTTATATATATATATATATATATATATATATATATATATATATATATATATATATATATATATATATATATATACAGTATAACTTGTGTATAAAGGACACCCAAGGGATTGGGCAAGTGTCCTTAACAGACAGGTGGACTTTACATACAGGGTCACAAATGACGCAAAGGAAATTTAATATACCAGAGCTTGACAAAGGACTTTAAAACAGTTAATTTCACAATTATTCTACATAAGATATTACTTAAATTAACTTATTAACTTAAGCAAATAAAACTTGTTAGAAGAATTTAATAATTTATTTCAATTTACAGTGATTTTTGGATTTGATATTACCCCAAAAAAGTTGAAATTTGTTTAAATTAATAATAGGAATTTTCATTCCTATGATTTGATTGGTTGATTGTGAAATTATACATACACTGCCCTTGATATTCTTTAAGAATCCAATTAAAGCCATTAAGGTTTTGACCATCAGTTTATTTGTACAGTAAGTTGTATAAGTGATTTGGTCATTCTAATTAAACTGCATCTTGATATTAAGTGAATAAATCTTGACCATAAAAAATTAGCACCATAAGTGGGCATAACAGAAATTTATAAACATTTTTAACCAGATAACATCTGGTTACAAGTGAGATCAACAGATTTAATAAAAAACAAAAATATTATATAAATTAAATAAATTTTATTACCACTAAATTGTAACAAAAGTTGACATGATTTGTTTAGATCATACAATGTATATATTATTGATGTCCAATCGGACAAAAAATCATAATTGATAATCGGAGAGGCATAATCGATTAATTAATTGATAATAATCGGAATTACTTAGTAACTGTACATCAGTATTCAGAAACAAATAAAGCTGAATAAATACAGTATTCAGAAACAAATAAGGCTGAATATAAACACTTTATTTGTATTAGCCAAGTGTTTTTGTTTTGTGATTGTAAGTTAAAGGCCAGATAGCTCCTTGCCCTGATAAATTGATAGTGGCCAAAGCATCGCACTGTGTAAAAAGTGTCTGGATACAATATATTATCCGATCCTCGTCCATTGTTGTTTTTAGTAGCAAGAACCAGAAAGGAAACGGACTTTACTACAATCAGGAAACTACTCGCTGATGTTGGCGATGATCAATTATTTATCTTGTGATCAATTAATAGGATCGCTGCCCTGACAACGACAGACAATCGATCATCGGCGATAATCCCGACATCGCTAATATATATACTGTGTATATATATATATATATATATAAAATAAAATAAAAACTATATAGATATATATTATTTATTTATTTATATATACAGTTGTATTACAGGGGCTTTATATGAAGGGAACTAATTAGTATTTAACTATTAACTCTATACAGTCTATATATCTATACCCAGTACACATTGTATACTCATTATAATGATTTCAGGGTACACCAGGGGTTTACAGGAAGAAATCATTTAAAAATAACAATACAACAGAGTCAGCATTTACCCAACAGGTGGTTAACAATGGAATATCACATACATCATCATTTAAAAGACGAGTTTCACCTTCAAATTCAGTAAGTCTCAATGTCTCAAATATCTGTCTAAAATTATGTAAACTTGATTCAATGCTTAAAACAGAAACAAAAAGAATAAATGATGTAAATGACAGTATAATAGTATTTGTAAGTTTTGTGGGAACATTTTATTTTGTAAAATAATATGAATAAGATCTACTTTAGAGCAGAAAAATGTTGCTGTTCGATGCATTAAACGGATTTGTAAAAAATGTTTGACATAGTGTTTAACTTTGTTGATTGTTCTTAAAACTAGATTTTTCAGATTCAGCTTCAGGGTTTTGTTATTAATATAAAAGGAAAATAAATTCTGCATTAACATGCAATAGTAATTGTTTTTCTGCATGGCTTTCCTTTTAAATATGTGTTTTCCTAATGTTTTTATTTTTATCCCTGCGCTTGATAAAGGATACATGTATATTTTTGTAAACAAGTATTCTTTGTCAAGCTTTAATACATTCTTGTTTATACAGAGATCCCACTGCTTAAATGTTGATTGATTTATTTGTAGCAGCTTTTCATAAAGTTGTGATAATTTTTCTTTTTATTTTTTCGTTTTTAAGCATAATTTATTTATAACTACATTTTTTCTAGCATTCTTTAATAATTTTACTAATGAAGCACAGAAGTCTCTGAGAATATAAGATACTTCTGTTATTAATTTTTTATCTCCTGGTTATAGAAAATTGTTAAGTCTTTAGATGAAGTGATACAGTTCTTTGTGATCATTTGTCAGTTTTCTTTTATTTTTGTCAATGAATCGTTAATACTAGTACATGTATGTCAGTGAAATGATACATGTAAGAGTCTTTGGATGATTTTCCTGAATATATTCCATAATTCAGTCTCATTTTCTTACAAGCATATGCATATATGCCGTTCATTTACTTATTAGTTTATCATGTAAACTTATACCCTTTAATGTATGAGCAAAAAGTTTGGAAAAATATTAGTTTCATAAATGTCAAGGAAAAAAGTCTCTTTAAAAGATTGTCATCTTAAGTGGTTCTTTATGCACTGGAAATAAGTTCTGTGTAAACATTACAGAATATCACATGATAGTATACTGTTGAACCCATTATACTGTGTATTTTCTATACCAATAATCAGTAAAAAAAAATTTAAAAAGCTATTTATTATTTGGTTTATTACCAATTTTAATTGCAGTTCAATAAACCAGTTGCAGTATCAAATGAAATTACAAAGAAACGAATTGTTAAAGTTCAAAGAGCACGTTTGTACCTTTTACAACAAACAGGACCGAACTCGTTCCTGATTGGTGGAGATTCTCCCGATCATAAGTTTAGAGTTATCATTGGTCCTCAGGTACATATAAACATAAATTTTATCATTTTTATCACATACATATACAAGAATCAATTAAAATAGTATGGAATATATTGTGAAGTTCTTGGCAGTAATTTTTGTCATTTATGTTGAGAATTGTTGCTAAGTACAAGTTAAAGTGATTCGTTTTTTTTGTTTTGTTTTTTTTTTTTTCTTTTTTTTTTTTTTTTTGTTTTTTTCTTTTTTGTTTTTTTTTTTTTTTTTTTTTTTTAGCCAAATCTAGCTTCTTTGACTTTCCTTGGTCAAGGCATAAAATTCAAAATAAATATTGCCCACTCAACTGTCAAGTAAATGGATACTGTCAAAGCATTTTTATGGACTACCATTTTAACCATAGTAACTGAGATAAATAAATGGTTAGATTAACTTAAACACTTTGTACAGCCTTGGTTACTGAATAGGTTATAGTTTTATTCTCCATTGTTAACAGTATCAAAAAAGTGACTGTATCTACAATAGTGTACATTCACTGGAAAAATCAATGTTAATCATTATCAGTGAACTAGCAATCTAAAGTTATTTTTATCTAAAACAAACCATAAATATCAACACTAAACCTGTAAATTAATATTATAGATTAATCAAACACTAGACCTGTACTCAAATTAATATTATAGATTAATCATACACTAAACCTGTACTCAAATTAATATTATAGATTAATCATACACTAAACCTGTACTCAAATTAATATTATAGATTAATCATACACTAAACCTGTACTCAAATTAATATTATAGATTAATCATACACTAAACCTGTACTCAAATTAATATTATAGATTAATCATACACTAAACCTGTACTCAAATTAATATTATAGATTAATCATACACTAAACCTGTACTCAAATTAATATTATAGATTAATCATACACTAAACCTGTACACAAATTAATATTATAGATTAATCATACACTAAACCTGTACTCAAATTAATATTAAAGATTAATCATACACTAAACCTGTACTCAAATTAATATTATAGATTAATCATACACTAAACCTGTACTCAAATTAATGTTATAGATTAATCATACACTAAACCTGTACTCAAATTAATATTATAGATTAATCATACACTAAACCTGTACTCAAATTAAAATATTATAGATTAATCATACACTAGACCTGTACTCAAATTAATATTATAGATTAATCATACACTAAACCTGTATTTAAACTCATATAGAATCATCCTTGAAATTTACCTATTTATTATAATTGATGATGTGTATATTATATTTTTGAAGTCATGCAGTTGTGGTAAGGGGCCACATTGTGTTCATGTCCTTTTTGTGATGTTGCGAGTGTTCCAGGTCAGTGAGAGTGACCCTTGCCTGTGGAGTAAAACACTTAAAAATTATGAAGTAAGTATATCTGCATTTTAAATCCTCTCTAACAGGGAAATAACAATTTGTAGAAATGGTTTTGGTTTACTCAGGGTAATGTCAAGTCATGTTTTACTTTAACAACAGTGATTTTGGTTTACTCAGGGTAATAGAAGGTCATGTTTTACTTTAACAACAGTGATTTTTTTTTTTTTTTTTTTTTTTTTTTTTTTTTTTTTTTTTTTTTTTTTTTTTTTTTTTGGCTTAATTTGGGGCCGAAATCGGGCCCCATTAGAAATTTCCCAAATTTGGACAATAAATTTCCAATGATAATGAAAATATTTTTTTTTTGTTATCTAGATCGGTGACTAAAAATAGTTACAAATAAAATTACCCCCTTGTGATCTCAAACAAAGTCGAAAATATCATTTACAGATTCAAAAACTATGATGCCAAAAAAAATCTTGCTGTAAATTTAATCAAATTTATTGTCCTGATAAAGAGATTAAATACATTATAATTTTAAATGTGTATTTTAGTATAATTTATTATCTCATACAAATCATTGTTGTGATTTTTTTTTGGTGGGGGGGGGATTTTGCAACATAAAAATTTCCCAATTTGACTTAGTATGACGTGAAGATTCCCAATTGCACAGGCCCTGGCCCCATTCCAAAAAAATGGTTAAAAAAAACACTGATCAAATTGTTTCAAACTTTGCAACCTATGAAATTTGTTTGAGTAAATGTGACACAATCAGAGCAAAACAAGAGTAAACAGCATGTGTAAAATCGGGGATGGAAATTTAAAAGTATTTTACTCTTTTTAGAGTAAATGATAGATTTTTTGCTACCCATATATCATCAAATTTAAACCTACCTATTACATCAGACCTTTTAGACCAAAAGTTTTGTTCAGTTGACACAAGTACACAAATTCTCTGTTTACAAAAGTTAACTCAGTGACAGATTTTAATAAAGTATATTGTACTTCAGTTTAGAAAGATTATTATTACATCTGGGTTCAGTATTCACAGGTTTCACTGCATCAGGTTATTTATAATGTAAAATCAAAGTTTATATTGCTATTCAGTAATTTGATATTTAAAGTTGTTTATTAGCTATTGGGTAAAAAAGGAACCCATGACCAAAATCTGACAAAGAAAGGTGACGGCAGAGTAATTAGGATTCATTCATTTTATTATGGTTTTACTATATATTACAGTTTAATGTTACATTTTAACAGGTTGAAAATTTGTTCAGACAGTATCACGATAAGGTATCATCAAGAATACAAAGTAGAAAGCTTGCAGATAAACAAAAACAAGGACGGAAAGCAGAGAGATCTGGTACACCATCACCTGAATCAACGCCAGCACCATCTGAAGCTGATGTGGGGTTTGTAATTAATTATTATTGTCATATGCATTTCTTTTTTGTTAAAATCATGAACAAATAAAATAAACAGCATGCATTGGAATTAAATTTTGTCAAACAAAAACACCTAGTAGTTCTCAGATACTGGAGTTTTACCAGTGTTTACAATGAAATATTTCTCGTACAACAACATTTTCAAATATTAATCGTTTTTCATTTTAATTTCAATTTTATAAATAATTCTTAAGCAATGGTATTACAGAATTTTTGGTTTGGTAAGAAACTTCAAATTTTAACATTCATGAAAAATCAACATTCAGACATGATCAAATTTTCTGACATTTTTCATTTTACAACAGAACTAACTTGACAAAAGTAGCAAATTAGTTTTGATACAAAGGTTACAGTTTTAGTTATTCTTTACAAAAAACACAGAGAGGTATAAATGTAATGTTTGAGATTAGCCATGTGTTCACATGTCAGTGGTTACAATGTAGCAATAAATACTTAATAATAAGTCTTTCACGGAATTATGTCAAAAAAAAATTGTTCAAACATTATGATCGTCAATACCTTCAAAGCAACTGAAATAATGAAATAAAATTATCTTATTATTTAAGATAATTCAAGGATATAATAAGGATATATATATAGAAATAATTCAGCAGGACCTTCATATTTGGTTGTTGCTGGTTTTGTGTTGTTTTTTTTTTTAATTTTATCTGGCAGAAATAGATTTTTGTACAGCGTGTATTGTTCATATTACCTGGTATGTCTAGTTATATTTTTTAACTCGTTAATTATACATTGGATATTGAGGTTACTTACATGCATGTATTATATTTATCTTACAGGAGTGTCAAAGAAGATGAGGACACCTGTCCAATATGTCTCCTCGAAATGTTGGAAGGGGAAAGTTTGTTAAAATGTGAAAATGGTTGTCAAAATAGATTACATCATCATTGTATTGCTGTCTGTAAGTTTTATATGGAGTCAATTGTCAAAATAGATTACACCATCATTGTATTGCTGTCTGTAAGTTTTATATGGAGTCCATTGTCAAAATAGATTACCCATCATTGTATTGCTGCCTGTAAGTTTTATATGGAGTCCATTGTCAAAATAGATTACACCATCATTGTAAAGCTGTCTGTAAGTTTTATATGGGGTCCATTGTCAAAATATATTACACCATCATTGTATTGCTGTCTGTAAGTTTTATATGAAGTCCATTGTCAAAATAGATTACACCATCATTGTATAGCCGTCTATTTTAAAAGACTACACTTTCATTGTTTAATTCTCTGTAAGCTTTATATGGGGTTTATTTTTCATGTTGATCAGTAACAATTTTTTGGATATATTATTGATACATACCATTTCTTGAAATTTGCCTCCCAAAAATCTTGTTGAAACTTGAAAATCTGAAATTTTCTAGTAAACAAAAACAGAAGAGATAGAGAGAGAGAGAAAGAAAGAGAGATAGAGATTTTTAACATTGATTGATTTAATGTGGTTTTATGTCCCAGTCAAGAAAACTTCACTTATATCAAGATGTCACCAAATATAGATAAAGTGGCAGACGTTTCTACCTTTGCAGTTTGCTTAGGGTGGCAATGTGTTAGGAGGCTTCTTTAACATGCCTCACCTGCCGTGACACAGGGCATTATTTTTTTTAAGGTTTCATTGAAAGGACCCTGTGACTTTCTTTCTAAATGTCTATTGCTTGGCGAAAGAACATTCACTACCAATTTTCACTTCTTGGTCAGACCTGGCCAGGATTTGAATCCTTGACCTCCCACATTTGAAGTAAGCACTCTACCAGCTAAGCTTCCATAGAGGTCGAGAGTTTTAACATTTGTTAGTATTTATTACCAGCAGTTGGAAGGAAATTGGGCACAATTTTTTGTAATCATTGTATTACCATACACTGGCCAATTTGTACTTTTTTTAACATGTCCATTAGCTTTAAATTTTTGGCTTGGTAATTAATCCCCTGATGATAAGATTATAAACATCAAGTCATCATAGTTTTGACTTCATTTCTATATTTGAAGCAGTATTTTAGAACATAGGCTGACTAAATTGATTTTAGACTCTAACATCAAAGATGGAATGGGAAGATATGTTATTAAATTTTTTATTCTGTTTTATTTAGGGTTTGAGTTGTGTAGACGACAGAATGACCCACTCATCTGTCCTCTATGTAGAGCAAAATGGAAAACAAATCATGTTGAAGTTAAAAGGTAAACAAAACGTTATGTATTTTTGTTCCTACTGCCTTGTGTAATGATATTTAGTTTCAAAATAAATCCACTAGTGTAAGATGGATATCATTATTGTTTATGTGCAGACTTACTATAGTTGTTGATAAAATATATGCATGCTTTTATCACAAAATTACATTTTAAATGTTAAATAAGTATCAGTAGAAAGGCTTTTAACAAACCAAAACTTTGCTCTAACTTGTAAGCTAAATGAAATGTTGTAATAAAAAACATTAATGAAAAATGTAAGTGAAATGTCTTAGTATACTGTCTTTTATGATTAAAAAGGGGCATACTCTTAGAAGAATGTCTTAAAACTGAACCAAAATACTATATTGAATGAAAAATTCATACACATGACTGAGAAAAGGTTTTCCTAAAATATTCATTTATGTTCACTGTAAAGTAATAATTTATATTTTAACTTTTATTGTTTATTTTTCAGTGATACAGCTGACAATGTACAAACACCAATGGTGCCTCCTAACTCCAGAGCTCAATCACCACATACAGTTATTGAGAATGAAACCCGTCTGCCATATGCAGATCCAATACCACAGGAGTATGTTGAAATATCTAAACCATGGGTAGAGGTACATACATAAATACATACATAAATATATATATATATATATATATTCCACTTGAGATAAACATATATTTGTATACAAACAGATTAGTCAAGAGGCCTGTAAAAGTTACATTTTATAACTTGACTTTCTAAATATGATGTCTCATTAAATGGGAAAAAAAGAACAAACCAAACCAAAAAAAGTTTATTTTTGTAAGGCAAAAAGCATTGAAAAATTTTAATAAAAAAAATAAAAGTTACATGTTTCAGAGTATTTTTCAATATTGTAAACCCACTTATGTAACTGATTGTTATAATTAGCCAAGTTACACTATATAACAATGGAATGTAACTGATTGTTATAATAATTTAGCCAAGTTACACTATATAACAATGGTATGTAATTGATTGTTATAATAATGATATTTATTTGTTTGTCTATTTGTTTGTCAGGTGCTTGGTGAAGATCTTGTTTGTTGTTTCTTTTCACGGAACTGGTCTATTAGAGAGTCAGGCCTTAAACACCTTTCTACTGAAGTTGTGGGTGTTTTAATGAGGGGGGTTGGCGAGGGACGTTCTGGAACAGTTGTCTCCCCTATCAGACAAGCCACCTCTCATCGGACACTAGAATGCTGCTGTCAGATCCTGGCTTTTACATGTACAGATCCTGTATATAAAGTTTATGTTGCTAGTTTGGTAAGTGTATGGTGGTATACACTTGAACCTTTCTAAACTAACTGATCAAAGATTTAGTCCAGATCAGACAGATGTTTGTTTTTATGAACAGTTAAACATAAACCTCTTCTAAATTGAATATTCGAAATTGACTACTTTCACATTTATTTGTTAACATCAGTCACATCCACAACCTTTCAGGTTATGTAATTGATTGTTACCTGTCTATGAAGTAACTTTTAAACTTAAGCTTTCTTGCCATAGCCATTCACAATAAAGTTGATTCGTTAGATCTTTGACTTTATTACTCATGCTTTCAATTCTGACATGAGCATTAGCATTTGTCCTCAACATTGTTAAACTTTTTTGATATTTGATTAATGGACTAGATTTATTGGAGATTTACTTTATTTTCTTGTATAGCTCTTTACACAGTTTTGGACACCTCATTTAAAAGAGGTTATATTACTGTTGTTTTTGTTTACTTACAGCGAACTTTAAGGACGATCTTATCATACACACCTTGTAGAGATGACAGTCAAAGAGGAAGACTACAAGCATTCCTTAAACCAGTAGTTGATGCCATCATATTTAAATGTACCGATGGTATGAGGTATGTCATACCAATACTATTTCATCGTGAACTCATTATTGACCTTTGCAACAGATCACCTAACACAATACAGCAATCAATATCAATCTTTTTGCAACAATTTGTTTCACATTTGTCAGTATTAATGCAATACTTCATATGTTACTTTTTGCAACACTTTGTTTGATTGGTCATTTTTAATGCATAATTTATTGTTTTGTAACAGTTTGTTTTATTGGTCAGTGTTCATATGCAGAAGTTTGTGAGCAGAGAACTTGTACCCTCCAATATATAAAGAAGAGAATTTCGGAAAAACTGTTGCTGCAGATTTTTTATTATTGCCATTTGTGAAAATTTTTTTGGCACAAAATGCAGCATATAATGAAAACTGGTTGCTTATTTTTTATGTAAACTTAACTTTTAACAACAGTTTCTTTAGATATTATCGGTGAAATATGGTGAAATTTGTTATTATTGTTTTGTTGGCAATTGTCAGTTAATTCAAATTTATCAGAGTTATTTGAAATTTATGCAGAAAAGTAACTCTTTTTAAAGGAAAACCAGTCAGCTATCATTATCTACTATTGTTGAGTTAGCTAAAAGTCAAGCTGGAGAATTAGCTGTAGGAAAAGAGATACTAAATCCAGGTAATTACAGTATCAATGTTAATTGCTTTACTATAAAAAAAATTGATATACCTGTAATATTAACATATTGAAGTTAGTTATATTTTGTTAGTTTACCATTTTACCAAACTAGAATTAAATATATTTAACATTTTTAGCTCAACTGGCTAAAGCCAGATGAGCTTATGGCATGATGCGCGCGTGCGTGCGTGCGTGCGTGCGTCCGTTAACAGCAAAAACTCAGAAACTACTGGGCCAATTTTAGCAAAACTTTGCAGGAATGATCCCTAGAAGGAGTAGATGAAAATTTATACAATTGGTTTCCATGGCAACCAAAAGTAGGTCACAGTGACCTAGAATGTAAAAAACCTAAAATAAGCTTCTTCTCTAAAACCATAGGTTATATTCAAAATCTGATGTGATATTTAGCTTCTAGACACCCTTAAACATGTAGGTTGTACATTTCGTGAAATTCTGTCAAAAACTAGGTTACGCGTTTTTAGCGTTTTTCTGTCATACTTCGTAAAAAGTGAAAATAAGGCTTATAATGAGATATCAACTTTGAAAATCTTCTTCTCTGAAACCATGAAGCCTTCAGCTTTCATATTTGGCAGTTAATTTCAGCTTGAGCCCCTTTACCAAGTTTGTACAAATGGGGGCCCCCGGTCTATTTTTGGCCCCACCTCAGGGGTCCATATATCTGCATATGCAAATATGGCTTATAATGGAAAATCAACTTTGAAAATCTTCTTCTCTGAAACCATGAAGCCTTAAGCTTTCATATTTGGCAGTTAATATCAGCTTGAGCCCCTTTACCAAGTTTGTACAAATGGTGGCCCCTGAACTATTTTTGGCCCCACCCCAGGGGTCCATATATCTGCATATGCAAATATGGCTTATAATGGAAAATCAACTTTGAAAATCTTCTTCTCTGAAACCATGAAGCCTTAAGCTTTCATATTTGGCAGTTAATATCAGCTTGAGCCCCTTTACCAAGTTTGTACAAATGGTGGCCCCCGGTCTATTTTTGGCCCCACCCCAGGGGTCCATATATCTGCATATGCATATATAGCTTATAATGGAAAATCAACTTTGAAAATCTTCTTCTCTGAAACCATGAAGCCTTAAGCTTTCATATTTGGCAGTTAATATCAGCTTGAGGCCCTTTACCAAGTTTGTACAAATGGTGGCCCCCGGTCTATTTTTGGCCCCACCCCAGGAGTCCATATATCTGCATATGCATATATAGCTTATAATGGAAAATCAACTTTGAAAATCTTCTTCTCTGAAACCATGAAGCCTTAAGCTTTCATATTTGGCAGTTAATATCAGCTTGAGCCCCTTTACCAAGTTTGTACAAATGGTGGCCCCTGGACTATTTTTTGGCCCCACCCCAGGGGTCCATATATCTGCATATGCAAATATGGCTTATAATGGAAAATCAACTTTGAAAATCTTCTTCTCTGAAACCATGAAGCCTTAAGCTTTCATATTTGGCAGTTAATATCAGCTTGAGCCCCTTTACCAAGTTTGTACAAATGGTGGCCCCCGGTCTATTTTTGGCCCCACCCCAGGGGTCCATATATCTGCATATGCATATATAGCTTATAATGGAAAATCAACTTTGAAAATCTTCTTCTCTAAAACCATGAAGCCTTAAGCTTTCATATTTGGCAGTTAATATCAGCTTGAGGCCCTTTACCATGTTTGTACAAATGGTGGCCCCCGGTCTATTTTTGGCCCCACCCCAGGGGTCCATATATCTGCATATGCATATATAGCTTATAATGGAAAATCAACTTTGAAAATCTTCTTCTCTAAAACCATGAAGCCTTAAGCTTTCATATTTGGCAGTTAATATCAGCTTGAGCCCCTTTACCAAGTTTATACAAATGGTGGCCCCCGGTCTATTTTTGGCCCCACCCCAGGGGTCCATATATCTGCATATGCATATATGGCTATTAATGGAAAATCAACTTTGAAAATCTTCTTCTCTGAAACCATGAAGCCTTAAGCTTTCATATTTGGCAGTTAATATCAGCTTGAGCCCCTTTACCAAGTTTGTACAAATGGTGGCCCCCGGTCTATTTTTGGCCCCACCCCAGGGGTCCATATATCTGCATATGCATATATGGCTTATAATGAGATATCAACTTTGAAAATCTTCTTCTCTGAAACCATGAAGCCTTAAGCTTTCATATTTGGCAGTTAATATCAGCTTGAGCCCCTTTACCAAGTTTGTACAAATGATGGCCCCCAGTCCATTTTTGGCCCCATCCAGGGGTCCATATATCTGCATATGTATATATTGGAAATCAAATTAAAAAATTTTCTTCTCTGAAAATGTAAGGCATAATGCTTTTATATTTGGCATTTAACATCAGCTCAAGTCCCTTTACTTGGTTTGTACAAATGGTGGCCCCTGGGCCATTTTTGGTCCCACCCTAAAGGCCAATATATCTACATATGCATATATGGGAAATCAACTTTAAAAATCTTCTTTTCTGAAACTGTAAGGCTTAAAGCTTTCATAATCAGCTCAAGTCCCTTTACCAGGTTTGTACAAATAAAGGCCCCTGGGCCATTTTTATTCCCACCAAGGGGCACATGTATCTACATATACTTATATGGGAATTTAAAAATATTCTTCTCTGAAACTGTAAGGCCTACAGCTTTTATATTTAGCATTTAACGTCAGCTCAAGTCCCTGTACCGAGTTTATATAAATGAAGGCACAAGAACCATTTTTGTCAGTTGAGCTCCACAGGCCCTTTTGGGCCTCTTGTTATTTAATACATGTATATATCTAGTTTAATAAAATTGTATATCTTTGAGATAAATACAAATTTTTGAAAATTGTCTCTTCTTAAAACTTGCTGATGCAATTGTTAAAAAATTGAACTGACCCAGCAGTCTTTTCTTTTGAGGATCTGAATCTGTAACATATTCAATCTTGTTTTAAAATATAGTGAGTTATGTTTATGACAAAAAAAATTATTTTAAATTTATTTTGCCATTTGTAGGTACACTGGGTCTGGATGGATTTGATTATGTGATTAAATGTGTGACAGAAGACTACAATCCAAGTGAAGTAACATGGCAATGGCTACTGGGAAGGTTATATGTTATTGAAAAACTTTTCGACGAATTTCAAAATGATTTACTTCCTCGGAATCCTCCAGAGGGGAAATCTGGTGATGAGACGTCGTCTTCTGTTGGTGCAGGTATTGATGAGATACCCACCATCTCTAGTCATGACAGATTAATAGCTATAGCACAGTTTTCTGTCAGAGCTGTGACAAATTCACATATGAGAATTTGTAGAATGGCGAGGCGAGTGTTTTGGTTGTGTGCCAGGTTTGCTGCTCATATGGATTATATTATTGAAGAACTGGAAAGAATGGTAGATCAGTTAGATTCAAATATTGCATTATCAATGAAAAGAAGACTATTGAAAATTGTTGGGGAATTTCAGCTGTCTGAAAAACTTGTTCATGAACTTAACCATGGAATTTCAAAAGGAAGCAAACATTTTGAGGATTCACTGGACAATTCACCAGGTAATACTCCCGTTTCAACTCCTCGTTGTAATTCACCGGTTAATTCATATTCTGATTGTCAAAGTGAAGCTGGTAGTATTGACAGTAAATCAGACTTAACTGTTCCACCAAACACTCCAATAAGATACAGACGACGGAGAAAAGAACGGCGATTAGGAAAGGACTTACATGAAGAAGAACTTAAAAATGTTGTGGATGTATATATTGAAGAAAAAGTTGCAAAACCAAAAGTGAGGACTAAAACACATCAGCCTTTAAATTCTCCAGATAGTGATATTTTAACATCAACTCCTGATCATTCCAGTGTTGTTATGACACCCCCTCCTCCTGTTCCTCCCAGGTCAAATAGAAGGGGGAGTGTGGACTTGTTAAATGAGGTGATGAATCTACCGCCACATCCACGAATTAAACGCTTTAACTCATGTGATATCACAAATAATAATGCTGTGGATTCAGTAACAGCTGATGATCTGAAATCTTTAGCTGTAATCAAACCAGACTTTTCATTGCCTTTAGAAGGTGCTCTGAACAGTAGTTTAAGAAAACATGATTTATCTCTTCCATTTGGGAGGGGTAACTTGTCTGGGGAAGATTCCATATTGGATGATACTGATAAAAATAACAAGGAATATTACTCAGACATAGCTTGTGCATCCCCACTTACACCAGAAAATAAAATTGTACAACAGATTATCAGTTCAGAAAAAGACATCACACCTACAAGTAATCTTCAACCTAAATATGACAGTACAACCGAATTTCAGATGTATTTCCATTCCTCTGATGAAAGAACTCTGTCCTCTGATGATTCTATTGACAGATTAAGTAGCAGACATCGATCTAAACAAGAAGAACGATTTCCAACTGCTGAGCAGGGAGGAGGAACTTCCAGTGATGAAATTCTTGATATGACCTCGAATTCTGAGGTTATGTCACCATCTGAAAAACCAGTGAGCTTTTTAACAGAGGTTACCATGCCAACACCAAAAAACTCTCCAGGTCATGTGACCGAACATAGTAAGTTTATCATATTTACCTTGAACTTATGTGATATAAAGGGAATATTATCAGTTCTGCAGAAATGTGATATACAAATTTGAAAAAAAAATCACCTGTAATTCTTATAAAAAATAAAAGTGTAACTAAAATGCTGTTGTAATGTTTATTGTTTAAATGATTTAAAAAAAAACTCTTAATTTAGTTCTAATAAAAATGTTATCTTTGTTTGAAAGGAGATTTCTGGCAAATTTTCAATATGGTTCCACATCTTTGTTAAGAAGTTGGTCATCCTAGTTCCAAACTGTTAAAATGAGTGTTTTTGTCAAAATAAAAATAAATAATTTTATGTTCTTAAGAACATGCAGTAGGCACACAGCTGTTTTATTCAGATTTCCATTTTGTTTTATTTCTTAAACAAGAAAGATTCTTGAAAAACAGTGTTTGTTAGTTAAAATACAATCTATGTTCTTTTTGGAAAAGCTGATTTAACAATATTGTTAACAAGCTTTGCTTTATGGTCATAATTTTTTTGAAGATTTTTTTTAGTTATAAATCTTATACACATACATGTTGTAGGAGATAATGAAGAATGTCATTGTAAAGAAGAAGTGGAGAAAGAGGAGGCTCTGGCTCTGGCCAAAGCCATGGAGGTGTCTGGTATTGATCCACCCAAACCAGTGGTACCAGGTCTAACTCCCACAGATAGGGAAGAAGTTGTGACTATCAGAATACAACCTGATGTAGGTTTCATTTAAAATATTTGTTTTTAAAAAGAACTCTGATTTGCTTCTTAAATTGAATGGTATTAGAAAAAAGAATGTTTTTAAAAAGAACTCTGATTTGCTTCTTAAATTGAATGGTATTAGAAAAATCCAAACATTAACAGAAGTGTCTTATGGTATATCTACATGTATCTTTAAAGAATATACATGTATAACAAAATTAGTTTTCTGCCATTTCTCATCAGGTTTAGGTGTATTTAAGTTAAGGAATTTGAATGATTTTTATATTTCATACCATTTTTAAACATTTTGACTCTGCAAATGTTGGGCTTAAGCTAATGCTTTGTAATGTGTGTCTTTTCGAAGTTGAGGAGAAAACTGTACTGTATATTGTCAAATTTGTGATGTCATTTTGACATATTAAATTCATGTACTATTATAAATTTGAGAGAAATAGTCTTTAATTATGATTTTCTTTCAGGATCGTGATGGTAAAAGTCCAGATAACAATGGTAACCCACCAAAACTTTACTTAGAAAATGTACACTGGGTGAAGGGCCCACTGTTAGGGACAGGGGCTTATAGTACCTGTTATCAGGCCAGAGATGTACAGACAGGTGTGATAATGGCTGTCAAACAGGTAAGTTCATTGTAACATCTGACATACATACACCTGTGTAGATACCTACAATATCAGGAAAAAACTCAGTGCTGGTATCGTCGAAAATTTACCAGGGTTAAATTTAATCAACTTTTGTTTCAGTTTTGGAAAGATTTGATTGTGAAAGTGATAACTGATTATAATGACTTGCACAGAGAAAAGAATTGTACAGTTACTTAAAACTGGAAAGTATTCAGAGAACATTCCTGAAAATACAGAATGAAATGCCTTAAAGTATTTCTAAATTTCCTTTTAGAACATTTCATTGACAAAGTGTAAGCTAACAGATATATAAGTTACAAATAAATTAAACCTGTACATGTACATTGTATATTTAAACTTTATTTACTTGAACTTTTTTCTCCTATGTAAATTTTTTTCTTTGGGTACTCCCTATGTTTTTGAATTCTTTCAAATTAAATATTCCGATTTAAAATCAACATTTCATGCCGTTAGTTGTGTCACTTTAACTATGCACTTAATAATTTAGATACGAATTATTTGTATGTATTTTGCCCGTTTTCAGATTTCTTACTGCCGTAATTCACCAACAGAACAAGAACAAGTTATAGAAACAATAACAGCAGAAATACAGATGATGGCAAAACTAAATCATCCACATATTGTCAGGATTATGGGAGCCACACGGCAAGGATGCCACTTTAATATGTTTAATGAGTGGATGCCAGGTATGAATGACCTTCTAACTATCAAGCATTCTAAGTAGATAATCACTATTATGTACAGGAAAACTTATGTCATAACCTTCATGGAGAACTGCCATCTGTTGTCTTTGTTTGGTTAGATATGCAGGAGACAAGTTCTGCATTAGCTGTGCTTTGAACAGTTCTTTTATGTAAATGAAGTGATTTATATCATAGGCTTGGACTTATAAACAGGTTTCATGTATATCCACTTGTTGCGATTATATAATGTAGCCTTCTCAGGTTTTATAAACTCAACTAGCTTTAGCCAGCTGAG